>JAOTQP010000567.1:2226815-2263767 GCA_026413545.1 Cichladusa arquata
AAGGGAAGGGAAGGGAAGGGAAGGGAAGGGAAGGAAAGGAAAGGAAAGGAAAGGAAAGGAAAGGAAAGGAAAGGAAAATCTGCTGCTGATATTTTGGCAAACAAGGCCACCCTGTCCCTTTTCTGATGGCCATGGATGCCCAGGTCCATCTCTGGGCACAGGACTGCACCTCCTTGCTGCCCCTATAACCTTTGCCTTCCCTTCTTGCCCTTAAGTCATCACTCCTGACTCAAACTCACAGCTCACCTTGCCCAGGAATCAGCCCCTCAGCTCTCTGCTCTGTTGTTTTTCCTCCAGCCTCTCAGCTCTCTGCTCTGTTGTTTTTCCTCCCCGTTCTTCTGAACCTCCCCAGTGATAACCCAAAGCAGGGACACTTTCACAAGGTAACTCAAAATGTGATGGAAAGCAGAATTTCCTCCTTGTCCCTCTACATTCTGTACAGAATATAAATGCATTTCCCTGTGGAATGCTGGCTCAGCAGTTCCCCAGCCCTAAGCTCAGGACCAAGCACCAGCTAAGCAGAAGACATGCCCAAGAAAGGCAAAACCAGGGCCAAAATTTGGTTTTCTGCAGCTCTCCTGACTCCTGTGTGCTGCTTGTCTCACCCAGCGTGAGCATGCCCGACTGCAGCCGAGTTCAACCTGCCTTAACTCCTAATACCTTTGAGGATTTAGGCCTCTGTTATACTTCAATAAACTGGGAATAAAGTAATTTCTGCCCCTCCGAGAACAGCTGGGAGCTATTACAGCTCCTGGTAGATAATTCCTCCTGCTGTCCCTGTGTGAGCACAGCCCAGCCTCGGTGGCACTTCCAGCTGTGGATGATGCAGAGCAGCAGCATCCCTCTCATGGCTGAGGCTTCAAAGAGGCTCTTTCCATGTTAACAAAAAGGCCACTCTGCTCTTTTTATTAAGAAATACCTGATTTGATAAAGCTCCCAGTGTCCCCCCACTGAGAGGTTTTGTGAACACCTCATTTTGGGGGTAGAAGAACCATCGGCTCCTCGCTCTGTGCTGGGCATCTCTCAGAGCCCTGAGACCTGGGCAAGGCTTTATTAATCATAATAATTAATTAATAATCATAAAATAATGCTCCCAGAATCCCTGAGGTTGGAAAAGCCATCAAATCCAGCCTGTGGCTGATCCCCACCTTGTGGCCCAGAGTGCCACACCCTTGGACACCTCCAGGTTCCTCCAGACTCCTGGGCAGCCCCTTCCAAGGTTTGACACCTTTTTCCATGAAAAAATCCTTCCTGATGTCCAGCCTGACCCTCTCCTGGTGCAGCTTGGGGCTGTGATGCAACCTGGGCAAAGTTTTCTGCTGAGTTTGGGTCAGAGCTTGTGCTTGCAGCCCCAGTTAACCTTTCTGCAAGGAAAACCCCAACCTAAATAGCAGAAAATGTCAGGAAAATTATGTTAATGTGCAGAGTGAATTTTCTTCAGGACCTCAAAGAATTAAGTGAGTGTTATTGTTGTTATTACTTGTTTTTTATCACTGGGGAAACCCAAGGACAATTAAATGAACTCGCTGGAGATCACAATGCCAGAGAGAGAAGGAAAAGAAATGTTTCCTGGCTGATGTTGGAGGTTTATTGACTTGGAGATTTTAGGGGAGCTTTTAATGAAAAACTGCCAGTTTCCTGAACCCAGAACTTCCATGGAGAAGGACAGCCTGTCTGACCAGGAATAATTCTTGCTATTGGGAATCAGCTTCACCACAAATGGGAGAAAACAAGGCTCAGACAGGAGGGTTTGGATTTGTCTCCCCTTCCCACCCAGGGTGAGAGCCAGCAGGGCCCTGCAGGGACAGGAAACCTGCTTCCCACCCCACTCCCTGCTCCCAGAGTCTGCTCCCCCCTCCTCTCTCCTGATCCTGATTTACTGTGGGATTTATCTGATTTAGGGCTGTTCTTCTTTCATGCTGTGCTCGGCAGCAGCAGTGTCTGGGGTGTTGCAATGTTTAGAGAGCTTTTGGGTGTATTTATGTGCATGGAAATGTACTTTTCACGGAACAGCTGCACACACCCTCTCCACCATTCGCCTCTTCTCCTCCTACTTGAAAACAACCCTTTTGAAAGAAGAGGGGAAGAATAATTAAAAAAAAATTGTAATCTGCCTCAGGTAATGACATGATTGAAACATCACCATTTTGTCTGGAGGGTCACAGGATGGTTTTATGAGAAAGCTTTAAAGCTGCTAACTCGAGAGAACCTTTGATATTTCACCTTTTGTTGTTGCCAACGTGTTCTCCTTCCTGACTCTTGCAAACACAGCCCTGTCACTCCGACAAATTTGGTGCCAAAGATGTTCTGCCACGGGCTGGTCTGACAATCTGGGAAGATTAATTGAGCAGCTACATCTGAGATCTTCCAAATTGTTTGGGTAATTTAGATATTTAGCAGGCAGGAGACACCACAGCCCTGCAGCCAGCCTTGGGAATGGGACGGTGGATCTCACACGGTTGGTGTGGTCCCTGTGGGGTGCTCTGGGGTTTGGCAAGGAAAAAATTCTTCTCATGGTGGCTTGGGTTTCACCAAGACAGCTGCAAATCAAGGGAAAACTGAATTTAGGTGCTGCAAAGTGCTCGTGGTGGCACCAACAGTGACTGGGCAGAATTATTTCCCTACTCCTAATACAAAATAGTCGCTAAGAGCTAGGAGTGGAGATTTCTGTAGCTTTGATGTGACTTCTGTGTTTTCAGAGACCCAGCAAAGCATTTCTCACCAGTTCATGTCACACAACTTCCTTGTTAGTCCTGTCTTGGTGATTATGAACTAACATTTCCTAGATCGTGATTTTTTACAAATCCAGTTCCCAGAATTGCTTAAATCTTAAATCTTGTAGGCAAGGATATTTCTTGTAGTATTATATCTATTTCCACTATTATTCTACCAGTATTATATCTAATGTGTATTTCTGCTGTTGGATAGTCGTTGTTCATGATGAAAAATGAAGTTATTTCTGATCAAGCACTGGTAGACAGTAAATGGAAAAAGAAATCTCAAAATGAAACTGCAGCATGATGAGCTCTACTCAAGCAGCCATGGAAGGTTCTCAGATATTTCCCAGATATTCCTCACTCAGCAGCAGCTCATAGAAAGGTTTGCAAGAAACAAATGAGACGGATTGGGAGTGTAATTGAAAAGAATGTGAGGATTTTACTTGAAAAGACATTAATGGCTCATTTCTAAAACCATACTGACATTTCTCCTTGTACAAGAGTCTATTTGAGGAAAATGTCTGCTTATTTTGTGAGATGCAGGAGGTTTGGAAAAGATGTAGAATTCTGCACTGCAGCCAAACTCAAATGAAGACAAATGAAAATGGGCTGGTGGCAGCCAAAGGAAGCCAAGTCAGAGCATAGACACTGCTGGGACTGTCCATCACGGGCTTCTGGCAGAGATCCTGAGCAACTAAAAATGTTTCCACCATTTTTAAGTGAATGGTCTGGGCCTCATAAAGAGCTGCTTCTTGTGGAAATCAGTGGAAATATTTAGCCTTTGGGTCCTGGTGGAAAGTTGTCCCTGCTGAGTTTGGCCAGCACGACTTCGCCTCGAAATTATCTTCACCAGCCACCAAAATGAGATAAATGAGAAGCTGAGGCTTGGAATGGAACCACTTTTTGTGATACCAATGAGATGGAATTGTTCTGCCACAGGAGAAGAATAAATAGGAATTATTATACATTATATGTGTGTCTGCCATCCTGAGAGAAAAAAATAAAGGGTGCCCTACACCCTTTTGATATGGATAATGAATGATTTTTCTCTCTTTATTTTTCCTGGGCACACCCAAACTCCTGGAGGCTATCTCCTGTAAAAGAGGGAGGTGCAGGCAGCTCATGGAATACATTAATTTCACTTTATTTTATATATTGTCTTGTCAGATACACTTAGCAGAGAGGGATGCAAAACATCAGATGGAGCTGGCAGCTAATTTATAGGTGGAATACCAATTTTTTGCATCTGGGAGTGATTTTGTCTTGGGTTTAAATGTTAATTTTTTGTCTTCTGGACAGGTTTATACTCCAACCATAGAATACAGAATTCTGTCTGGGAACTTCCATGAGTTTTTCCCCTGCTCCCAGTATTCCAGATTGTCCATGGACTTAGAGCAGGGTAGATGGAATTGGATGGATTTTGATGCATCTCAAACATTTTTAGCTTTCATATCAATATCTATTCACCTGTCAGGAATGTTGGGTTGGACAAGTCAGAGGTCCCAGTGTTCCCAGTGGGAATTTCCCAGTACCACCATCACAGAGTTATTTCTATCCCCAGAGGGAGTTATAACATGGAGCTTTCCTAAAGGATGTGTCAAAAAGAATGTTGTTAATTTAGGAATAAGTGGGAATGTGATGCTTGACCCTGTCTGGATGCCAATGTCCACCAAAGCTGCTCTGACACTCCCCTCCTGAGCTGGGCAGAGGAGAGAAAATGTCATAAAAAATGAAGATAAGGCTCACTGAGCAATTGCCCTCACAGAGAAAACAAAGAGATCCCAAAATCTCCCCAGGCAAACTCAACACAGAGAAAAACTGCACTGAGAACTGCACTTGTTGGTGGTTAAAACATTGCTGTGGCTTTTCTGTGGGGAAATCCTCTGGGGTTTTGATCACTGCTTTCCCCAGCGAGCTCCATCCAGGCAGAGTTTGCCCTCTGTGAGCTCTGCCCTGGCTGCATCCAGAGAAAGGAGGGGAGAGAAATCAAATGCTATGGAAAACAAGAGTGGTCTGAAGTGGAGCTGTAGCTAACTCCAGCTGTAACAACAGGGCTGTGGCTTTCCAAATTTTAATCTCCCAAAAGAATCTGTATCAAATTCTTCAGCCCAGAGGTCAGGAGGGATTTTAGTAATGGAATGGGACAGCTCAGCCTGTAAAGCCTTGTGGGCAAAGGCCTGGAATAAGTGTCCATGGTAAGTGCTCCCAAGCCAGGCAGGAATAAAAATAAATAATGGTGATTAAGAAGTTATTTTACACTTTTCTCTCCTCAATCACATCACTCGTGGCGAAGATGACACGCTCTGCATGGAGGCAGCTCAGATGGAGCAGGCAGCAAGCCCCATGCTCAGATTTCTGATGGTTTTGAGCCCAGCCTGTAGCCATGGCTCAAAAGCTGTGTCAGGAACGCTCTCTGGGTTTTGTCATCCCGGTGCTGTTTGGATACAAAAGTGTGTGTGAGCTGGGAATGGAGTCTGGGCAGCCTCAGGGTGTCTGTCACGAGAAAATGGGGTGGGAACGCCTGGTGACAAGAAACCTGTGGAAAATAAACAGTTAACCTCTCAGCAGTCCTTGTTTATTCTTCTCCAGGTCCTAGGAGAGCATCCAGAAGGACCTTCCAGCACCAGCCCAGCAGTGAGACCCATTCCCAAAATGGAGCAGCTCACAGGCACAGCCCATGGCACGAGCCCTTGGTGCTGATGGACGGATGTGAGAGAGGAGAAATGACCAACACCAGCTGGGTTCAGACAAAAGCAGAGAGAAATTCTCCATTTCACACATATATGCTTCCCTCTGCAGTGCAGAGTAACCTGGGATGAAATTCCTGTGCCACAGCAGGTACAGGAGGATGGAGAGCAGGATAAATGCCAGTGTGAAATTAGGGGTGAGGGAGATGTGCTGTGCTGTCTGCTGGAAATGCAGCTTAGAAATCGTCCCTATAAAGGCCAGAAGTGTGCTGTGGAATGAGTGAAGATTTCATATTTAGGGATTTCATAGTAGCCTCAGAAATGTCTCTTACCTTGGGCTGCACTGTGACCTTCTGGTTTTCTCAGAGCAGGGGATTGAGCTGGAACAGAACCACTGACCACCTTTTGTGGGTTTGTGGGTCACTGATTATATTTCCTATGTGCTAGGGGGAATCAGAGCTTCTGCAGCCAGGCAAAACCTCGCTGTCCTTCTCACTTAAATTCCCAGCAGTTCTGCCATGGCTCTGCCTCTCACAGGACAGAGCCAGGATGTCCCTGCTGAAGTGGAGCAAACGTTTTTCCAAAGGGTCAGAGTTCAGGACGAGCTTGTAAGCAGATTATGGGGCTGGTAGAAAGGCCAAAGGCACCCTAAGTCTTTACATTCCCAAAGTGCTGTGTTAAACTCTAGCCCAAGGATGTACTTAACCCCAAAGAGGACGGAGGTCAAGTGAACTTGCAGCATTTCAAACACAATCAGTTTGGAAAAGTAGCTGTTTATAAAGAAGTTTATTGCAGACCCGAGCTAATGTTAGCATTCCCTCTTTACAAATAAGCCTGACCTATTGTTAGTCTTGTCAAGGAGCTGCCACGTTTGTTTTATAGCATCACACAGCCAGGCTTTATTTCAGTTCAGATTAAATCTCAGGGAACGTTTTTGCTCAGGGGCACTGAAGGGAGATGCAGGGGGAGTGGTTTTGGTTTTGCCATCTCTCTCTAGGTGCTTAACTCTGCCTTGCTGCTTATACTGTCAGAGAGTGAAGGGGAGAATTCCAGAGGGCAGCTCAGAGCCCCTGGATTGATACCTGGGGGTTCTTCTTCTTTCTTGGGCCGAAAAAATGAGGGGCAAACAGGCCCAGCCTCAGCATCCCTCCTGCTTTTCTCAAACATCCTCCACCAGGGCACCCAGGGAATGTGCCAGGGATGGGAACAGCCCCAGCTGGACTTGCTCAGGGTGCTCAGCAGCTCCCACTGCCTTTCCTTTGCATGAAAAGGAGAAAAATGAATTATTTGACCAGAAAAAGCTTTGTTTTAAATCACAGTATTTTTCATTTTCTCCAGGCTGAGCCCCTTCCCAGCTCCATTCCCTTCCCTGGACACGCTCCAGCCAATGAGAACAACAACACAAAAATAACAAAACTCCTTTCAAAGGCTGTAGCCACTGAGAGAGTCTCCCCCATGAAGACCATGCCCTGTACAGATCATTATTTTTAATTACCATTTCCATACCCATCATAATTAATATTTCCATAATCACTGGGGGGACACCAGCAATGGTTCTGAGCAGCCACACTCAAGAACTGAGATCCCTTTTTGGGGGGTGTCAGCAGGGAGGCACCAAATCTGCATGGGGAGTGAAATATCTGAAATTTCCAGAGGCAGCTCAGCAATTTCTCATATTATCAGTGCAAGACATCAGCCCAGCTGTGGTGAAAAGCCAGGAATGAGTGTCCACTCCTCCTGATGCTTTCCCAGCCTGGATGCACAAGTTCCAATTGCTCAGGTGGACATGAGACTTGTACAGGTATTTTATGGGAGAAACGAGTTTATTCTGCCCCCTTATGTGTTCTCCAAGAGCGTGTTTGGCTTTGTTTTATGACAAGAATAATCTTACATGAAACATTTAAAATCTTGAAGATTAGAAATCGCTCCTATAAAAGCCAGAAGTGTGGAATGAGTAAAGATTTCATATTTGGGGATTTTAAGGCAGCCTCAGAAATGTCTCTGTTTTGTCAGGCAGGCTGAATGTTCTTGAGCCAGGAGGTAATTAAAATATGTAATATTTTGTTTATTCTTACATGTAGACCTTGTTTCTAAAAAAAAGAAGCTTAAGAAAGCTCTTTTTTTTGGTAAAAATATAAGAATAAATTAAGCAACCTTTTTTCATGGTTGATCCAGACACACTTACAGTGGTTTATGAGAAAAGGGACCCAAAACACATTTCAAATACAGTGAAAATTCTTTTTCTAGAACAAAAAACACTTTCATTTTTCCTGGGATACATCTTGCTTAAGAGTCCTGAGTGTTGAACAGCCCATTAAGAAATGCTGTCTCCAGTCCAGCTCTCTCAGCTCTTTCACACATAATTGCCTAATTGAAGGAGGATCATTTATTAGCTTCTTTGCTTGAGGCTTCTGCAGCTCCAGCTCCTGCTCTTGGGCATCCTCCTTTGAATTGTAGCATTTACCTCAGCTAATTATAATGTGGTATCACTTGATAAAGCCAACTGAGATCATAATGGGAAGACACTGAAGCATCTGCCAAGGATGGAAAATTGGGTTTTTCTTTTTACTCCTGCCAAAGACAGGTTACCTGTAATTAGTTCTAATTTATAAATAAGTGCAGGCTGTACTTCTAAAAGTACAATATCAAGCCTTGCCCCCTTTTTAGAAACAAGTTGGGAATTACACATCTCAATCAACTGTATTCCGTCTCTGTGTCAGGAATAATGGCTTTGCCTGAGAATTTAGGGAGGAGAAAGGGAATTATACAAGCAAAATATTCATGGGATACCTGTCCTATGTGACAAAAAACACAACTCCCCACAATGGAAATCAAGGGAGTTACAAAATTCTCGATATGAATTATTTTTGTTGCTCTCTGAATCCTGAATATTTGTTATTCAGGCATTACAACTCATCTTCAAACCCCTTTGGATTTTGTTTTAATTGTTGTTATTTTTTAATGCCAGCTGTAATTCTCAGATAATCACAGGGCTCCAGGAGCTGGAGTTTTACAAACCCACAAGCATCCCAAGAGCTGGAAAACTGTGCTCAGATCTGCCTGAATTTGCATCACAAAATGGAATTTCTTGGCGCTCTTTTTATCTGTTTGGGGTTTGTTTTTTTTTTTTAAGGATCCTGATATTCCAGCCCATTTTGGCACGAGCTGTGCCCCCTAATCCCAGGGCAGGCAGAGCTGTGTGGGGGCACCAGGCTGGTGCAGGATGCTTGGGATGCACCAGGAAAAAGCTGCTCTGTGGAGTTTAGGAGTGGAACAACTCCAGATGTGACACCCTGCCTGAGCCAGGCTTGGTGAAAGCAGCTTTCACAAACCTCACTGGATTCCCCCTGCCTGCACTCACTCCTTCCAGCCATCCCTGCCTGATATAAATCCAGGAGGGGAAGAAAAGCAGAGCCCTGCTGTCTGACGTTCACCTGCTGCCCAAGCAGCCTCTCAGTGGGGATCACTTCTCATCCTGCAGACACCTCCCTGTCCTCCAAAGCTCTTCCCCTCTTCCTGTGGCACCTGATACCCTTCCCAGAGCCCAGCCTGGCCCCTCCAGGGCTTTCCCTGGCTCTCAAGAGCCCGTGCAGGATGAAGTGCTGACTGCTGCTCGGTCGCTGGGCTCTGTTTTTAGAAGGCTGTTGAAGATAAGCTGTTAGCAGGCTGCTGAGGAGGAAAAGAACAACAAAAAAAGGATGCAAAGGAAGGTGGTGGATATGCTGAGAGGACACTGAGCTGCACAGCAATGCAGGAAACTTTTTGCAGAATGGCTGCTGCCTTGGTGGGTTTGTTTTCTCCCTCTGAATGCCTGAAATTTGGCACTGAAAATGGGAGGGAACCTGGTTGCAAAGAGTTTTAATGATCTTACTGTACATGGTAGCACCCATGCAGTCCAGATCCCAGATTTCCCCTTTGGACTTTTGAAAAACTTTATTTTTTTTATCCCTCATATTAGAAACTGAGCCAGAGAGCAAACAAATAACTACATTAAGATAGTTGGCTTCTTAAATTTCTTGACTCACTCTGGAAATGGATTTTATGTGTGTCTATGTGTGGTTTCTCTTCTCTTTCTTCCTTCTCTCTAGCAGCCACTTTGTATTAAAGGTTTCATCACAGGCATTTGGTCACCCTTGAGAAGCCTTTTGGTGAATAGTTGCTGCTGCTGCAGTTTGTCCATGCAGAGAGACCAGGGTGAGTAATGAGAAAATAAACTTTCCCCTGTGCTGCTCTTTCACTTCTGCTGCTGTGGTTTGACCCAAGGCTCTGCAGCTCAGAGTTTGCTCCTGCACCCTTGCAGAAAATGAGGAGTTATTCTCAGGGAAAAAAAAAAAAAAATTAAAAAAAAAAGACAATTCAGTCTCCTTGGGTTTGCCTTTTTCTGAGATTAATGAGAGGTGCCCATCAGGAACCTGGGTTTGAGGCAGAAGTCTTTTCTTAGAATCCAATTAATGTGGGGTAAATTACAGACCAACTTTTACTCCTTTTGCCTGACTAACAGGGTTTATTTTAAAAGCAAACCACTAAACTTCAGCTGAGCCATCACCAGCCCAGCCTGTCCAAGCATTTGATAAATCTTTATTTGGGGCAGGAACTTTTACATCATTCTGAGCCCCACAGAACTGCCCAGGGATCCTTCAGAGCTGTTTTCTCTGGAAAATTTCTACTCATATCAGCTCCAATATTGGTCTAATTGAGTTGATTTGAAATGTAGAGCCTGGTTGTTTGGGGTCTTTCAAATCCTTTCAGTGAGGACTGAAATTTTCATCTGGATGAGTTCTGAGAAGCCAAGAACAGGTTCAGCATTTTTGAATTTCATTAAATTAAGCTCCAAAAAATGGGTCAAGAGCCCCCAAGGAGACCATTGTGTTCTACAGTGATGTTTAAAAGAACAGCAAAGTCCTCAACCAAGAACTGGCAGTAAGAGCTGAGCCTTCCCTTGCAGCACAAACAGGTTAAAAAAAAAGCCACAAACTCAACAGATTTTCAGTCATATTCAGCCAGAAACCTGAATGCTGATTCACAAATTTTCCAGCTTGGCTGGCTGCAAATCATTGGCTTACATTAATTCCTCCAGCTCTTCAGAACTGGATTTCCACTTCAGTGCAACACTGAATCCTCCCAAAATTGAGAATGCACCTTGCTAAAATACCTGTTAAATGGGGGTGTTAATTCAATATTCTCATTTTCAGCTCTGATTTACTGACAGTAAAGTGCAAAGCATTTTTAATTTCTGTTCAGGAGCAGCTGATGTTTGTTGGCTGGGGAGGTCTCTGTGTGTGTGTGACCATGGAAGGTTTTTGGAAGGTTTGGTGCTCTCCAAAGGGAAACCACAAGGGATGCAGGGACAGGACACAGGGAATGGATTCCCACAGACAGAGGCAGGGATAGGAATTGGGAAGGAATTGTTCCTTGTGAGGGTGGGGAGGTGCTGGAATAGAATTCCCAGAGCAGCTGTGGCTGCCCCTGGATCCCTGGAATGTCCAAGGCCAGGCTGGACACTGGGGCTTGGAGCAGCCTGGGATGGTGGAAGTTCTCCCTCCTCATGGCAGGGGGTGGAATGGGATGATTTTCAAGTCCATTCCAACCCAAACCATTGTGGGATTCTACAATGTCCAAAGGTCTTTCCCTCCTCCATCCTCTGGCAGCCCCTTGCTCTGCAGAGCAGCCTCCCTGCAGCCATTCTCGTGGGCAATGCTCTCAGACTTTCTGCATCCATTAAATCCCTGTTTTCCTGTCTCCTGCCAGTTTGGGGATTTGTTGCTCGATCGTCATGGAGACTGCAGCCGTGGGACCCTCGCTGAGGGTGAGGCCCCTCCATTAGGATTCAGGGCAGCACTTCAGCCAGCATCACTGGGGACCCTCTTGTGCTGAGCACTCTCTGAGAGCAGCGAGCTCATTCCACTGCAGAAATCCCAGCTGAACAGCGTCTCTTCACAGCAAACGAGGCTGGCTCTAATTTTTGTTAATTATGTGGAAGCAACTTGATTTCCTCATGAGCCTGTTGTCAGCACAGCCCTCACAGTCTATTCCTGGCCAGCAGGATGAGGATGCTTAGGAACCCCAAAGGACTCTGCAGCTGTTTTGCAGAACAACATGGAATAAAAAGGAGCCATTTCCAAAATAAAAAAAAAAAAAAAAAAAAAAAACAACCAAAACTCAAGATGTTTCTTGCAGAACATTATGGGAAAGAGGAACCATTTGCACAAAATGTGAGGTCCGGCTGGCAGAAAAGCAGGGAAAAGAACGAATGGGGTGAAAAAAAAAAAAACAACAACGAAACAATCAAGATAGGGGATTTTTGTAAGGAAGAAGGTTTCTCATGCAGCAGCCGGGAATGGCGGAGCACCGGGAAGGGCTCGGGGAGGCGGAGGCACAGGAACAAGAGGCCTGCGCGAGGGGGGTTTTCTCGAGGAGCCTCGTTAGCGCAGTAGGTAGCGCGTCAGTCTCATAATCTGAAGGTCGTGAGTTCGATCCTCACACGGGGCAAAAGATGGTTTCCTCCTTTTTTTTTTTTCCCCCTCCTCTCTCCCGCAGTCAGACTTTCCCAAGGGAAGGGATTCTCTATTTTTTTTCATGGAATTAAAACGGGGAGCGGGATGCGTTGAACGCGCTCCCAGCCCTGCACCGGCCCGCAGCGCGCCCCGTTACCGGGCACAGGCCCCGCCATGCGCGCGGTCCGCCCGCCCGCTAGGGGGCGCGCACGCTGGTTGTGTCGGTTAGGGAACAGCGTCCGCACAGCGTCCGCTACCGGCGGGGGCGTGGCGCGGCTTGATGAGGCGGCGTTGATTGGAGGAGCCGCGCGGTAGGCGTGGCCCAATGGCGGGATGGGCGGTGCTGATTGGCGGGACTTTGGGGTGGGCGGGGCCAACGGCGGGCACGGTGGCGCGCCCCGTAGCCGCGATCAGAGCGGCGGCGGCCATGGCGGTGTGCGCCCGGCTGTGCGGTGTGGGGCCGGCCCGCGGCTGCCGCCGGCGCAGCGCGGCCAGGGAGCAGCGCCGCGGTGCTGCCGACAGCGAGCCCGACACCGATACGGACCCCGAAGAAGCGGGAGGTGGCGGCGTCATGGAGGACGAGGAGGCCGCGGAACGCATTGAGGGTGGGCGGCCCCTGCCGCCTTCTGTCGAGGCCGGCCCGGCCGGGCGGGCCCCGCTGTCCTTGTTAGAGCTGCCCCCGGAGCTCCTGGTGCAGATCTTCGGCTCCCTGCCCGGTACCGACCTGCCCAGCCTGGCCCGGGTCTGCACCGCGTTCCGCCGCATCCTCCGCACCGACACGATCTGGCGGCGGCGCTGCCGCGAAGGTACCGCCCGCCCCAGGGGGTCCGGGGCGCAGGGGGAGGTAGATGGCTTCAGCGACAAGGAGGGAGGGCACGGAGAGGGCGAGAGGCGACGGACTGGGGGTCCTGAAGGGCTGCGGCAGGACGGAAATCAGATTTGGGCTGCGGGCTGTGGGGCCGTGGCTCTCGTGTCTCGGGTCCCTTGGGACACGGGCTCTCGCTGGTGACACTTGTGGCAAAGGGCGTCGCGCTGCGGTTGTCCCCCGGAGGAATGGGATGGGAGCGTGTCCCTGGGGGAGCCCTGAGGGCAGGGAATGCTCAGCCCCTGCACCAGGGCAGAAAAGGGGAGACACGGGGGGCACACCGGGAGCAGAGAGCCCGCGGGGTCCGGAGCAGCCCCACGCTTTGGGGAAGCACAGAGAGCGTGGGGAGGCTCCAGGTTGGTGTGTGCGTTCTCCAGGAATCCTCTGGTGCAGGGATGCTGTGCTGCTGCAGTAGTGTGAAAACCTGGGAGGTGTTCTTTGCTCTGCTCTGTAAAGCTGCAGTTCTCCCTCGTTGCTCCTCATCCTCTTCCTCCCAGCGCTCTGTCCTCTGTTTGTTATTTCAGTCCTGTCCCACCTCCCAAGGTCTGCCTTGCTGTGCTCATCCTCTCAGCCAACGCTGCCAGGTGCTCCTGCCAGCACATGAAGTCATGTGTATTTTTCCTATTTGCTTTCTGTTTTTAATACCAGTGAGGGCACGGGGATGAAAGATTTGGGAATGTTGGCTGCCTGCAGTAGGATCTGGTGGAATGCCTGAAACCTTGCAGGAATGAATTCATGCCTTATCAGCACTATCCAAGAACCTTTGGACAACAAACACAAAGGCTGCACCTGGAAAATGTAAACCAAAGCATTATTTCATAATTCAGCATTGTCCCAATAATTTAACACTGGTTTTAGGAGACAGGCTAATGAAATGGTGTTAATTCTTTCCTTATATTCTAGTGACATGGAGCCCTCATGGATATTTGTGTGTTTGATTAATGGTTTGCAAAGCTTCACTGATTAATTATTTTAATGGGTTATGGTCCTGGCCAAATGTGTATACAGAAATCTATGTCACTTTTAACTCTAGGCTAGGTTGGCTTGTAAAAAGACCCACTGAATTAGGCCTGTTGGGGATTTACATTTATTTATCAAATTCATGTCTGCTCCTTGGATTTTCTTTCCAATGGATATAACCAATGTTTAAAAGCTCAGCTGAAATTTAAGGAAATGAAGGAAGCAGTGGAATTTGTATGGCTAAAACTAACCTAGACAGGAAGGGATGCTTTTGTCTATGGCCCTTAGCTAATTACCAGGTGAGAGGTGTATAAACCAAATTTTGATTCTTTTTGCATGTAATTTCTCCAGTTTCCCAACACATCCATTCCAAGCAGTGTCAGAGTGCTTTGGTGACTGCTGGTGTGGCTGAGGAGGATCCTGTACCAAAAGCAGGTGCCCAAGATACGGGGCAGTTCCTGGCCAAAATCTTCCTAACCGTGGTGAAACTGATCCTGAATCTTTTAACCAGCTCTGGTTTTCCAAGCAGTTCCTCAGCTGGAGCTGCTCAGGCTGTTTGTGGTGCTTTGCATTGCTCTGCTGAGGTAGGACTGGAACTTTGAATAGTTGTACACGTGAATATTAAATTGGGCATTATTTTATAGGTAAACATCAAGTGTTGGTGAATAAATACACATTTAAAACTTAAAATATTCTGTGCTGTGTTTCTGCACAGCCATGCACTGGTGACTGTGTGATGGCCAAATACAAAATGTCTTTAGTTTTTGTAATCTTTTCCAAAACCAAACCAATTCCCATCTGAGGTCTGTGTTTAAGTCTGTGTTTGTGCCTGAGTCTTGTTGTGAGGCTGCATGTCCTAAAAACAGAGCAAGAACACGTGTGCCTTGCTGGTTGATTCACTCTGAAGCCTACTGATGATCCTGGAATCACACAATATCCCGAGCTGGAAGGGATCCACAAGGATCATCCAAACCCAGCATGATGTTCCACAAGTAACTGGGAAACCTCAGCTTGGTGCCAGCTGCATGTGCAAAACCACTTCTGTTTTTAGGAATGCACAGCAGTGCAGAGGCAGGAAAGAATCCTGAAATAATCAGAGAGAAGCTTTTTTGGGAGGAGCTGTTGCTGCAGTGCTTTGTTTTGGCCATTTTCCCTCCTCCTTGGGCAGGAGCAGGGCTGGGTGTGAGGAGCAGCCTGGCTGTGCCCCAGGTTGGACGGGGCCCTCAGCCCAGTGTTGATGTCTTGTTCTGCCCTGCTCTGGGCCAGCCCAGCTGGAGATGAGTCTGAAAACATGCTGAGATTATTCCAAGTGTCCAGAGGGCTTGTCTGCCTGGAAGTGGAGTGGCTTTTGCTGCTGGTGGAGGACTGGGAGAGCGCTGGGATGGAGTGGGGGAATTGTGCAACACTGACAGCTGTCAGAACTCTTGTCCTTTTGTCATTGGCACTGTTTGGGGTAAACAATGTCTCTGGATTGCTTCCTTGGCAAGGAGAGGGTTGCAGTCACTTCCCTGTTTTCTATAAATAGGAGTTTGCTGATCTCTGCAGCAGGAGCAGAATTAAAGCTCGTGTCACCCTGGCTGGTGGCCTGACCTACCTTGATTAACACCTTACAGTCCATTTTTCATCTTTAATTTCTTTCATCTTTAACCAGAACAGAGCAAGTGCTGCAGAACACCTGGGATCAGACCAGTAATGCAGAATAACCAGTTCTAGAGCTTGGAAAAAAAGGCTTTTGTTTGTGAAAACAACCTCCAGCAGCTTTTGGACCTGCTGGAAAATGTCAACCGAGGTGCTGAAGTTTGTGACCTTCAGGTTGTGTGGAAAGAGGAGGGAAAGAAGGGTGGGAAATGTGGTTTGTACCCTCAGTGAGTAGACTTTTGGGTGGGGTCCAGCCCTTAAAAGACTCCAAGGAACCCATGCAGGAATTTGATGCACAAATGCTGCCACAACAGGAACCATTTCTTGCAATGCTGTGGCTTTCATAAGTCACAAGGCTCCAACCTCCCTTTGTGTGAGGTGAAAACGTGTCTGATAGTTTTTGGCTTTTCTTCATCTCTGATGACCTTTGCTGGCTTTTAAACTCCACCTGGGCAGTGCTTGGCTGTTCCTCACTGCTCAGGCAGGTGCTCAGCACTCTTAGCCACCCATCAGAGAGTCTCAGACCTGTCTGCAAGCTGCATATCTGAAGCTGCCCATCTTCTGCTTTAGGCTTTCCACAAATGTTTGCTTTTGTTGCAGGTCAAATCTCCTTTTCCTCCATGGTAACCCCAAGAAGTGTTTGGGTGTGTTTTAATCTGATTGCTCAGCCTTTGGGAACAAGAAGCCAATTCCTAATTTGTCTACCTGGTGTGTCAGGGCTGCTAACCTGAGAATCTCCCATGTTTGTGGTATCTGGAATAATCCAGTGAGTTTTTGTCCCCTCTGTTCTGTGTCCAGCCTTGTGAACTTGCATTTATCCAGGGATAATTGGAAGATTTGATTAACCAGGACACAGTGGAAGTTCAGTGATGGTGAAGGGGATCAAGCTCTGCCAGACATCCTCATTTCCTCAAAATTGTGGATGTGCACACAGCTTCCAGCAGCTCCCATGCTGGGAAAGGCAGCAGAAAAGCAGGAATTTGGGCTTTGATGTGAGCACAGGGCTTCTTCCCAACCTGGGATGGAAGAGCCTTGCTTATAAACAAGACACAACAAGAATCCAAACAAGAACAGCCCATGCAGGGTGAAGGGGACACAGCTTCTTTTGGGGAGGAGCAGGGAATGTGAGCCTTGGAAGTGCTGGGAGCAGGGCAGGGGATAAATGCCACTTGCAGAAGTGCTAATGCAGCTCATACCACATGGAGATTGCTTTTCCAAGTCCTTTAAACTCCCGTGCATGTGACCATGGAAACTGCAGCGTGTCCCCGTGGTTGGGAAATCAGCACTCCTTATAAACCAGCAGCCTTTCCAGCTGCTCAGTGGGAACTTGAAAACCAATTTCCATCCTTGCTTTGGAAGCAGGATTAAGTAGCCATTTTCCAAGGGTGTGAATTTCGGTGACTGTTAACTCCTTCAAATAAAAATACTCAGTGAGCTATTGCACTGAGATACATTTCCTTAAAATAGATTTAATTGCACTGAAGTGGAATTTTCCAGGAAGCTCGAGCCCTTCATATCTTTCTTGGAAAGGGGTTTCTGTTCTCTGTAAAGAAAACCTTACTAGTTTTATTTTTCTCTCATTATCTTGAAGCTCTAATTTTTGTTAATTTATGTCCCTCTTGTCTTCTGGTTTAAAAAGAGATGGCCTTTCTTGCTTATGATATTTGGAGGGGTTTTTAGGCACTTTGAGCCAAAAGATTGATTTTTCCCATAAAATGGCCTTGCTGGTCTGAGCAGCTGGGTCAGAAGAGCTGCAGTAATGCACTTATGGAGCTCAGCCATCACTGTGGCATTTTCACTCTCTGTAGCTGTTTGCTGGCCGAAACAGGATAAAAATTAGTTTTTAAAATGAGTGTTAAAGCACATTAGGATGAGATTATTTGTTTTCTTGATAATACTTTCTTGGGTATCTGATGACAAATAGCATGTAGCAGTACAGAAATCCTAAATTTTTGTATTATTTAAAGGAATTTATTATTTGAATCTTTCCAGGTAAGACTGGAATTACAACCAGTTTAATAATAGTTTGGCTTTCATAAAATTTCACTGCAGGTTATCAGGGAAAGCTTTGACATCGAATCCCTTCCCATCCTGTGATTTGGAGGCACCTGCTGCTGGTGGATCTCCCATGGCACTCACTTGAGTGATTAATGGATTAGGGAGGAGGATTTGGGAAAAACCAGCACCTCCCGTGGGGTGAGGGAATGTCACTCTTGGTGCTGTTAGAAATTCCATTTGGGAAGGATCCTCCTCCCTTTCCCATGCAGCATCAATCCCTTCCCTGCCTGCAGTGCACAGGGCTCATCTCACCTGGGGCCAGGTGAGTTTTGGTTATTTTGTTGACATGCACAAGAGTTGCCTGTTGCTGCCCTTTGCCAAGGACTTTCCAAGCAGCTGGGAGCATTCCTGCATCCCTTGGATGTATTTACTCTCATGTGGAGCCTGGCAGGGTGGCTCTGCATTCCCAGATCCTGGGGCTGTGCTGCCATGGATCAGCTGGCAGAGCCCCAGCACTAAGTGGTTTGTGGTGGGCTGAGCTCACTGTGCTTCCTCAGCCCACCCTGGGGTTGAGAACCCTCAGAGCTTCCTCTGATTTTCCCTGCAGAAGTCAGCAGCAGTTCTGCCACTGCCCTGGGCATTTTTGGATGAAGGGCAGTGTGTTTGTAGTGCCCTGTGCCCCTTCACCCTTGCTGCCCACCCAGAGTGTGCAGGATGTGTTTCACCTGCCAATAAACTCTGGGTGTGCTCTCTCATCGTGTGCTTCTATTTATAGTCAGGAGGAGGCTGAATTAATTCAGGGAAACCTCTGCTTTTCTCATACCTGAATCCTGAATTCTCTGCTGCAGCAGGTTTCCAGCATTAGGTGGTGCTTCACAGCCACAGTTGTTAATTCGAGGATGCTCAGCTGAGATAAATTTCATATTTAATGGCTTGATGAGGGTCTGCAGAGATAGTTTTGTGTCAAATACCTGGCAGGTGTTTGTGCTGCTGGGGAAAGCTGCTGTTTGATCTGTGCTGTTGATGCCTTTGATGTCAGGGAGTGCACTGTTCTGTACTGAGATCTGTCAGGGTCACTGCAGCAGGCTGGCATTGTCACTGCTGATTTTTTGGGATCTCCCTCCTCTCATTTCCTCCCTCTGCTCTTCTGAGGATTTCTTGCATCAAGACATTAGTACTTGCCTTTTTTTTTTGAAGTTTCTTAGAAGTCCAATGTTGACTTCCTGAAAATGAAAGGAGAGAATCTCATTTTCTGCTTCAAAGCTGCTCCAAGATCTCCAACTCTCTTTGTTTTCAGGGATTTCTGGAAACAATCAAAGGCATCTGACTGCACAACAGCCCTGTCTCCATCTGATCTGCTTTAAGTGTAACCATATTTGTACATGCTGGGGCCTGTTTTATGTCTCTCTTTCATTCTTTTTCGAGTCTGTGACCTTTCCTTTAGGATCCTAATGAGCAGTTTTCCCTGTTGGGTCCCTCAGTGAGAGTGGATAATTGCTGTGCACAGCGGTGATTTGCTGGGAGCAGGCACACAATCCCAGCTGGAATGGGGATGTCTCCCACATTTCACACTTGTCCTGAGCAGCTGGGACTTTGCTGGCTGTGTTTGTGCCTTATGTGTGTTTGTTGCAGGCTTTGCTTGTGAAATGTCTTGGAATCCACAATGAAATCGCATCCAGTTTTTAAAGCAAAAATCAGATTCTTGGTCTACTCTGGCAGCTTCAAGAAAGCACAAATCAGATCTCAGTGGTTGATGTCGAGGCTCTGGGTCCCAACCTTTTTGTGCCAGAGTTGACCCTTTTTTTTCTGTGTTGTTGCAGAATATGGAGTGTGTGAAAACCTGAGGAAGCTGGAGATCACAGGAGTGTCCTGTCGAGATGTTTACGCCAAACGTGAGTGATCAAGCCAATCCAAATTTGATACCAATTTTGACAGCATAGAAACATTGAATATTTATTAAACTCTGGTGGCAGAAGTTGTTCAGACTGACTAGCAGGGGTTTCACTGGGAAGTTGACATGTTTGGAGTTTTATTGACTGCCAAGAGTCGGGATTTCTGTGCCTCCCAGTCCTTTGGTGGGAAAAGAGCATGGAATTGAGTTTTTTAATGAAGTGTATTGACAGTTTTTCATCCTGTTTTGCCATTTTCAGATCTTGCTAAGGAATTAGCAGGTGTTTTTTCTAAGCCTGGATCTCAGTGAAAGGAAGTGTCTGTAGGAGAGTGGGAAAGGGGTGAGCATTCCCTGAAGGAAGGGAGCCTGGCAGGAGGTGTCCATGTGCTTTGGGAATTTCTGTGGGTGTGGGACCCTTTAGAACCTTGAAATAGCCAGGACTTCAAGTATTGTTCTTAAAGCTGGGAAGAAAAACAGGCAGAAGGGGTTTAATCCCATCTTTAATAGACTTGCTGAGCATCCACAGGAAAACTATTTCATCACCTAATATCTCTCTTTCCCTATTACACACTGCACTAGGGATGGAACTGCCTCATTTTCCTGGCTGGGAGGGCTGAGTGGTGCTGAGCCAGCACACAGATGTCCCCAGAGAAGTCCCATTAACCCTCGAGGCCTCCCTTAATTCCCATTTAGTCCCATTTCTCTGTGTGGTGAGAGCCACACAGCACATACCAGCTCTCATTGCCATTTTAAAGTGACACAGCATCTCTTCAAGACCTGTAATCCTTTTCACTACATAACTTCCATGGTTCAGAGATGCTAAAGTGATATTTAGTGCTTTTTATGCACAAGTCATGGGTAAAAATGACATTACTGGCTCAGGGCAGTGGTGACTCTCCAGCCATGGGCAGGGAGGCTGAGGAGAGAACAAACCTGTGGGATATTTTCCTAAACATTCCCGCTGTTTCCAGGCTTCCAGAGTGTAATCAGTTTATTTATTTAATAACCTGCAATAAATCTGTCTGACACATAAGTTTCCATGAGTAGTTTTCAAACCCATGGCATCCCTTAGCAAAGGGTCACACTTGATGTGTGAGAAGCACCCCTGTGATGGCCTTTCCTGCACTTCTGTGTTTTTGGCCACCCAGCAATCCCAAGCACTGATGGTTACTCCAAAGTGGGAATGCTTGGCAGCCATTCCTGGTTTCCAGGATGCACCATCTCAGCTCCTCTGCTCAGATTCTGTGCTTTGCCCTGTGCCAGGAGCAGTTTCCTGGTGATGTCACCCCATTTCTCTACTGTCCCATAAACCTCTTTAATTGCAGAGGAGTTAATTTGGGATTACTGCTTGGACTTTTCCAGTCACTGAGTGTGCTTCTGTGGGAAAAGGTGTGGGAAAATGGGAATTGAGCTCAAGTGCCTGAAAGCAGAACTAATCCAAGGCCTGGGCTGCTGTCCGTGGAGTGACTTGGTCTTCTTGAGGCAGCAGTGCAGAGTTTGAGGAAGAACTTTGTTTCCACTTGGAATTTGGATGCCACTTTTAAATAATGTCTATGGGAATCTGGAACCAGTTCTGTGTGAGAAAACCTGCTCACATCAAACTGAGGGTGACAGAAACAGCTGGCAGCAGAGTCAGGAGAGAGCTGCACTTCCCTGTGTGGTTCTCCAGGCCCATGGGAGTGTTTGCTGGTCCCAGAGGAGCAGAGTTTGCTGGCACTCACCCTGCTCTGTCTGTTCAGGTATAAACCCACGGGTGAAGTCGGGGCGCTTTATGAAAATCCTGCCCGACTACGAGCACATGGAGTACAGAGATGTTTACACCTGCCGTACGTACCCTGCTGCTGCTGCTGCTTCCTGCACCCAGCACTGCACAGATGCTGCATGGAGTGTGCCCTGGCTTGGAGCAAAGCACTGGGGGTGACCTGGGCACAGCAGGGAGGTGCCACCAGTCGTGGCTGGGACCCTGGGGGTGACAGCGTGAGCAGGGCAGGCACTGAGGTGTGCTGGTCTTTTTTTTGAGGATTTCTTTGCACAGAACAGGAGGGAATTGCTCCTTTCTTCGAGGGAAGAATTCAGATATCCTGGTGAGGCCTCCCTAAAGCACCTCTGGACTGGCAGAGAGCTTTGTTGTGATTCAAGTGAGCCACAGTAAATCCACAGCCCTTTGCAGTGAAAAATGCTGAGTGTTCCCATAGTAATTCCCTCCCTGCACACTGAACCCTTATAAGAACCATCTCTGTCTCTAGGAAACGTTCTGCTAATGTTTTGAAGATTGTGATTTGCCTTCCTCACTTTGGATAACCTTTTTTTCCCCTTCCTTGTGTTGTGTTGAGGGAGGAGTAGTTAAACCCTTAGAGTTCAGTGTTCAGCAGGAGTTGAGGGGGAAGGACTGATTAGTTTCCATCAATTAAGGAAGCCAGGACTATTTGGTGTTTATTTGGAGGGGGTGTTGAGCTGTCTCTGATGCTCCTTTGGGTCTGCAGAGTTTGGCAGACTCCAGTTACTAACTCACTGCTGCTTGGGAGTGGAGTTTTTCACACACATTAATGAGTGAGTGGATGCTGCAGAATTCCCTGTGCTGAGGGAAGTGACCGAGCAGGGGCCATGCAGGGGAGGTGGGGACTTTAATGTGAGTCAGGGCAGAGCAGCAGCAGGGCTGCAGCAGGAATTGGGACAAAATTTGGGGTTTGGCAGCCTGGGGTGCCTGTCAACACCAGCTGTGTTCTGGGGCTGGATGGGAAGGAGAAGCAAATCCAAGCTGCAAGATGGATTCCTTTGGAGACTGGATGTTTGCTCCAAACCTAAATGGCATTTAGTATTGTTCCCTCAGTGGTTATTTCTTTAGCTGAAGCCCCAAACTTCTGATGTGGCCCTTTTCCCTTGGGCTGTGTTGTTTTCCTTGGGGAAAAGCTAGGATGGTTGGACTTGATGATCTTGGAGGTCTTTTCCAACCAAAATGATTCTGTGGTTCTGAGCCCATGTGGTTTAAGATGCAATGGCCCATTTCCCCTTTTTCCCCTCTGGTGTTGTCAGGATTTCTCATGTTCTTGCAGTGTTAGAGCTCAGATCACTTTCCCCAGGGGTTTAAGCTCACCTGGATTACTCTGAGCTCTTCCCAGAGCAGGTCAACCTGGGCACTGCTTGCATTGTTCCAGCTCATTTTGCTTCTAGAGACCTTCCTGCATCCCAGGAATCCAGGAGAGTTGCAGTGGGTTGGCTCTTTCCTGGTGAGGACATTCCCCAGGCAGCCTTGTGTCAGTGGGAGCTTGGCATTCCCTGCTTTTCCAGCTGGAGTCAAGCCCCCTTCCCATCTGAAGGGTGTGCAGAGCTGCTTATGGAATGTGGGGAATATCCAGGCTGGATATCCTGGAGCATCCAGTGGATGTGGTTCTGCTCCATTTGGCAGGATGTGGGGTCAGAAATTCGGATAAGCAGGAGGCTCCTCCAGGACTGAGCACAGGCAGTGGAAAACCTTGGAGAAAGACCCAAGTGCTCTTTTCTTTCAAGGAGCAGGAGGGGAAACAACTGCCAGATCCATCCTGTCTCCTACCAGGAAGAGCCAGAGCTGGAATTCATCAGGTTTTCCCTGCAATTAATATTAGCTGCTGTTTTGCTGGAGCTCAGAGACAGCCCAGGCTTGAAAATTGAGCTGTGTTTTGAGACTTGTTTGGGCCTTTGGCCAAGCACCAGCATTTTCCCCAGTAAGTTCTGGAAGTGAATGGATTGTTTGGTTTTTTTTTTTTGCCTCCTGTGTCCAGCTCTGTTTCCTGTAATTGCTCCTAACAGGAGCTGGGCTAGGAGGGACATCCTCATCCCCCTTGGATAGCTGATATTTCTGTCCTAAAAATAATAATACATTAAAAAGAGCTGGATTTCATCAGTTTGTGGCAGACAGGGTAGAAGCCAGAGTGTGGTGGGTTGAGCAGCTCATCCCATTAATTAATGTCTAATTACTGAGCTGGGAATGGGGTTTGCCTGCTTGCCTTAGTGTTGTTTGTGCTGCACTTGGTTCCCTGGGTGAAACCAGGCCATCAGTCTGAAATTGTTTACTGCCCAGGGAAAAGGCTCCTCCAGGCCAGCTGGCAGCAGCTTTGGACATCCCTCCCTGCTATCCCAAACTTCTGTGGAAGTTCTTGCTCTGGTGGAATAAAACCCCTCCTGTAGTTTGTGCTGTCTGAAGTAATTAATGAAACAAAGTTGCTGGGACAGCTGCACCAAACACAATTCCTCTTTTAAATTGATGCAAACCCAACCCTATTATTCAAGCCAGTCCTGGAGGTTAAAATGAGTTTCTGTGGCCTTTTGAGCTGGCCATGGGCATCACTTTAAGGCAAGTGAAATATATTCTTGCCATCTTCATGGAGATAATGTGCAGGCTGCTGCTCCTGCCCAAAATGCCAGAGTGCAGTGCCTTCTTGTGAGGGTTACTGGTTGTGTGAGGAAACCAGATGGACAAAAGGAGATTAGATGGGCAGGAATGGCTGTGTGAGGACTGGAGGCAGATCCCACCTCTAAGCTTTCCTCACAACAGGAGGTTTAGGATCATTCTGTAAAACCCTTTCTTCCTGCTTGCTGAAAATATTCCTCTGTTTAGGTGGGATTGGAGAGACAGCTGGCTCTGAGATGAGAGGCAGGGAAGGCTCAGCTGCTAGAGTAGATTTTGAGTGGGTTTTGGAGGCAGCTTTTGGGCACTGCTGAGGTGTTGCTGCTTCTTTAGAATTTTTAAGGCTGTGACTGATGTGGCCACACCACCAGATTCCCAGGCTGGAGTGATCCATGTGCTTTGCCCTTGCTCCCAGTGGCTGTTTTTGAGGATGCTTAACTCTGGAGCCAAGTTTGTTGACTCAAGGCAGTGAAATGCTTTCAAAATACTCAGATTTCCCTGTTCCTACCTTCCTGCCCTTCCCTATTTTCTGTTGCTTTGCAGTGTGAAGCATCGAGTGCATTTTTGGTAACTGGAGGCAGCAGATGCTTTTATTTGTTTTTAGCTGTGGTTATATTGTGTGATTTGCATTAATGGGACTGTGTTGCAAAAGTTGTTTTATTTTAGGGATTCCTGCTGAGGTAGGTGTTTCTGCCCTTCCACAGGGCCAGGAATAAAGAATATAAACATGTATGAACTTGGGGGAGGCCTCAGCTTGGACACAATCACTTTTCCTGAGTAAAATCAGTTGTGGGGGTACTATTGCTCAGCCTGGTAGCAAGGTTTTCATTCCCAAAGTCCCAGTTCTTGGCTGGATGTGCTGACCTGTCTCCCTGTTCCCAGTGCTGCACCGGTACCGGCACATCCTGGGGCTGTGGCAGCCGGACATCGGGCCCTACGGGGGACTGCTCAACGTGGTGGTGAGTGATGCCTCAGCCTGGGCACTTCGGGCACTGAGAGGTGGATTTTTACACTTGCCACACCTGGCAGCCATTCCCAGACCATTAAAAAGTCTGAACAGTCAGCCCTCAAGTGGTCTGGACCCAGAGGGTGCTCCTTGGTTCTTTGGTGGTTTCTCTTAGTTTGGATGTCAGGAGGAATTTCAAACACAGGAGGGGCTGCTCAGGGAGGTGCTGGAATCCCATCCCTGGGGTGGATGTGGCACTCATTGCTGTGGGTGGGGATTGCTCACAGCTTGGACTCCATGGTTTCAGAGCTCTTTTCCAGCCTGAGTGGTTCTGGGATTCTTATTATCACCACCTTTCTCCAGACAGTTTTTATATTTCAGCTCCACGCCAAACAGCCCCAGGAGCAGGTAGAAAACATGGTCAGTGTTTGAGGGAAAGGCTTGATTTAGAGTTTGACACTGATACTCCAGTGGCTGGCACAGGAATCTGTTAATTTACTTCATTTTCTTTGCCTGCAGCTGAACCTTTTGCAGAGCTGTGTGATTGGCAAACCTTTACACCCTCCTGAGACTCGTGCATCAGATGTAGAGTGACACTGGTGCAAGATGTGTGGAGCCTGGCAGCTCTGGTGCTGCTGGGGGAGCAGTTAATGAACAACATCTGACTCTGAACTGGTGAGGGCTGAGCCAGGAGTTTCCTGGAGCCCTCGTTCTCTGCACCAAGGTTCAACAGCTGCCAGGTTGAAGCAGACCAAATCACGAGTTCTTTGGGTTTTGCAAGATTCTGTTGCATGAGCTGGTGTAACAGGGCATCCAACTGCATAAATACTTTCACTGTGACCTTATAAATAAAATACTCTGTGGCACTGCCCTGCCTTGGTCTCTTGTGCTTGGAGAATCTCCTGCCTCTGGAATTGCAGGCCCTGAGGGAAAGGCTTCTGTCAGGTGTGCAGGAAGGGGGCTGGCACTTGTGCCTCTCAGTGGAGTGTTGCTTCCTGTGTTCTCTGAGTAACAAAGCCAAATAATTCCTCATCCAAAAAGCAGGGATAGTCAAGGGAAGCAGAATTCATCTACTGGAATATCTGCCAGCAGGAGCTCTCAAACCAGTTAGAGTCTGACTTGCTGTGTGGTCTTTCCCTCTGGATCCTGCACTCCAGGCAAGTTATTTGCAGCAATAAAGGCCTGAGCTTTTTCCAGTGGTGCAGAAAGCCTTCTAAAGAAACCCTCTTCACCCTGGGAGTGCATATGGTCTGGGTTAATGGCTGGAAAGCTGTTTGGGAATGCAGCACACTGTTCTGCAGCTCCTGCCCTGGGCCAGGAGAGGCCTCAGAGTTTGCTGCAGTCTCCTAAGGAGTCATGCAAAGCTGATCCTGTGGGCTTTGTGTCCTGTCCCTCTGCAGGTAGATGGTTTGTTCATCATTGGCTGGATGTACCTGCCTCCTCATGACCCTCACGTGGATGATCCCATGAGATTCAAGCCCCTCTTCAGGATCCACCTCATGGAGAGGAAATCTGCCACAGTGGAGTGCATGTATGGCCACAAGGGACCTCATAATGGCCACATCCAGGTGAGCTCCTCTGCCTCTCTCAGCACTGTGTGTGCTCTTTGGCTCTGGAAATGGATTCATCAGAAAGCTGGCAGAATTTTATTTCAGAGCTATGGCTTTCACCAGCCTGTGTGTGTGGGCACCAGCTTTACACTCATTATGTGTCTGACAAGTCATGTGGGCTGTTCCCTGCTCTGAATTTGTTCCCTGGCAATGGGACAGCCAGGCTGTTGGGCTGGGAGCACGAGGATGTGCACAGGCTGGAGAAGGGATGTTTAAACTGGCCTTGGGCAGCTGCTGGGTTTGCCCAGGCAGACACAGACCTGTTCTGCAGCTCTCTCCACGGTGAGACCTTGAGAAGGTGATGCAGCATCCATTGGATGCTTTGAAGAGCTTTCTGGCAGGTTGGTTGTTTGTTTTTCTTTAAAGGAGGAAGCTAAAATAGGGAAGCAACTTAAACCTATTACTTTCATTAGAGTGCATTGAGGTTTTATTGCTTTCATTTCTCTCTTCTGTAGCTGTTGCACAGTGAATGATTTCTCTGTCGTAGCAAATCCAGTAATGTTTTGTAAAGCATTGACTGTGTGCAGTCTTAGCTGCTTCACTCAAAGCACCTCTAAGCAGGTGTGTAACCTGTTCAATTCTCCCTTTTGGTAACTGCAGATTGTAAAGAAGGACGAGTTCTCCACGAAGTGCAACCAGACAGATCACCACAGGATGTCAGGGGGCAGGCAGGAGGTGAGTCTGTGCCAGGGCTCTGCACTGAGCCTCTCTGTCCCCTTCCTGGGACCAGCTCTCAGCTGCTGTTGGGCTGTGGGAGGTGCCCTTCTGATTTCTGTGTGACTGGGGCTGTTTGACCCTCCCAGGCTGGCAGCTTTTGGCTGATTGCCTGTTTTAGGCAGTTTTCTGTGCTCTTTGAGCCCCAGCACCTTCCTCCTGTTTTGATAGCAGACCTGTCCAGAGAGGCTCAGCAGCACATCTTGGACATCAGCAACACTCCAGGCACTGGTCTCAGTGGTGTTGCTGTCTGTATAATTAAGGTCTTTTGAACACACTGAGCACCAGCTGCATTTGGATACGTGCTGGTCAGCGAGGCAGCTTCCCACTGCTTGCCTTGCTCGAGGGATTAAAAGCTTAATTTGCTTGTTTCTCCTGTGTCTGTCAGCTCTACCCAGCAAGGCAGATTCCTGACTGAAATACCTGTGTTTAAATGCAGATATAAATGTCAGGATGAGTACCTATGTCAGGTACTGCTGTTTGCTTCCAGCTGGTTCCACGTGACAAATCTGATATTTCAGCTGCTTCTGTAGGAAGGCTGTAAAATATCTGTCTGCTAATGGGAAACAGCTGGGTGAAAGGTTTAGTTAAGTGTTTTCTGGTGCTGGAGCAGATGAGAAATGCTTTAATACTTTCAAAGCACCACGTTAAGTGTGCGTGGCATTATGGAAATTGGAGGATCTGGCTTGGGAAGATAAAGGAGGCAGGTTTGGAATATCACTTGGCAGGCTGCTATCTCAGTGTAAGCTGTTATCACACCAGCTCATGGCAGGGTATTAACTTGTCAGAGCTGCAGTTGGGGTACTTCAGGAGATGCTTTCAAAGCACCCTTTGGATTTAGATGCATCAGTCTTAAATCAGCAGGATTTAACCTCCTAAACCCTCAGTGCTTTTCAAAAGCTTTTTTCTTTTATGTTGAGCATGTCAGGACAGGGCACAGGGGTCAGCTTGTGGGCACACAAATGAGTTACTGTGAGAGAAAGAGTAGATGAGCCACTTTGCAGTAGCAGGCCATGCTCATGCCTTTATTCTCAGGAGGTTTATGCTTCTACCTGGGATTTATTTGAAGGGGAGCCTGTTTATTGTGTGATCACTGGCAGTTACCAGTATCACTGTTTGTTAAGCATATTTCCAAGCCAGCACATGCTTGTTCCCAAATCCAGCCACGTTTCCCTGTCTTTGGCAGAGGATGTGCCCTGTCTGTGGCTCTGCCAGTGAAATGTGCTGTCACTGAGTGACACAGTGGAGTCACCTTGGGGCACATCACTGAAATGGCCTCATCCTCCCCCTTGTCTCCTCGTGCTGCAGGAATTCCGGACGTGGCTGAGGGAGGAGTGGGGTCGGACTCTGGAAGACATTTTCCATGAACACATGCAGGAGCTCATCCTGATGAAGTTCATCTACACCAGCCAATATGAGTAAGAGCTGCTGTAATTTCACAAGCACACTGTTGGAGCATTTTTTCCCTGAAATGGGGTTTTCCATGGGCTTTCACAGCCAGGGGAGTGTTGTGTCTCTGCAGTGCTTCCCAGCTGTACAGGGAGCTGAGGTGGAATGACAGCAATAGGAACAGGATTCCAAGTTCTACACAATAACTATGCACAGTAAGGTGCTTTTGAGTCATTTAACTCAGTTTAGTTTGAAGACAGAGCAAATGCCTGTGATCCCAAGGAGTGTGTGGTTATTATCCATATTACTCAGTGTGCTTTGTAGTGCAGGAATTAGAGAGTCCCTGAGAAACTGAGGATTTTAACCATCTCTCCAAGCTTCTATTAGCAGGCACCTCACTGTAGCAGATGTTTAAATATGCTTCACTCTCAGGTTCTCAGGGAATCTCAAGGGCTGAGGAAGTTTCCTTGCTGCAGGAATCTCCTGGTGTGCTCACGAGGACGGTGGGGAGAGAGGAAGTGCTTGCAGAGCTCTAAAGCAAATCTGCAAACACAGATCCTGCCTGTCTTCACAACACCCCCAAGCTGCTGGAGGAGCAGAATACAAACACTCTGCTGCTGGGGAGAGGCTTTTTTCCTTGACTTCTGTGACGTTTTTCTCTTGCACAGCAACTGCCTGACGTACCGGCGCATCTACCTCCCCCCCAGCAGCCCCGAGGACCTGATCCAGCCCGGCCTCTTCAAGGGCACCTACGGCAGCCACGGGCTGGAGATCGTCATGCTCAGCTTCCATGGCAAGAAAGCCAAGGGCACTAAGATCACTGTGAGTGCACCTTCCTTTCTCTCAGGTGCTTGTGGAAGTGTTCTCAGTGCTGTGGATGCACAGGAGAGATTTCTCTGCGTAGCCCAGACCCTGTTGCCTGTGGGGATTGGTGGCACTGGGTGAATCTCAGCACACGCAGAGTGAGCAGAACCTGCTCTGCAAAGGTTCTCCTGGCTCCCCCTTCTTCTCCTCTCCCTTCCAGCTGCTTTCTGAGAGCAGCTGGTAGCAGGTTGCTGGAGATCCCCTGTGTGTGTGAGAGCAGCAGGTACCAAATGTTGGCAGCTCTTCACTGAAGTCAGGCAGGGGAGCTCCTTCCTCCCTGCAGGGAGGGATTCTGGTGAAATGCAGCTGCAGCTTTGACTTTCTTTCACTTTTGCAGGTACAGCTTTTGATTTAAAGTTCTGGTTATGGCAAGGGGAAAAGCAGAGATGTCAAAGAACAACAAACAAGGTCCAAGCAGGGTTTTTTTGTTGCCAGTTTGGTGATTGTAGAATAGGATGAATTGTGAATTTCAAGTGATGGCTCTGTAGCACCCGGTATCTGCAGCCATGCTGTCCCTTCTGTCCCTAGGGAGACCCCAACATCCCAGCTGGACAGCAGACTGTGGAGATAGACCTGGCACATCCTCTGCAGCTGCCTGACATCGAGAACCTGCGGGACTTCAGCGAGCTGTCACGCATCGTGCTGGAGGTGCAGGAGCAGGTCCGGCGGGAGGAGCAGGAGCAGCAGCAGGAGCAAGAGGAGCATTCCCAGCAAGCTGCCTCCCAGCCTGCCAGTCCCCTGGCAGGAGAAGGTGCTGAGGGGGAAGAGACTGCAGCTGGGGCAGAGGGGATGACCCAGGACAAGGCCCCAGCTTCCCAGCCCTTCGTGCTGCCCATGGGGGTGATATCGAGGAACGAGGATTATCCCCGGACCTGCCGGATCTGGTAACTGGGGGTTTTGTGCCTGATTCATTTTTGAAAGGGAAGGGGGAGTCTTTGAGTTGTGTCCTGTATTTGTGTGCCCTTTACCTGCTTGTGGATCTCCCAGCCCCTTGGGCTCAGATTTCACAGAATTCCAGAATGGTTTGGGTTGGAAGGGACCTAAAATCTCATCTCGTTCCACCCCTGCTATGGGAAAGGACACCTTCCACTAGATCAGGTTGCTCCAAGCCCTGTCCAACCTGGCCTTGCACATTTCCAGGGATGTGGAATCCACAGTTTCTGGTTCCTGCCTCTGCTGCCCAATTTCCCATGCTTTGGTTTGTTCCCTCTTTCACCACACTGTCATCTGCCATCCCACTTCCTTGCTAGATTTGCTTCAGAAGCTGGCACCTCTCCTGAATTCCTCACACCCCCACTTTTTTTTTTGGTGTGTTTTATGTCCCAGAGCTGCCCAGCTCATATATTTAGAACTGTTCAAGCTGCTTCCCATTCCCATGTGTGTCATTCATGTTCCTTGGCTGTGGGAACACAGTGCTCTCTCCCACCTTCCCCTGGCCTCTGTTGCCTTGGGGCAGCCCTGGCAGGTGCAGAGCACCCCAAGCAGGAGGTGCAGGCATGCAGAGAGCTGTGCTGAATGGGAGCTGGAGTTGGTGAAGCAGCACACTAAATGAAGTGTGGCAAAAGATCCCAAAAGCTGAGGCTTAGGCAGGTGACCTTCAGCCAAACATCTGTGCTCATGGAAAAACCTACCCAGAGCTGGTTAATCCCAGAAGGCTCCTGCTGTCACAGCTCAGTTGTGTTTGGATAAAACCTTGCTCCACCTGCTGCTTGCTCAGAGCTTTAAGTGACCTTTATTCCTCCTCAGATCCTGGTAGATTTTTTCTGCTTTTTAGATTTTTCTCTCCCTTCCCCTTAGGTTTTGCCTCTCTGCTCACGCTCTCAACATGCCTTTGCTTTCCTGGGAGGATTGAGCCTATGCTGATTCTTGTGTTGCACAAGTTAATCTCAGATAGGTTTGGGGGCTGAACTACTGAAAAACAAACAGCTTTGGTGTGCAAGTGCTAATCAGGATAACCCAAAGCAGGAACCTGCAGATAGAAACTGAACGTAAAACTCGCTGTTCTGTCACACCCGGCAGAGTGCCTTCATCAGAGTTTTGTGCTGATTTTTTACCTAAATGCTGGGTGGTCCTTGCTGTTCTCACACCTGTTTTACCCTTATCCCCTGGCAGTTTTTATGGCACAGGGCTCATTGCTGGCCACGGCTTCACCAGCCCCGAGAGGACGCCGGGGGTGTTCGTCCTGTTCGACGACGACCGCTTCGGTTTCATCTGGCTGGAGCTGAAATCCTTCAGCCTCTACAGCCGCATCAAGGTGCCCTTCCAGAACGCCCAGGCACCTTCCAGGGAGGCCTTTGACGAGATGCTCAAGAACATTCAGTCCCTGGCTACTTGATGAGTGGTTGGTGATGGACAGGGTGGCCAAGGCTGCTGCGCTCCCCAGCCGGGGCTGGGGTGGGGAGCCCTCGCTCTCGGTACCTCTGGATAGAAGCATGCACTTTGAATAAAGCCTTTCTACCCCAAATGTACACACATCCCACTTCTGGCATCCCTGACTACTGCCCTTTCCTCTGTGCCACTCCACGCTGCTTCCCAGCAGTCCTTGTTTCCCAGGCTGTGCTTTGGAGAGCTGATCCTGCAGAGGAGGGAACAGACCTTCCTTAGTGCAAGAAAAGAATGTATTGGGACAAAACCTACTTCTGGTCAGAGCTGGACAGAAGAACAGGCAGTGACAAAGCACATCCTCCTCTCCAGAAGCCTTTCTGTGGGTGCAGCATTGCCAGGAGAGGCTGGTGTGGTACCTGCATCCTTGGCTTGTTACCTGGAGTGTGTGGTTTCCTCTGGAGAATTCCCTCAACAAGGGCAGGATCCCCACTGCAGATGAGTGTGTGCAGCATTGTCCTGGCTTCTGGAGCTTGATGGATGTGCTGTCCCTGGAGCTCCAGCTCTGGGTGTCTCCCTGAGACCAGAGATGATTTATTTCTCCTTGCAGGAGCTGTATCTGGCACTGGAGATGGGTGTAAACTCCCAAAAGCTCTGATGTGTTCAGACTGGTTTGTACCTGAAAGATTTTCTCAGATCTTGTGAAGTGGGTCTGAAAAGGCAGAGGAAGGAGGCAAAAGAAACCCAGCTGTGAGATGATGGGCAGCAGAAGGTGCCACATGCCACTGGTGTGACCCCAGGGGTGCCATTCCTGTTCAGGTTGCCCTTCAGAGTGCAGAGTGACAAGGGATTTTGCCTGTGTCGTGTGGCTTGTTCTCCTGGAACAGTGGGTGCTGCTGCCCCACTCACAGGACCCTCCTTTCCCTTTCCAGTTGCCCTTGTTTCATCCCAGATGGATTTGTGGCAGATCTGAGCTCCACTGGGGATTGTGTGCTGCAGGCAAGGGAGCAGATTCCCTTCAGACTGTGCTGTGCAGGAAAATCCTGGCCAGTGCTCATCTCCAGGCTGTGAGTTGTGCTAAAACCATCAGCACTGCCACAACCCTTGGTTGCAGCTGCCTCTGCCTGTGATAAACTCCAGGTCCCTTCTCTTCTCCCCAGATCAATGTCTAACAAAACCCTGCCTGTTTTAGGTCTGTAAATGTGTCTGTACCTGTGCTGGGAGCTTTCAGACCCCTTCTGTGGAGAATTTTCAGTCTCTGCCTGGTTCCAGTGCCTGTGGGCTGCTTTTATTCTCACTCTCACAAGGGCTTTTTGCCATTTCTGGCTCTCGTGTTCCCTGAGCTGTGGGAGAACCCAGGCTTCAGCAGAGACAGTGAGCAGCAGCTCCTGTCACTCACAGGATTCATTCCTGTCTCTGGATAGAGTTCTCCAAACCTCTGGGAATTTCAGGGTGATTTAGGGCACTTTTTGCTTTGTTCCCTGCAGCTTTGTGAGGAGTGGCAAGCCCCAGCAGGGTGGTTGTGAGCAGCCTGGACAGGTTTTCCTGCAGAGGGAAGAGCAAGTTTGGGTCACACAGGTCTGGGAGAGAGGGAGTGGCTGCTCTCTGTGCCTTAGTGAGTGGGCAGAGAGGGGACCTGGAGCTGAAATTGGGCATCTCAGCCTTGTGCTGCAGCTGCTGAGCTCTGTGCAGAACTCGTGCCTGATCTGCAGACAGAGGTTTCAGTTTGGTGCAGGTTTCTGGGACAGCTAAAGGTGTTCAGTGCTGGGTTAATGGCCTCTGTCTCAGACATCTTTTCCAACCTAAATGATTCTGTGATTAGGACTTTTAGTATCTCAGTGGCCTGTTTATCTTGGAATTTGCTGTTAGGCTGCTGCAGTTCTGCCTTGTGTTCTCCCTGACAGCCCAAAGGGGTGGGAGATGTCACCTTGGGCAGCTGTTCCCATTGCCTGTCCCTAAAACCAGCTCTTCTTCAGCTGGATCTGTGGCTCTGATTGCAGATTCCTCCCCACTTCAATATCCCCACCAAAAAAAAAAAAAATCCTAAAGTTTTACACAACTGACTTGATAATTTTTGCTTTTAGCTGTTAAATTACAATTAAAAACTTGAAAATGGAGATTAAAATCCAGATTACATTGATTGCCCTGCAAGTACCTGAGGCTTGAGTCACTCTCCCAAGTACTGACCTGTCTGAAGTCTCTGTCCTTTGTCACCTGTTTGCTGTTGACACAGGTTGTGCATCTGCTCTTTTCCAGGCTTCTTGTCCCTTCTGAACCTTTCCAGTGGCAGTGCCAAGGGTCTCCTGAAGGCCAGACCTGCTTGGCTGGCTGGAGAAAAGGGTTTGGGTGGAGGCTGATGCCTGTGGGAATTTTTCCCAGCTCTGCCTTCCCCTTGTAGTGGCATATTTTTATTTATAACTCACCTGTTTGGCCTCAAAATGTCAGGATAATTCCTGATTAAAGGCAGAACTGCTGGTACCCCCTGGCTTTGTTCTGTCTGGAGCAAAAGAAATAGCAAGTTTATATTAATAATCCTCCTCTGATGCCTTTTCTCACCTTCTGCTGCTCCAAGCCTGGCAGGCTTTTGTGGCATTTCAGGAGAAAATTCCCTCTGGTTTGGCTGAGGGTGAGGAAAGCTGTGAAGATGAATTTGGGGATGCTCCTGTGCTTTGTGTCTGGCTCTGTCAGTGCTTCCAGAGCAAAGCAGGGCAAACGTGGAGTTAAAACTCCCAGCTCTGGAATCTTTGGGAAAGAGGAGACAGATTTAGGAGCAGGCAGTTTGGATCTGCTCCCCCCAGGCTGAGGGGGCTGCTCCTGCTTTCCCAATCCCCTTTTCCTCGTGGGAAGCTGTGCTGACAGAACAGGGCCGTGCTGTGCTTGCTGATGTGTGGTACAGGCTGTACCACCCCCTGCACAGCTCTGCATTCCCCTCTCCTTCCCCAAATCCCACTTCTGCAGCCTGTTGGGATCTCTGTGTGAGCTGTTGACAGGGATGATGTGTGCTGGGGCCCTGCAGATGGTGATAAATCCCTGCTGCCGACGGCTCCTCGTCCTCTTGGCTCTGCAGGAAATCTCGGGGACAATTGGCTGGATTTCTCCATCCCAGATGGGTGGAAAGTGCTGGCAAGGATGGAAAACAACTTGTCAGGGGTAGGAATACTCTTGGCAGGAGCCTTTTGGATTGAACAAAGCCTTTGCAGGGAGGCTGCAGAGCCCCAGTGGCCAGTGCAGGACCTGGGGCTGACTTCTGGCTCCTAAGAAGTGTCAGGTTCATGTGCTGGGGCTGGGTTCTGCTCCTCCATCCTGCTCCCTGTGTTGTCAGAACACATGGGTTTGGCCAGCTGGAGAGCAGGAACATCACAGCTCCAGTTTGTTTGCCTTGGGCCTGGTTTGAGAGCAGTGGATGTGCTCAGGCTGTGGCTGTGGGAGACCCGCTGCCCTCCACGGGGATTGCCAGGCTGGGTTTTACTGAGGAGGAGGAAAAAGGATGGAATTGTTGTAAATTTGGGTGTCAGCTCCATTGTGGAGTGTGGCAGAGCTGCTACAGCTGCCCTGGGATGGGACAGCAGCAGTGGGAGGGCAGTTCCTTAGGAAATGTGTGCTGGGGAGAAAGGGAATTCTGGATGTGTCAGCTCCCAGGAAAAGCCCAAACCACAGCTGGCTCAGTGTTTACTTTTCAACAAGGATGACTTTTTCTTGCTTTTTTATTAATTTAAACCTAGTGGAACTTGATGGGAGTGTTGGGTGTTGTGTGGAAATGGGTTGTTTAGGCTAGTTTAGGGAATGGTGATGTGTTAACTGTGTCTTGTAGCTGGCTGCTGACGTGGCCAATAATCCTCTGTGGTGTTCAGCTGCCCTTCCCAGTGGGACAGTGAATTATTTGGGCTGTGGAGTGCAAGAGGGAGGTACCAAACTGTGGGTGCCACTGAGCTTTGGGTGCTTTGTGTGCTGAATTCAAACGTGTGGTTCTGGTTTTTGTTTGGATTGCAATCTTTGGAACTTCTGAGGCAAAGAGCACTTGGCTCGACTGTGTTCATTAGCTTAATTAAAGCAATCTGCACTTTTGTTTTGTCATTGATTACTCCCCCTTCCCTGTTCCCATGTGTATTTTGCACTCACCACTTTAACATGTCACTGATGGATTCATCTGGGCATTTCCTGTAGGTTTTGAGTGTGGATAAGTCTCTGTAAAAGTATTAAAAATGAAGGTGAAAATTAATCCCTGTTTTGTACAGAGGGCAGTGGGAGGAAACCATTGTACATCCACCACCACAAATATCTGTGTGGAACATAAGTTGTGCTTTAACCACCTCACCTGTCCAAGGGCTGGGGGTTTGCCTGTCCTTTTCTTGGTGGCTTTGAGAGGAATGGGATGTATAAAATCAACACCTGGCCTACTTCACCCCAGTTCTGGAAAGCTGAGCAAGCCCTGTGTGTTACTTTTACACCTGATCATTGTTACCCAAGGAGCCTTTTCCAGTTTCAAATAATAAAAAGCAAAGTTTTGTGAATTTAGTTCTGCTTGCTTCTTCTTTTTTTTTTTTTTTTTTTCTCCCCTTGTCCCAAAGGAAAATGTAGGGCCTGACCTGCAGCTGCCTGTCTTCCAATGTGGGATAGGAAATAATTTTCCCTTGTTTGGGTACTTGGTGAGCAGTTCTGTTTCCTGGAGGTGTGAGACACATCCCACAGCTCGTGCTGTGAAATCCCAATTGTTGCCTTATCCTGTTCCCTGTTCTCTCCTCCTGCCTCTCCCCTGGGGTGCCTGGTTCCCTCCCACAGCAGATTTGGGGTGGCAGAACTGACACCCTGAGCCCTGACAAAGCCTCCCTGCCCTCCCAGGCCCAGCTGTCTGAAAGGAAGCCTGAGGTAATCCTGAAATTTTTTATTTATTTTTTCCATTTTTCCTTCCACTTGCTGTGGAAGGGATCAGCTGGCACCAAACCAGCAGGAGGGGTGAGGGGGAGGCAGCGTGGTGGTGTCAGCCCCATCTCTGTGGGATCAGGCTGGGTTTGTGTTCCTACACTTCAAACTCCCACCCCCTCCAGCTCTGCCCTGCTTTTCCAGGTGATTCCCTGCGAAGGGGAGAGTTTGTGGCACGAGCTCAGCTGCCACAAGGAGCTTTTCCTCCTCCTGCTGCAGGTCCTGGGCCAGCCCTGTGTTCCCTGCCCTGCCTTTCCTCGAGGGAATGTTGTGCTTTGAGTGTTGCCAGCTTTGCTGCTGAGTTCTTTGGCAGCTGATTCCTTTTGAGAACAAACCCTGGCTGTGCAGCACTGAACTCCCCAAGTTCAGGCATGAACTCCTGATCTGGAAATGGCTCTGCTTCAGTGCTGGTGGTTAATCCAGGCTGGAGTGCTCTAGGCTGCTCAGTGCCGTCCTCTGGCACCTTCCATTTCCCAAGGTCTTTCTGAGGTGCTCCCTCAAAGTGAAATAATAAGGACAATACAGCATTGAAAACCTCCCATGGTTTCAGAAA
>JAOTQP010000567.1:2276162-2298265 GCA_026413545.1 Cichladusa arquata
TGGGGGGATTTAAAGTGGAATTTTGGTTTGTTTTTTGTTTTTTTTTTTTAGTTTGGGTTTTTTTGCAGTTTTAAAAGGGGTTTGGGGGTGATTTGGAGGGTTTTTAAGGTTGTTTTAGGGTATTTTTTATGGATTTTAAAAAGTTTTTTGGGGTTTTTTTTAGTATTTTGGGGATTTTTTGAGGAATTTTTTGGGTTATTTGGTTTTTTGGAGGGAGTTTGAGACCTTTTTTTGACTGTATTTTTGGGTTTTGGGGGATTTTTTGGAACGTTTTGTGGGGTTTTGTGGGGATTTAGGGTTTTTGCGGGGTTTTTTGTGTGGTTTCTTTGTGTTTCTTTTTCCTTGTTTTTAGCCTTTTTTTGTTTTGGTGGGGGGTTTTTTTTGTAGTTTTTTTCCGTTTTTTCAATGTTTTTTTTCTTTTTTTTGGGGGGCCAGCTTTTTTTCATTTTTAACTATTTTTTCACTTTTTCCCCCCAAAAGAAACAATAAAGCCCAGAGGGATGGATTAGCAGGAATGAGCAATCGAGCCCAGATGGATGGATTGGCAGGCAGGAGTAGTTGATTTCACAGTGGTGGATCTGGTGGGAGGAGCCACCAAACCCAATGCGATGGATCGGGAGGCACGAGCAGTGGAGCCCAGAGTGATGGATCCCGAGGCAGGAGCAATAAAGCTCAGAGTGATGGATCTGCAGGCAGGAGCAGTTGAACCCATAGTGATGGATCAGTTAGGCAGGAGCAGTTGAGCCCAGAGTGATGGATCAACAGCCAGAACTAGTTGAGCCCAGAGCGATGGATTGGCAGGCATGAGCAACTGAGCCCAGAGGGTTGGATCATCAGGAATCGAGCCCACAGTGATGGATCAGCAGGCAGGAATAGCTGATTTCAGAGTGATGGATCTGGTGGGAGGAGCCATCGAGAGCAGAATGATGGATTGGGAAGGAGGAGCAATGGAGCCCAGAGCGATGGATCAGAAGGCAAGAGCAATACAGCTCAGAGTGATGGATCAGCAGGCCGGAGGATGGGCTGGCAGGCACGAGCAATCAAGCCCCGAGAAATGGATTGTCAGGCATGTGCATTGGAGCTCAGAGTGATGGATTGGGAGGCAGGGCAGCTGGCAGCAGGGTGATGGTTCGGGAGTGAGGAGCAATTGATCACAGAGTGAGTAATCAGCAGGCAGGCTCAGTCGAGCCCAGAACGATGGATGGGGTGGCAGGAAATAAGGGAAAATAGGGGAAATAGGGGAAAATAGGGGAAATAGGGCACTAGTGGCGTGTGACAGACACAGCCACCCCCAGAGCCTTTGTCTGCAGGAACATCCACGTCACAGGCAGCTCTCCCTGTGCCAGCTGCAGCTGTGGCCCCGCTGCCAGGGCACCCCTGGGGCGTGCCAAGGAGGGAGCAGGGAGTGTGGGGGTGCCAAGGGGGGCAGTGGGAGATGGTTCTGGGCTGGGGAGGGGTCACTGTCCCAGGAGGGTGTTTTTGGGGGCACCACCATGGAGTGAGGGTGAATAACCCAACCTGAGCCTGGGTTCTGCTTCCCTGGCAGTCGTGGGGTGGATGCTCTCCCAGTCCCTGGTGAAGACTGGGGCTTCTCCTTTCTTTGTTAAAATGAAGAATTCCCAGTCAGGACTCTAAGCTGATGTGGAGGAGGCACAAAATTTCATAGAACCATGGAATTTTAGGTTTATGGTGGAAGGGACCTTAAAGCTCATCCAGTTCCACTCTGTGCCATGGGCAGGGACACCTTCCACTGTCCCAGGCTGCTCCAAGCCCTGTCCAACCCGGTCTGGGACACTTCCAAGTGCCAGGAATGTGTGTTCTCCCAGGATTTCCACCTGCCATGCTCCAAACCCAGGGTCAGCAGCAGAATAAACAGATAAAAACAAACAAACAAAGACCAGGCATCCACGTGAGAACCCAACCAGCAGGAACTGGGGAGGGGGAGGCACCAAAACCCTCCCCATGGTGTCATATCCCAACTGGGGAGCTGGGGGGGTGTTTATTCCATGTCACTTGCAATTCCTGAAGTCTGGCTTAATTATAATAATCACCCTGAGCAGACAGTCAATTAGGGACGCTCCTGGGTTTCTGCTGAGCTCAAGTGTTGTGTCACAGGCACTGCTGTTCCCTCCGTGGGCTGATGGTGACACGGAGGGGACAATGAGCAATTTCACACTAATTGGCATCGTTTGAGCTCTCCTGACGAGGATGCTCCGTGGCAGGAGTGACTCACTCATCTCCCTCACTCCTGCCTGGCTCCAGAGCACTGAAAACCACACAATTCAAGCTTTGGGTTATTTTCCAAGGCTGCCCTTGAGCAGCAGCACTCAGGTTGGCCAGGGGTGCTGCATTTCCCACCCCAGCAGTGTTTCCCTGGGATGACACTATTTGCTGCTCATTGGCATCTCCAGAGGGGGAGGATGTGGTTCTTCCTGGGTTTTGCTCTTTTTGGGGATCAGAGTAGGACTGCAGGTCCTCCAGGGTGTGCTGGGCCAGCAATTCCTGTCTCCCTGTCCATGGGGATGCACAGAACTGGGCTCTGCTCAGGCTTGGGGCGATGCTGGGGCAGGGAGGATAAGCAGGGCCAGGGATTCTGTGCTGATGTGGGGGTTTCCAGCCTCCTCTCTCCATCAGGGGCTGATGCTCCCCAAAATCCTCAGAGAGACCCTTTTGGGCAGTGCCTGGCTCCTTTTGGGAGGGCTGAGGTGCCCTGGAGGGCTTGGTGGCCTCTTCTTCAAGCTCATTTGCCTCTCTTTGTATCAAATATTACCCAAAATTGTCCCCCAGCCACGTAACACTCTGTCCCTCTGGGACATCCCTCCCAGGGGCTCAGCCCTGCCCTGTTTCCCACCTCTTGCCATGAAACCCTTGAAGTTTTTCTCTAGGGGAGGAGCCAGACCCCAGCACTGCCCTGGGAGTGGGCAGCAATTCCCCGAGCTCTGCCCTTGTCCTGGTGCTGCTCCCACCCACTTCCCCCTCCCCACTGGGGTTTTCCCCCGCTCTGATCTCACCTGACACTTTTTCCCCCAGAGTGCCTCACCTGGGGAGGAGCAGAGCAGATAATTCACAATCCTGGAGAGGCCTAAAAAACAGCTAAAGGTGAGAAAGGGGCTAAAAGCTCTCCCTTTGATGGGGATCCTGCCTAGTTTTGTTTAATATTCCAGATGTCAGGGTGCAGAGGGGCTTGAACAAGGAATTTTGGGATGCAGAATCCCCCTTTTATGGAAACCCCACCTTATCCTAGTTAATATTTGGGATATCTGCATGAGCAGGTAGTTAGGCTGTTTTGGGCTGCAGAACTCCTCATTGATGGGAACCCCTTGTTTTAGTTTGTATTAGGGATATCTGCATATGCCAGGATTTAGGCTGGTTTGGGCTGGAGAATTCCTTTTTCATGTGAACCCTGGATTATTTTGCTTAATATCCCAGATGTCAGGGTGCACAGAGGCTTGGACAGGCTGCTTTGGGCTGGAAAATCCCCCTTTTGTGGGAACCCCACCTCATTTTGGTTAACATTTGGGATATCTGCATGTGCCAGGACTTAGGCTGGTTTGGGCTGGAGAATTCCTCATTAATGTGAACCCTGAACTATTTTGCTCAATATCCCAGATGTCACAGTGACCAGGGGCTTGGATGAGCTGTTTTGGGCTGGAAAATCCCTTTTTGATGGGGATCCCACCTTATTTGACTTAATATTTTAACTATCTGCATGTGCAGGGAATTAAGAAGTTTTGCCCCCCCTTTTGACGGGGTCCCCACCTTATTTTACTTGATATTTTAGATACCTACATGTGCAGGGACTTAAGAAGTTTTGCTCCCCCTTTTGATGGGGATATTTTGATATTGATATTTTGGATATTTGCCTGTGCACCTACTAAGTCCGGAGAACTCCCCCTCTGATGGGAATCCTAATTTCTCTTAACATTCCCGGGCGCACAGGGGCTGTTTTTGTGGGGGCGATGCGCGGAGTGGGAATCCCTCAAAGGGCAAAACGCTGTGGCTGTGCTGCAGGGTGACACCGCCCGGGTGACACCCCGCGAGCTTTTCCCGGAGCCGGCGCTGTGCGCGCTGTGATGCTCCGGAGCTCCGCAGGGAGGGAGGGACGGACGGACGGACGGAGGGAAGGAGGGAGGGAAGGAGGGAGCGCAGCGCCCCCGCGTCGCCTCCGTCGCCCGTTCCCCGGCGTGTTGGCCATGCCGGCCACCCCCGGGCCGGGTGCTGCTGCGAGGCTCCTGGCTGCAGGTAAAAACCGAGGGATGGAGGGAAGGGGGATGGGGATGGCGCTGTGACCCTGTCTGGGGCTTCAATCCATCCTCTGTCCCCATCTCCCGCCGGCAGGTGACACCCCGATTTTTTCCCAGCTGTCTTTAAGCTCAGGGGGACGCATCCATCCTCCTCGGTGTCCTCAGGCTCTGTCAGCCCCAGGTTTCGCTCGCAGCGCCGGCTGCATCCCCAATCCCTCCGAGGGGCTGGGGGATTCCCATTTCCCATAGGAATGAGGGTGGTCGGGGCAGGGAACCCACCCCGCGTGTGCTTTTCGTTTCCAAAATGCAGCCTGGTATGGCCCCCGGCAGGAATTATTTTTTGCCAGGTAAAAATGGGAATTGCAGAATAATTTTGCCCCATCTGGGGGCTCCCTGGGGATGTGGCCGTGGTCGAGGGGGGTGTGGGAGCTGTGCTGCTGGGAAGGGTGAAAGGAGAAACCGCTGCTCGCCACAAAAACCCGGCTTGCGCAGCTCAGGTCTATTCAAGAGACATTTAATTCTCCTCGCAAGTGCAGGCGAATGGGGAGCTGCCATCTGGTGTCTGATGGCAGCGGGGGGAAAGGAAAAAGCTCTCAGGAAAGCGGGGCAAGCTGGGAGCTCGCCGGGCTTCGGATTCCCTGGGAATGGCTCCGGTTTAAGGGCTGGGTGATGGTTTTGTCTGCGCCCCGTGTGAGGTAAAGGCAGGTTTGGGAAGGGGAAGGGTCCGCCTGGGAGGCAGCAGCGCCCCAGCACTGGGGCCGGGAGAGGAGATGATGCTGGGGGAAAGATCCTCTAGACCTACACACATCACATGCCAGAAGCGCTCCCGATTTAGGGATGGGGATCCCGGTGGCGGCTCAGGATGGGCTGGGAGCTGACTCTGGCATGCACGGGGTGTGTGCGGTGTCTGCCCCACCTGTGCCAGCCCAGCCGAGCACCGCCCCCAGGTACCCCCAGGTACTCCCCTGGCAGGCAGGGGATGATTTTGGGAAGTGGCAGAGCTGCGGGCAGCGCACAGCTGGAGCCTCCCTGGCAAAGCCGGGAGCGTGTCCGGCCCCCGGCACGGGCGAGCCCAGCCTGGAGGAGTTTCGGCTCTCCAGAGTCGCAGGATGTGTTTAGACCAGGGGGTTTGTGTGTTTAAATTCACTGGGGTGCTCGGGAGGCGGCTGAGCGCCGTACCTCTGGATTTAGGGTGAGTTTGGGGATCTGGCACTCCCCGGAGCCGTGACCCTGCTGCCGGCGTGTTCTGCCCGGGGCAGGGACACGAGGGAACAAGACTGACCAGTTCCCGGGCAGGAAACAGGCTGTTCCCTCTCGGCACACGGAGTTTCCCTTGGCAGGCACTCAGCCGTGCCCGGGCTGCCCTTGCAGAGCCCAGCTTGGCACCGACCCGTGGGTGCAGTGCAGGTGGGTGCCAGGGCAGTGCCAGCACCGGCAGCAAGGTGGAATTCCCGTGCCAGGGTGGATTTCAGCCCCAAAAATGTGGGAATTTCAGCCCAAAAATCTGGGAATTCCAGCCCAAAAATCCTGGGAATTTCCACCCCAAAATCTTGGGAATTTTATGGCTCAAACCCCCAGGAATTCTGGCCCTGAAAACCTGGGGATTCCAAGCTTAGAACTCTCCAAATTTCAGACTGAAAATCTTGGGAATTTCAGCCCCAAAACTCTGGGAATTTCAGCCCCAAAATCCTGGGAATTTTAAGCCCCAAACCCTGGGAGTTTCGGCCCCAAAACTCTGGGAATTTCAGCCCCCAAATCCTTGGAATTTGAAGACCCAAATCCTGGGAATTCCTGCCCCCAAACCCCAGGAATTATGGCCCCAAAACCCTGGAAATTTTGGCCTCAAAATCCTGGAATACCCAGCCCTAAACCCCGGGAATTTCAGCCCCCAAATCCTGGGAATTTTAAGACCTATACCCTGGGAATTCCTGCCCCAAAACCCCAGGAATTCTGGCCCCAAAAACCTGGAAATTTTGGCCTCAAAAATTCCCTCAAAAAAGGGAGTATTTCCACGGAGGGCTGCAGCGTGGAGAAGTGCCAGCAGTGAGCAGTGGCACCCTGCCAGTCCCTCAGCAGTGGTGACACCCCTGTGTGTCCCCTGCTCTGGAGCTGCCTCCTCTGCAGGGTGTCAACACACGGGCTGGGAGAAGGCAGCAAAACTCTGACCCCTTTTTCACAAACTAAAAAAAAACTTGTCCCCTGGCAGAGCTGGGATGTGCTGAAATCACCTGTGCTGCAGCACAGGGCACAAACCCTGCCCTGGCCTGGCCCAGCAGCGGGATGCAGGCAGCCCTTGGCATGGATGCAGTGCCAGAGCTCTCTGCAGAGCTCCTGGCTGTGTCCAAAGCAGCAGAATTGTCCCCTCTGGGCTGCCAAGACAAGTCCTGCATGAACATCGATTGTGGCTTTTCCCCTTTTCCCAGAGCTGAATGTTCTCAGAGCTCCTGCACTCCGTGTCTGGGTGCCAGACTGCAGGGATGGGGCTACAAGGAGGCAGCCAGAGGTTTCTTTGCTTTAATTACAGTTTTTAGTCATCCCTGACAGCTCCAGGCTGGAGCACAATCTCCGTGCAGGATGCAGCGAGTGTGGGTTTGAGCACTGTCATCATGGGGGATGTCACCCACCCCCGAGCTGATAACAGGGATTATCTCAGTTTGTCATCCAGCTCTGGGGACAGGCTGAGAGCATTGGGGTGCTGTGGTTGGAGAGAGAGGAGAGCTGGGACACAGCTCGGCCAAATCCTGCTCCCTGCTGGGATTTCCATTGCAGCAAACTGGGATTGGATCCCGTTTCCCAGGTGTGAATTGCTGAGGCCCCACAGCAAACCTGACCTCAGCACCTGGGAAAAGCCCCGAGGGGAAACTCAGTGCAGGGCTTAGGGATGCTGGGAGATCCAGCCAGGAATGCTGGATTCAAGGGCAGGTCATGGAGAAAAGCTGCTTGCACACATAAGCAGCTATAGGTGAATCATTCACATCTACCCCAGCATTTCTTTTTAGTAAAAACAGGCATTTTCCAAAGTTTCAGGGCCCCATGGGTTTCCTGTGGCATTCCCATGTGTGGCTTCAGCACACTCCTGGATGATATTCCTGGGCTGGTGTCTCCACCTGTCTGGTTGAGCTTCATGGGTAAAGTCAGCCCAGGAACTGCTGAATTCCAGGATGATGCTGAAGCTTGTGACGTTGTATCAAGGCTCCTAAGCAGCCTAAAAGTCCCTTTTTTTCCCAGAACCCTCATTTACTCTCAAACTTGACCCAGCCAGGACTGGGACCTGCCTGGGCAGTGATGGGATGTGCAGCTGTGCTGATGTTCGTGAGTGAACAGTGCCAATTGTGGGACCTGAGGCTCTTGTTTGCTATTTTGGCTATTCCTTCCCTGGATTTATTCTGCTGGAGCAATGAGCAGTTGTGGAGTGAGGACAGGGCTGGTTTTGCAGCTGGTTTTGAAGCTCCTCTGGGCTCTGTGCTGAGAACCCAACCCCTTTGGAGGTGCCTGAGAAGCCTGGGCACCCCCAGCAGCTGCCAACACCCTGGAACACTTCATTCAAGGGCAGGGCTTTACCATGAGCTGGGCAGTGAGGGATTAAATCCTTTCCATCCCTCTGAGCAGGATGCATTCCCTGGGGCTCTTGGGCTGAACTCCAAGTCCTCTCTCCCAGAGAGTCATGGGGCAACCTGGGCCTCACCACCCTCACAGGGAATAATTCCTTCCCAATATCCCATCTAACCCTGTCCTCTGGCAGTGGGAACCATTCCCTGTGTCCTGTCACTCCATGCCTTTGTCCAAAGCTCCTCTCCAGCTCTCCTGGAGCCCCTCTAGGCACTGAGCTCTCCCTGGAACCTTCTCTCCATCAGTGCCAAAAGGGACTTTGCAGCTGCTGTGGGAGGGGAAGGGCTGGGGGCAGAGGGATGGATGGATGGGTGGGTGGATGGATGGATGGATGGATGGATGGATGGATGGATGGATGGATGGATGGATGGATGGATGGATGGATGGACAGGTGTCCCTGGAGCTGGAGGGGTGGTTTGGGATGGCTCACACTGCCAGGGACACGGAGCCAGGCTGCAGCTGGCTGGATCCCCGTGGGAACACGGCCAATCCTTGCTGTGCCGCAGCCTTGGGCTGCTCCTCTCCCAGGATCTGAGCTCTGCACAGCTGCTGGAGTGCAGCAGTGTCCCTGCAGCTCCTGGGAGCCAGCTTTAGGTGTGTGCCAGGGGGCTCAGGGAGAGGGAGGCTGGGGCAGCACAAGGTTCTGCCACCCAAGGTGACTTTTCTTTCTATCCCTGCTGTCTCTGGGGACAAGCTTTTCCCAGCCACTCGAGGAGTTGTGTTTCTCTCACTGTCCAGTGTCCCAAAGGGTCCCTGGAGAAGAGGAGGAGGAGGGAGATGCTGCTGGAAGAGTGGCTGCCCCTGCAGCCTGGGGGCTGTTTTTCCACTGTGCTGTGCTCGGTGAAACACGTCAGATTTGGTTTCAGTTTGAGCTCCTGTTGGTCTGAGGAGCTGGACATCGGTCCTTTGGGGGATTTTTGCTCTGGGGGTGGTTGCCTGTGTCCTGGGATCAGCTCCCTGGAAGGCAGCAGGGCTGTGTCAATGTTGCTGCCCTGGGTTTGTCACTGTTCACTGTCACCTGTGCTGCTGTCCCTGCTCCTGTGCCACCCTGTGCCTGGTGCTGCTGGGTTTCAGACACTAATTCACCACCTCCTGGGGCAGAAACACCCTCACTGGGTACATCAGTGACTCTGTGATGCAGGGGCAGCTCCAGGGTGGTGGTCCCTTCTTTGCCTCTTTTGCTGCAGCACTGTCCAGGATGGGCATGTCCAGTCCATCCCCATTCCTGTGGTGTCTGTATCTCCTTTGCAGGACCTTTGCAATCTGGGGTGCCAAAACCCCTTAATTGCAGTCAGAGCTCTGCATCCTCATCCCATTCCAGTTCCTGTCGTGTCCAGCATCCCCTCTCCATTCCCAGCTAAGTCCCAGTGTTAAACCCCAGGATGCTGTACCCCAGAGATGATCCCGTTTCCAAATGGGGTCAGACAGACCCGTGAGCAGAGAGAGGGCAGGGACAGGAGGATGGCAGGGCTGCCCTGGAGAGCCACCAGTGTCCTGCCAGCTGCTGGCTCCTGCCAGCCCAGTTTTGCCCATCAGGCCACGAGATGTCACATCCCAAATGTGACATATGGAGCTGAGGCTCCAGTGTCCCTTTTCTGGGCTAAAGGATGGAAAACCGTCTTGAGCAGTGCTGAAAGCACTTGAGGAGTCCATGGCATTGCTGATTCACATGGCTGGGAGAGAGGAGCCAGCTCTGTGTGTCCCTGCACTGGGGACATCATGGGTGGTGGCCTTGCCCAAGGTCCCTGGTGGTGGTTCCCCATCCTCCTGTCCTCACTTTTGTCCTCCTTGTGCCTTTCAGATGTCCTGTGGTAACCTGTTCTCCCCCAGGAGCTCCTGCCTGCCTTAGCCAGCATCCTGCCAGCCATGGCCTCGACGCCCCAGTGAGGAGCAAGAGGACGAGGAGCCAGTGTCCCCAACCCTGCCACACCCCCTGGGAGAGCCATGGAGGCCCCTCTGGACGTGCCCGTGGGGAACCTCATTGACTTTGACCCCGAGCCGCCCGCCTGTGCCCCCTCAGACCCCGCTGCTCCCGCCGCTCCCGGTGACACCGGCCACCCGGGGGACACGGGGGACGAGGTGGCCGCGGAGGAGAGCGATGCCACCGAGTCTGCAGACAGCGAGAACGACATGGGGGACTCCCCCCAGCACTGGGGGGGCCCCCGCCGCTCCTCCTCCAACGAGTCCTTCTCCTCCAGCCACAGCGCGGAGTGGGCGCGGGACGAGGCTGCAGCCGAGCGCCGGGAGTTCATGCGGAGTTACGTGGAGAAAATCTTCACCGGGGGGTGAGCAGCAGTGCCCGAGGGATGGGGAGGGATCTGGCTGCTTTCCCACCCCGGGAGCAGCAGTTTGTGTCAGTGCTGAGGGTTTGTAGCTTTTCCTTGCACCCCTCTCCGGGCTGCATCCCAGCTCATCTCCCACCTCTTCTCTCCCCCATTCCCACGCCAGGGGCTCGCTGTCCCCATCTCCTCTCCCCGCTGATGCTCATGGAAATTCCAGTGGCTCACACGTGCCCAGGGCGCCTGTGGCAGCCCCTGGCTGTGCCCCCAGCCCTGCACCCCCCAGCTCCTGATCTCCAGAACTCCGCGGCTCCGTGTCAGGCTGGATGGAGCAAATGGAGCGTGAGGAGCAGCAACAGGGCTTGTTTTCGCTCTGGGGCTCCCTGCCTGTCTCTGGAGCTCAGTTTCTGCTCTTGCTGTCCTTGGCTCTTCCCTTCTCCCTCTGCCTTTGCTTTCCCTCCTGCCAGGGAGGAAGGAAAGAGCAGCACAAGGCGAGGGATGACAACATGGATGCTGCTCTCCTCCTCTTCCTCTGCCTTCCTCCAGCACCGCAGCTCCGGGATGCTGATGCCAAGAGGGGTGTTGGGGGGTGCAGGTCACATCCTTGGCTTTAGTGATGTTTTTTAATTTTTCCCTGTTCCAGAGAGGATTTGGACCAGGAGGAGAAGGCCAGGTTTGGGGAGCTGTGCAGCAGCGAGAACGGGAAGGGCAGGGAGTGGTTTGCGAGATACGTGAGCGCCCAGGTGAGTGGTGGGGAGGCAGCAGGGATCCTGCATGGGCTGTGGAACAGCCTCAGGCCAGGGGGGGTTTATTTATATCCCAAAGAAGTATTTTTGCAAGGCAGGAAGTCAAGGAAAGAGAGGAACCACAGCAGAGGGAGAGACAGGAGCGAATAAATGCATTTTGAGCAGTTAAATACACCCTTGGTGCAATGTGGGAGAGAATTCACTCGTTTTATTTAAAATTAAACCCCACCAGCACTCAGACACATCCTATTCCCTAAATAAAATATAAATAAATAACCCAGACAGGCACAATGCCGTCTCTGAGGGGGATACTCAGCCATGAGTTCTCTTTTCCCCCTGCCCATGGTGGGTGGTCCTGGGGGCTGAGGCTGTTCCTGCTGCTGTGCTGAGCCCTGGCTCTGTCCCTGCAGCGCTGCAACTCCAAGTGTGTCTCAGAGCAGACCTTCTACCGCCTGATGCAGTCCTTCGCCCTCGTGCTCTTTGAGTAAGTCCTGGGGGGTTTGTGGTGACCCCCAAAAGGCCCTGAGGGCAGAGCTGTGCTTGGGTTCCCACCATGGGGTGTCCTCACTGAGTCCCCCCTCTGTGCCAGGTGTCACCAGATGGATGATTTCAGCCCTGCCAAGAACCTCATGACCATGTGTTTCACCTATTACTACATAGGTAAGGGAACCTGCAGCCCTGTGGAGGCTCTGAAGTGTGTCCTGTGCATGGGAAAGGTGTTGGAGGGGTGGCCCAGGTGGCAAAGAACCCAGAATCCGTGCAAACCTGGCAGAACTCCTCGCTGGGGTGGTGATGCTGCTTTGTCCTTGCTTCCAGCCAGGAATATTTGCATGTGGCACCCCCTAGATGATCCCAGTCCCTGAGGGTGGGATGTGATGGTTTATTGTTTGGTGTGCAGTGGCTGCTCCTCCACGGGGGACTGGATTTTCTATCCAAAATGGGAGCGGGGAGGGTAAAAATAAAAACCTGCAGGAGCTGGGGTGAGATCTTGGGTGTTTCCCTCTCCTGGTGGTGCATTGTGGAGCTGGGTGCAGGTCCCCAGGAGCTGGCAGCACTCACCACTGAGCTCCTGGCACATTTTCCCCAGGGAAACCTCACGCCCTGCCCTTGGAGGCCAAGGAGAAGCCCACGGGCAGCATCGACTCGTACCTGAAGTCAGCGAACACCTGGCTGGCTGAGAAGAAGGACATTGCAGAGAGGCTGCTGAAAAACACCTCAGCCAAGACAGAGAACGTCAAAGGCTTTTTTGGGGGCCTGGAGACCAAACTGAAGGGTCCTGCCACCAAAAAGAGCGAGTGGGTACCACTCCCTGGGGTGGGCAGGCACCCATGACCAAGCTGGGGCTGTAGGGCCACCATGGGGCTGCCATGGCCATGAGAGGTGACTCCAGCCTGGTCCCATGCTTTAGTCACTGTCACCTCATGGTCTGGGAGTCCTATTTCCCTTGGCCATCGTCCTAATTCCTCCTAATTCCTCGAGACAGCCATGGAGTTATGTGGTTCCAAGCTCGTGCTCTTCTGCACCATCTCTGTGCTGGGTCTGAGGGGAGGGATGTCTCTGTCTCTTTGTCACCTTTCTGGCCCTGGGGATGGTGGCATGGGATCAGGGGGTCTTTCAAATGAGGTTCCCTTTGCCAGGGGGCCATGGGCTGTTGTGGGGACAGGATTTTTGGAGCTGACATTGATTTCTTGTGCCACAGTGAAGGTGAAGACAAACCAAAGGAGAAGCTGAAGAAGACGGGTGAGTGCAGCCAGCAGAGCTGAAATAGGAGTGACCAAGGCAGCCCTGGGGAAGGAGAGAGGGTTGGAAATGCTGGAATCCCTGGGGGCTGGGTTTGGAATTCCAGTCAAACCTCTTGTTCTGTGAGGATCTTGTTCTCAGTGTCACAGGCTACAGAGGTTTGAGCACCCACTGCCTCCGAGCTTTGGGAGTGCACCAGTCCCCTCCAGGACTTGTGTGAGCTCCCAAACTAGTGGTCCAGTCCCCCCAGCATCCTGCTGGGGCATCCCTGCCTTGAACAGGGCTGATCCCTGCCCTCCAAGGGCTCTCAGAGCTCCAGTCCTGTTGCTGTGGATGTGTAGAGGGTGTGTTTGGTTTGCAAACCATCCCTGCTGCTCAGCCACCAAACTGGGAGGGGGCACAAAATCCACACGTGGCTGGGCAGGTGGGAGTAATGAGATGCTGGTGTGTGACTGTGTGTCCCCACAGTGTCCCTGCAGAGCCCAGAGGAGGAGAAGAAAGGGGAGAAGATTTACCTGTACATGCACCTCAAGCAGCAGCCGATCTGGTAAAGCCCAGGGCGAGCTGGCTCCTGCCTGGGGAGGGTTTGTCCTGCTGGCCACATGTCCCCAGATGTTCCCAGGTGCCCCTAACAGAGCTGGCCTTGGCTTTGGCACATCCCCTGTGCTAACTAAAGGGCTGGTCCAGAAATCTGCCAGGTTTGTTTGGCCCATCCTGACCCTTGGGATGAGTCAGGGTGAGATTGTGGAATCCTGGAATGGTTTGGGTTGGAACAGACCTTAAAGCTCATCCCATTCCACCCCATCCATGGGCAGGGACACCTTTCACCGTCCCAGGGTGGTACAAACCCCATCCAACCTGGCCTTGGACGCTTCCAGGGATCCAGGATCAGCCACAGCTGCTCTGGGCACCCTGTGGTTCCTAATGATAAAACCCAAATTGGCCATTCCAAACACCTCCCTCCCTCCCTGCAGGCACAACCTCCGGTTCTGGAACGCCGCCTTCTTCGACGCCGTGCACTGCGAGCGCAGGAAGAGATCCCCCACCACCAGGTAGGACATGTCCCCCTGGGAACAGAAACAGGGGATTCCACGTCCCCCCCAGCCCCCCAGGATGCTCCTCCCAACAGTGCTGAGCTTGTCCAGCCCTGGGGAAATGCTCTGCTTTCCATCCCTGACTGGAAACCTGCTGGGAGCACTGGGGTGGGCGAGATGTGCAGCGTCGGAGGGGTTTGGGAGCAGGAAGGTTTTCTTGCTCGTTGTGCAGCATTTTTGGAGGAATAAGCCCTAGAGATGTGCCCAGAAATCGCAGCCAGGGCTCAGGCTGTTGGTGCCGAGTTTGCCAGCAGGTCTGGGAGGTGCTGGGTGCCATCAGGAGAATGTAGTGGATGGAGGGCATGTCCCAGGAGAGACAACCTGCAGCCAGCAAGGAGAGAAGCTGGGGATGGTGGCACTGCCAGCCCTGAAAATTGTGATAAACCTGCCAGGGAAGGGGCTGCTCGTGTTGGGGGTGCAGAAGTGGGTGAGACGCTCGCCAAGGTTGTGCCTGCCAGCCTGGAGCTGTGTCATTCCAGTCACTCTCTCCTCTCCTGGGGCAGTTTTCCACTCCCAGCCAGCTCCTCCCGCTGTCTGTGCAGTGCCCTGAGGCTCTGAGCCCTCGGGGTGGAATCACCGAGCTGGGAGCAGCCCTTTTGAACAGCCAGCCCTGCCCTGTGTCCTCCCCAAATCCCGAGCTCAGCCGCAGCAGCCCTGGCTCTCACCCTGGGATGCTGTGCCAGGCTCAGCTCACGGATCAATCCCTGCTTTCCCCTTTATTGCTTTCCTCTTTTTTTCTCCCAAGCAAGCACAGGAAGAGCCTATTGAGCAGCAGTGTAACCATAACTGCATTTGCTTTGATTAAGCCCCAAATTAGCAGCAGCAAATGCCTCACAAGGACAGACGCCAGCGGCAGCTGCTCCCTGCTCCGAGTGCCTTTCCCAATTAATCTGATGGCTGAGTCTGCCTCGGCTGCAGGAGCGAGCCTGAGTGACAAAGGAGCTTTGGGAGCTGCAGCCTGGAGCATCCTGAGCGTTTTGGGGGGTTTGGGAGGTGCTGGTGACCCCCCCGAGTCCTCTGGAGAGGATGCAGAATCCTTACACTGAGCTGGGATGCTGCGTGCTGGGCTGAGGATGGAAATCCCTGCAGGGAGGATTGGAATTTGGAATTCCAGCTCGGTCCCCGGCCATGGCAGATGTCCAGAAGGACCGTGGGGACGGGGTTGAGGCCACCTCTGTGGTGGGGTGACCAGGACATCTCTGGGGTGGCCGGGCTTTGTCCTCCTGGGGCTGCAGCGAGACCTGGCGAGGTTTTACCTCCTCTGGGTGGGGAGGGCAGGGGAGGGGGGCAAGGAATCAGAACTAAACTCCTCTTTTTCTCTCTCTTTCCTCTCTCTCTGCCTCTAACAACCTTCTTCCGTCTCTTCTTCTCTCCGTTCCCCTCCATCCCTCTGTCTTGCATGATCTTTTCACGCGCCACTTTTGTCGGCCCCGTTTCTGCCGCCGCTCCAGAGGGAACACTGGGGAGGAAGAGGAGAAGAGGTGTGTCTGTCCCTGTCCTTCCTTAGCGTCCACAGGCTCCCTTCAGCTCCACATCCTGCCCTGGGGAGGGGGGGATGTGTTTTGGGGGGCTCTGCAAGGCCCCTTCTCCATGGAGGGGGAGCAGCTGCCGGAGGTTTGAGCGTGAGCATCGCCCTCCCCAAGGGCCAGAGGGGTTTGGATTGGCTTCTCTTTCATGTGGTTCTTAAAAAAGGAGCCTGAATGGTTTCAAGCTGTGATATTTCACCAGGAACATCCCTCTGGGCAGGTTTTGGACATGAACTGAGTCTCTTTGTGAAGAAAGCATCCCCCTCTCCTGTCCTTCCTGCTTGCTCCTGGCTTCTGCTGCCACTTAGGGGTGCTGGGGATCCTTTGCCAGCTGGAAAAGCTGATCCTTTCCTGTTTTTAATGTGCTTTTCTGCTGCCATCCCTTAACAAAATTAGAATTGCAGATGGGGGCTTGCATGTCACAACTGGGAGCGTGTCCTTGGGGCCACGAGCTGCTGTCGGGGCAGGGGAACAGTCACTACCCTCTTGGAATGTGGGATCTGGGAGCAAATCCCTCCAGGTGATGGCATCAGCAAGAGGATGAGGATTTTTGGAAGCCTGGCAGTGAATTTTCTGTGTGGCTGAGGAATGTCCTGGCTAAGGGATGGTGTAAATGTCGCTGCTGGGGTTTGCTGTGCGGGGGGAAACGCTGCTGCTGCTGCTGCTGCTGGAAGAGGAAAGAGTTGAAGGAGAGCTCTCAGCACTGCCAGGCACAGCAAGGCTTCCCTGGATACCCCAAAAATACAGCCCCACACCCCAGGGGTTCCTCACCCCTGTGCCTGCCCTGCTGGGCCAGTGTGAGGATCAAAGGCTTTGAGTGGAGCCACATGTGTGTTTTCTCCTTTCCCATGTTACTCTCCAGTAATAAGCCAGAAACAGCCAATTTTTTTTTTTTTTTTTTTGCGGGGGGGCACTTTCATAATGTTTTTTCTCCCTTCTTCCTCTCTCCAAAACATAAAAGGGCAGGAAAAAAAAGAGTTACAAACATGCTTCTTCTGTAAGTGAGCCAGTGGGGTCTGTGAAGTTTTGCTTCCAGATTTCAAAGCCCCTTAATTCGATTCTTGCCCTCTCCTTTCAGCCTCTACATTTGGCTGTGGGTTTTATTTGCTGTCCTAAGCTTTATCTGAGAGAAATTACACCTTCTTTTCTTTGAAAAAAACAAATCCCCAGAAACATATTGTGTACATTTCCAGAGCCCTATAAACAATGAGCTGGTGGCTGGAGGCTCAGCTCAGCAGCTCTGCACATTTGGGGATTTAGTGGGGGCTGGCTCATTTTGTGGGGTCAGCCTGGCTGAGCACCCATCCTCTTCCAGTTCAGCCACACTGGGGCTGAGCCAACCTCCCTGAATTTCGGGTGAGACCCCCTCTATCCCAGTTTGCACCCAGCACAGCTCTCCCCTCCTGCTTGTTATTCTGGCCAGCTACAAGTCTGTTCTTCTCCTGGTGTTCTCCTCTTCCTTCTCCTCCACTTTTCTTCTGCCTATCCCTGTTTCTCCTCGCTTTTCCTCCTCTTATCCTTGGCTGTAACCTCACCTGGTTCTGGGGAAGGGGCTGGCTTCACCGTGGAGCTGTAGTTTCCCTGGCATGCATGCACTGAGCCCAGCTGCCACCACCCCAAGTGACATCCCTGTGGCACAGGCTTTATTCCCAGGGTGGGGACTCTGCCACTGCCTAGAGCTGGTTGCCAACACCCAGAGCTTAAACCCCTCCATCCCTTAAGGTGATGCTGCAGTTGCAGGGAGCTGCAGTGGAGCTGGGGCATCCTCAGGGCACCGCTGGCATTTTGGCCCATGGGGAGGGGTGTGGGAGCTCCTGCCCCATTGGAGGGAGAGGTATGTTTGGGATTTGGGGAGTGGAGCCTTGCTGCAGGCGGGGAACAGGTGCCTGGTGTCCCCCTGTCCCCCTCCCAGGCTGGGGGGCTTCAGCAGAGCCCTGCTGGGATGGCCATGCCCTGCTTCCTCCTCGTTCCCACCGTGGCACTGAAGGTGAGCTCTGTGCTGGAGGGATTGATGATATTTTTAGCTCTTAATCAGGGCCTTTCCAGGCAAAGCCAAGGTTCAATAAGGTTTTTCCTGAGGTTTCTCTTGCTTTGCTCCAGGCCAAGAGCTCTGCAGATGCATCCATGTTCTGAGCTCATCCAGCACCACATCCAGGTGCTCTCGGTGCCTTCCTGTCCTCCCAGGGGCTCAGTGCCTTCTTGTCCTCCAGCAACGTGGCCCAGGGTGGGAGGAAGCAGACAGGGGGTCCTGAGGTGACAGTGGTGACAGAGTGGTGCCAGACTGGCTTGTTCCTTGCAGGGAGAAGTGGTGCCACATGACGCAGGAGGAGCGCGACGACAGCCTGCGCTTCAACGAGAACATCACCTTCGGGCAGCTGGGGTGAGCAGGGCAGGGGAGCACCCCCTGGGGACACCTGCCAGGTGTTCCCCCGCTGGGGACATCCCTTGTGGAGCACAGGATCTTTGATGCTTCTCCCTGGGACCTGCTGCTGCCCCTTCTGTTGAGTATCTGAAGGGACTGAGCATCATCCCAGTGTCTGCAGCAAGGGGCTGTGGGGAGGGTGAGGAAGGTGGGGGAAGAAGGGGCAGCCTGGCTATTCTCTCACCAGAACATCTCTGTCCTCCCTCAGCACCTTCATCCACAACATGCTGGCCTTTGGCCTCAACAAGAAGCTCTGCAGTGACTTCCTGAAGAAGCAGGCGACCATCGGCAACTTGGACGAAGGTAGGGGAGAGCCCGGGGGATGTGCAGTTTTCCTTTTCTTTCTTCCTGGGATTCTGGAGGGATGGAGCGTGGATGGGATGGTTCAGCAGCTTCCCTGAGCCCTTTTCTCTCTCCTCCCCAGAGCAATACAAGCTGCTCAGTGACCACATCGAGCAGATGGCCACGGAGTAGCCACCTGGCCGGCACGTGGTGGTGGAGAGACAGCGGCCGGACAGGCGGGGAGGGGAGAGGAACCCACCTCCGGGGCTACCTGAGGCTGAAGCTGGGCTACCTACAAACCAAACCACACACACGAGCTGCAATAAAACCTGCATGATCATCCTCCAAACTCTAGAGCTGCCCCAGGGCAGCCTGTAGACATAGGAGCCAAACAGCCCCCACCCTCGCCAGACCCTCCCGCCTCTATTTTCGGAGTAGACAGTCCCAAAAGTGAATTTTGTTGGTTGAAAAGCAAAACAAAACACAAGGGGAAAGCAGGAAGAGTGCAGCCCCCAGGTGCTGTGTCTGCAGCCCCCCATGAAAGGCTGGTGAGGTGTCTGGTGGTAAATCCAGAGGTATCCAAGGTTCCCTTTCCCTGCTGTCCCCTCGCTGATGCTGGAGCTGCACCAGGGATGCAGGAGGTGACGGCAGGGACCACAGCCAGGAGCTGGGGCTGCACCCAGCCACCACTCAGCTTGTGTGGTGTCACCAGGGATGTCACCACTGGCTGGGGACACGGGCAGGGCCTTGCTGGGGGCAGAGGTGGGGCTGGCAAAGCGCTGCTGCCACCCTGGGTGAGCAGCTCCTTGGGAGCTGGAGGGAAATCCTTCCCCTGGGGAGCCTTCCCTGTGCTGCCTGTGTGGGTTGGTACCTCTGGGCAAAGAGACAGCAGTTTGCTCCATATCATTAGCCTGGATCAGTAGGAGAAAAGCCATGGCCGTGGGCAGGATTGAGGGCAGAGGAGCTCTGCTGCCGTGGAAGGAGATGATAAAAGCCCTCATCCCTCTCCCTGCTGCCCTCTCAGTGTCGGGATGCTGCTGCATTGTGACATTTCCCAAAGCCTCCTGGCGTCCTGTGGCAGTGGATTAATTGTCCTCCTTCCCCAGGCTGCTCCTCTCTGCCCTCTCCTTCGCCAGCTCTTCGCTCCAGCTGCTCATCCATCAAACCTGAAATTGCCCTGTCTAAAGGACATCTCTTCTGCTCCAGGGGTGCTGTTTTAGCCCTTGGACCTTGGCATGGTGTTTGCAGAGGGGCTGGGGACATGGGGACACCGCTGGGGACACAGGGATATTGCTGGGGACATCCCTGCTCCCCTCTGCAAGGAGCAGCCACAGGGGCAGAAACCCCCAGCCCTGCACATCCAAGGGTCCAACAGAGTCTCACCCTACAAACATCATCCTAAAACACAAGTCCAGGTTAAAATCAATCCGTTTTCCCTGTGCTGCCAGCTGTATCCCATAGGAAATAGCTTAAAAGGATATTTTTTGACATGTAGATTCTGGTGTCATTTCCAGGCATCAAAGTGATGCTTTTACCTAAGCTGGGCTTCCCTTGCTGCTGGGGGTGGGATCCATGCTGGGTCTTGTGGGAAGAATGAATCCAGCACCAATTTTTCCTTGGCCATTCCCAAACCTGGACAGAGTTACTGGAAAAGGGTTTTTGTTAGGGTGAGGGGCTGATGTTGGTCCCTCATCCCAATAAAAAACTTCCTGCTGGATAAAAAGTGCTGGACCATGAGCAGCTCAGCATCCTGGAGCATCCCATCCCCATGGCCTTCCCTGGCTCTGTCTCCACTCAGGTCTTTCCCAAATCTTCCTTCATTTCTTTATTATTATTATTGTTATTTTTTCCAACATGAAAAGAAGAGTTCAGCGCTGAAGTATATATATTATTTGCATGTGTATTTTTCTATAAAAACAGTTAAAATCCAATAAAAAATAGCCATGAACCCTCCTCGACTGGGTCTCTGTGAAGGATGGAGTGTGTGAGAGAGAGATTGGAATAAATTATCTTCAAAATGAATTTTTTTTTGCTCAATTGCTGCTGTGTGTTTTAAGCAGATGGATTTTCTCCATGCTGCCTGTTCGACCTCAGTGGTCCCTGGTGCCTCTCCCAGCTTCTCCCTTTTGATAATTTATTTTTTAATAGAGAAAAATTGTTGCACCTTTTACAGAGATGTTCGCATTTGCCCTGGAGCCAGAGAGGCACATGAAGGAGATTTAATTTTTATTTTCTTTTCCCTTGTGCTCTCCCTCTCTGCCAGCGGCCTCTGAGCTGACAGCAGAGCTGGGATCCTGCTCTGGCCTCGGGACATTTGATTTCAGTGTATTTAAAAATCAATTACTTGGTATTATCTTATTAAAAAAAAAATGTTCCCTTAGGTTAACAGGCTGGGAATGTCACATTCCACCCAGGATTCAGAGTCCACGTCCCCTCAGGTCTCTGTATGGCCAAGCTGAGCCTGTTCCTTGTCCTGCAGAGCTGGTTTCTCTCTTGGTAGCCACATTTCTCTTAGGAAGGAGCTTTCCCTGCTCCTTGTTTTTATTTAATTACCCTCCAGTGCAGGAGGGAAAGCCACCAGCCCCAAAGCTTGGCTGTTTTCCCTGCTCAGCTATGGAAAACAAGGAGCCTGGGATCAATTTAGTTCCCCCCACCTGCTGAATTCCTTATCAGCTGGCTGTGCCTGATAAGTCTGTGTGTATAAGAAAGGAGGGGTTTATTCCTGAGGTATTTGCCCAGCTCCAGGTGCCCTTTGCAGTGGGTGCCCCCTGGCACCTCCCTGTTCCTGGTTTTGCTGGCTGAGTGCTCAGAAGGGTTTTGGGAGGGTGCAGGGACAGTTTAGGAAGTAGGAATGAGATCTGGGACTGCTTAATCCCAGCCTGGGAGGGAGTGAGATCCATCACCAGTTACCCTGGGGCTGGGAGTTCTCCTGAGCTCCGGGAAGTGCCGAGGGACAGTGTCCCTGTCCTGCTCACCGGCTGGTGGCCATTGAGCCAGTTTAGCCATCACCAGGTTAAAAAGCGGTGTCACCACACCCAGGAGGGTCATTGGTGCTGCTGGGTTTAAATCCCTGCAGGTGGATTGGCCCAGGTGTGAGGTGGGAGCTGCAGGAGGAGCCCCTGGAGAAGGTACAGCCTGTCCCTGTCCCCCTTCCTTGCTGGGTGCTCATTACACCACGCAGCAGCTTTAGGAAAGCTGACCCAGCTCTGGGATGATTCCACCCACCCGTTAAAGCCAGGCTCAGCCCAGTGGCTGCTCCAGCTCTGCTCCTTCAAGCCTGAGCACAGCTCCAGCTCCCAGCCCCTCTCCCTCCCTCGGGAGGGATCAAAGGACGGCTGCTCGCCCGGCTCTGGGGGTTTTATTGCGTCTCTATTAAAGCTGTTAAAAATCTTTCCATTGTAGCAGTGTCTGGGAGTGATAAGTATTCATAACAGAGGGGATTCAAGATGGGTTTGGTTGTAAAAACACCTCTAAGCTGGCTGGATTTATGGCTGTTAAATCATCCCTCCTCTCATCTGTCACAGCCTTTTCAGATGTTCATCACTGAACAACAGCAAGGTTGGGGCCGTAATTTGTGCTGCAGTGTGTGGAGCAGGAGGAGGGGAGTCCTCTCCACCAGTAACTGCCTCAGGATTTATGGAGACTTCTCCCAATTTTTTTTTTTTTTTTTTTTCTTTAGGAGAGGTTTTGCCTCTCTTTCTGCTGTTGCCAGCGTGTTCAGCCAGCTGGAGCCAAGGAAGTCCGGGTGGATTTAGGGCCCTGCTGGGAGGGCTGGCAGCAGCTTTCAGGGAATTTGGGGCTGGCCCTTGCCTGCAGCAGGATCTGCAATGCAGGGCTGTGCTTTGGGGCTGGATCTTCCCATCCTGCCCTGGTTTGGGGATGAAACTTGGGAAAATCCCACCGGCAAAGAATCCTGGAGTGGTTTGTGTTGGAAGGGAACTTACTCAAAGATGTGTTGGCTCACTGATATGGAGGGGTAGGTTTGGGGGGTGGCTGGTTTTGCTAGGTTGATGTGGCCAGAAATGTGGATTCTGTCCCCATCTGTTGAGCTGGGTGGGGCAGTGACCCTGATCTCCTGGCACACATTATCTGCTAATGGGCCATCTTTAAACCAGCTGGGCAATCATCTTTATCTTTCCCACAGCCCATCCTCCCTCCAGG
>JAOTQP010000567.1:2298874-2322256 GCA_026413545.1 Cichladusa arquata
TATTCCTAATTCCCATATCTTTGCCTGAGAGCCCCTTAATTTCAAAATTACAATAATTTGGAGGGAGGGGGTTTACACTCTCCATTTCAAAGAGAAGCTTCTGCCTTTATTGGCAGATAACTGTCCTCCAAACCAGGACACTGGTTCATCAGGCTCTGTGCAGCTCCAGGTGCAAACCAGGGGCTCCCTGCCTGTTCTGGCAGCCTGAGGGGAAATTCTGGAGATCTGGGATGATACTTAGAGAGAATTTCTCACTGAGAGGAGGTCAGAGCCGGGTGGGGATGGTCTCTCCTCTCAAGGAACAAGGAACAGGACAAGAGGAGATGCTGGGCTGTGTTCTCACATTCCCTGGGATGATTTTGGGAGCCAGCACTGCTTTTCCCACTGGGAAGCTTTAGGATGTCTGGTTTGGGGCTGTGCAGGGCTCTCCTCTCCCCTCTGGGTTTATTTTAGGGACACTGCACAGCTGCTGCCACAGCAGCTCCCAGAGCTCCCACAAATTTCAAATCAATGTTAGACAGAGCCAGTCAGCGACACCTCAGGGTTTTTGGGGTTGGATATATTTTTGTTGGATTGTGTGTACATTTCCAGGAGTTGGGATTTTTTTTTTTTTTAGTCTGATACTTCCAAGGTTGCTTTTTTTTTTTTTTTTTTTTTTTTTTTTTTTTAAATCTGTGTGAAAATAAAGTACAGATTCAAAGCTGAATTGAGAAGTTTGCTCCCACAAACAGAAGGGTGGGAAGAGCATTCCATAATCCCAGGGAGGTTCCAACAGGACACATTTATGCCCCTGTGGCAGCTAATAATGCTAAAAACAACAATAATAATACTTATTCCTACCAATACGATAATTCTACTATTTGTTCTATGAAATATTCCTGGTTTTAGGTTGTAATAGGTGATTATACTACTGGATCCTAAAAGATAATATTGTAAACAGAATTTAATAGATCCCAATTGTAGAATTTATTGATGATTGTATTAATGGCTAATACCAATGCTATAGGTGTCAATGCTTGCAGGGGTTGATAATAAACACTAATACAACAAACTAATACTACTAATTAATAATAAATATTAATAAATCAAATAACCAGCCCTTGCCACTGTGCTGAGAGGGCAGAGGGTGGGTGACACCACTGGGTGACCCTGAGGCTTTGGGCTCCCCTGGGCTGGACTGGCAGTGTTTGATCCATTACACCAAAGTGTCCCTTCCTGTTCCGCCACAGCTCACCAGAATTAACCCTTGTGTTCCCATTTGACCCCACAATCAATTAATGGAGACACAAATGACCACAAGTAACGCCTGTGACCTCAAGTAACTCCTCTCAGGGACTCCAGTGACATCAAGTGACCTCTGTGACCTCAAGTGACCTCAAATAACCCCAATATCCTCAAGTTACCCCGATCAGGGCCTCAGATGACCTCAAATGACCCCTATGAGGGACTCAAATTACCTCAAGTAACCCCTGGATGAATTTTAAAATTCTCCAATGACCTCAAGTAACCCCTGTGACCTCAAATGACCTCTATGACCTCAAGTTACCCCGATCAGGGCATCAAATGACCTCAAACGACCCCAAAATGACCTCAAATAACCCTGATCAAGGCCTCAAATGACCTCAAATAACCTCAAATAACCCCTTGTGACCTCAGGAAAATAGAATGAAGAGTTCAGTGTATAGAATCTCATTCCAGTGCTGTTGCTGAGGGAGGTGTAATAATAATTCTGACATTAATTCCCTTTCTGAGCTGCCAAAGGGAGGCCAGGTCCCTTCTTCCTCCAACTGTGTAGAATTCCAAACCAGCTCTTCCATGACAAAAAGACTTTTTTTATCTGCTAGGATACACAAATATTTTATTCTTAAACTTAGTGGGGAGTTTTGGGGGACAAAAAGACTTTTTTATCTATTAGGATACACAAATATTTTATTCTTAAACTTAATGGGGAGTTTTGGGGGGTCTTTATTTTCTCTTTAATGGGGAGTTTTGGGGGACCTTTATTTTTTCTTCACTCCAGCAGATGCAGCCCATGTTTCTATTTACAAGTAGGAAAAAAGCTGCTGAGAACAGAGCTGGCAGCCACTGGGACTGAGTGCTGGGTGGGATTTGTGCTCAGGTTCTGCATTCCCAGAGCAGGCTCACTGCCCTGTGCCATCCCTTTAACAGGCAGGGAATTACCTACAAAGAGAAAGAGAACATATGAGAAAAAACCTTGTCTGGCCAGGATTTGGACTTGAATCTCTGGGATTCAAGGAGTAACACAAACCTTTCTATTTGTAGGAGCAAACTCCATAACCCAGCTTTGAATCTGTACTTTATTTCACATAGATTAAAAAAAAAAAACAAACAAACTTGCACGTATCAGACAAAAAGCCCAACTCCTGGAAATGTTCACACACTTCAAGGAGTAGCACTTAACCTTGGCCACAGGATTATTGATCCCACATTGCATCTTCTTGCAGGGATTTTTTTTCCCAAATGAAGCAGAGAAATAGGACTTTTGGGCTGCCTTTAAAAGTGCAGTTTATTTTTCTTGTCTTCTACAGAGGCAGAAAGAGTAACTTCATCTTACAGATGTTCACAGCGTGGCTCAGAACCCCCCAGACTTATGACTACAAGTTTTTTAAAGGATTTATTAACCAATAAAACACTGCCAACAGAGATATTTATGTTCCTAAGCCAATACTAAGATATTTCGTCCTATTGACTCATATCACAGTGTGAACTTTCTTAGCCAATCATATCATGACACACAAACTCACATTGCTGCACTCTAAAACTTCTTGTTACCTCTGTAGCTGCTTTTATTTTTTCCATATTTTAAACTCTAAAGCTAAACTTATCTCAACAGGTTTCTGCTTTAAGCTATGAATCTATTCTCGTTTCTAGCACTTATGTTTGGAAGCTTTTCCAAGGTCTCAGATATTTTAAACACAAATCTTGTGTTTAATTCTAAGCTTTGGCTGACAGGCCCAATGCTCTGAGAATTCTTTGCATTTTGAATTCCAGCAGAAGGGCATCCCCAGCTCTGATTGCTGCACCAAACCCCTGCAGGAACCACGGGAGAACAAAACACAGCAAATGAACAAAATCCACCCTCTGCCCCTTTCCCACCCAAAAAACCCACAAGAGATCTCCAAATGCAAACCCAAAAAAGCAAGCAGCAAAATGCCTTTTATTGTACCTCTACTTCCATGCTGGATTCTGCAACTCCTGGAGTTCCCTGGAGCACCAAGAAGAACTCACAATTTTTTAAAAAATTATGGATGGTGAGGTTGGGGTGTTTCCCAATCCAAGCAGTTGTGTCACAACTGTCCTGTCCTGCTGGAGCCACCAGACACTGATGGCTTTTCCCTGGTGCTAAAATGATGAGCCATGGGTTAGATGATAAAAAGGAGTCTCCTCTAAAAGGATCCTCATGGTGCACGATGCACTGAATGAAAACGTGCCAAAGATGTGTCCTGTAACAGATTTACCATTTTCTATTTTTAGCAAATTAGCATAACTGACAAGAATCACCAATTACAGGTGATGAGGTCATTCCTCCCTGGTTCTACCCTGAGAAGAGTTACATGACGTCATTTGAGGCTCTGATAATTGATCAAGGGGTTAAAAGGCAATGCAAGGGTTAATAATTATGGGCCAAACAAGAACAGAGACTTTGGTGTAATGGATCAAACACTGCCAGCCCAGCCCAGGGGAGCCCAAAGCCTCAGGGTCACCCAGTGGTGTCACCCACCCTCTGCCCTCTGAGCATAGTGACAAGGGGTTATTAGATTTATTAATATTTATTATTAATTAGTAGTATTAGTTTGTTATTAGTGTTTATTATCATCCCTGTAAGCATTGGCACCTATAGTATTGGTATTCGCTATTAATACAATAATTAATAAATTCTACAATTGGGATCTATTAAATTCTGTTTACAATATTATCTTTTAGGATCCAGTAGTATAATCACCTATTACAACCTAAAACCACGATTATTTCTTGCCCTTCCCTGCATCCTACCTTCCTCCCAGCCCAGCCAGCTCCAGCCCTAATGGAGCTGCTGGCCCTGCTCCAGGGAGAATGGGAAAGGTGATGGATGTTGATCCAGGACAGGGAGCAGAGCAGAGACAAGGGTGGCATCACAGCAAGGCTTGGGGTGACACTGCCACCACCCCTGCCAAAGCAAAGGGGTCTCTGCACACCCTGGGCTGGCACAGGGCCCTGCAGAGGGGACAACACTCTGTCCCCGAGCAACAGAGCCAGCCCAGGCTGGGGACAAGAGGCTTGGAGGAAGAAATTGTGTCAACATCTCCCTTGATAGCACCTGCTTGGTAACAGCCACCACTGAGACTTCAAAGGGCAGCGCTGTGCCCACAAAATGCTCTTTGTTTGGAGTGGGATTGTGGTGGCACAATGCCAAAATGCAGCCAGGAGCCTTTCTGCCACGGCAAAAGCCTCAACAGGCAGGATCAGCCACCTCAGAACTCCCCAACACACAGGATTTGGCCCTCGCTCATCCCCTCAGCACTGAGCTAAGAGGGATGAGCAAAGCACAGCACAGCAGGTGCTGAAAAACAGGTGAAAGCCCCAGAGATAAACACACATCATCCAGCCTGGCCTTGGGCACTTCCAGGGATCCACAGCTGCTCTGTGGGGAGCCCTCACAGAGAAGAGCTTCTCCCCAATATCTCACCTCACCCTTTCCCCTGACAAAGTGAAACCTTTCCCTCTTATCCTGCCACTCTGTGCCCTCGTCCAAAGCGCCTCAGAGAGCTGGGATCCAGGCAGGGGGGAGGTGGGAAACTCACCTCCTCTTGCAGCTGCAGCAGAAATCTCCATCAGCGCTTTGCAAGGCAGCAGTTCCCTCTCTCCCTTTCCGTCACTGTGCTCAGAACATGGAAAAGCTTTCGGAGGTGAAGGCTCAGCTTTCTCCAGATGCTCCCTCAGTATCCAGGAGAGCCAGAGCCTGGATTGACGCCACCTGCGCCAGCCCCAGCATCCCGCGTGGATGGTGCCAGCTGCGGCACGGCCAGCCTGGCACCCGCCAAGAGGGACCCCAGCACATCTGGCCGAGCCCGTCGCGCCCCCGGCCGTGCCAGCTGTGCCCGTAACCGGTGTCGTAGCCCCATCCAGTGTCTGCCGGGCGAACTGCACCGCGGGCAGCGCTTGGCCCCGGGGGGCTCACGGGGCTTCGGCTCCCGGGGCCGTCAAGGCTGGGATGTGGATGGAAAACCCGCCCGGGTGATGCGCTCCACCGGCTCTCCCTGCTGTGCTCATCCTGCTCGGGCTGTGCTCCCGGCAGGGCTGTCACCCCCCGTGTCCCCGGCACCCGGTGGCAGCGGGGGGTGAATAGTGGAGGTGAGGATGCCAATGGCTCTTCGGGGGTTGGAGTGGGAAGGGAAGCCCTTCCCAAGGTGAGGGAGCTGTGTCATCAAAACGATGAGCTGTACTCAGCTGGCTGCAGAGCTCCGCTCTTTAAATTCTCTAATGTCTAACACATGATGGCTCTGCCTGGTCTCAGTGCTTTGGGGCTCTCTCCACTAAAAGCTGCTGAGTTCCCTTGGGATTGCAGGAAGGAAACCTGCTGAAATCCCCTTATTCCTCCCTCCAGACATGGAACATCTCCAGATGTTTTCTCTTGCCCTGTGGGATGTGTCCAAGAAAACCCAGGGGACTCCTCACTGTCCTTTCCACTGGGATTGGGGCACGTTTGGATTTTAAGTCTAAGCACAGAGAGATGAATCCTGCCACTAAAACATTTGATTTCATCCTTCTCTGAATGATTTACAATTGAAATTGAAAGATTCCCATGGAGAAACATAACTTTGATTTGTTTTAATTTATTTTCTTCCCCTTCGCAGGAGCCTGAATTTCCCAAATCTGTTTTACTGCAGCAGAGGGAAGCTGCTGGGAAGGACTGTGCTGTGGCTGCTTTAGGAAGGGCCTGAAGGCAAGGCTGAGTCACTGAGACAGAGCTGCAGAGAGGGGCTGGACAGTAATAAAACCCATCTGTCCTCTGTGGCCACATCCCAGATGTGAGTCACATCCTCTCCTTCCTCACTTCCAACTCCAGGCCGTGTTTGGACAAGGTCACTGCAGCTCCTTGTCCAGCTGGGAGACACAGGGGGTGTCTTGGCTGGGTGGGTTTTTCCCCCAGCTGGTTTCCCCAAAGGACTTTGAGCTCATCTGCCAGCAGTCCTTGCTGTAGGCTCAGCCAAACTTGCCCCTCCACAAGCAAAGAGGGATGGGCAGCTCTGAAAATGCTGGATAAGCTGGAAAATCCCAGAAAATCAGCATGCTTTCTTTCCCTCTGGAGCAGGTTGGGTAAGGAGCTCAGGGATGGAGCAGGATGCTGGATTGTGGGGACCAAACCCACCAGGCAGTTCCCTTCTCTCCTGGTGCTATTTCTGACAGCACTGCAGAAGCTTTTTGTAGTTTTATTCCAGCCCTGAGGCTTTTCCATGCATTGTGGCTTCCCAAGGAAGAGGGGGAATGCTGAGCTGGCTGGCTTGGAACCAGCAGGTCCTGGAGCCCCCACCAGCAAGAAATGCCAGCCCTGATCCTGGGAAGCTCTGGCAAAAGGTGAAAGCCTCGTGTGTGTCCTTGCTGAGACTGAAGGGAGATTTTCCTCCTCCTTTTGCAGCCAGGATGGAAGCAGGTGTGTTTTCCCCCAGAGCACGCTGTCTTCATCTGGCAGCTGATCCGCTCAGCTGCATCCCCAAGCTTGTGCTTTATGAGCCATTTCTGCACTTTCTCCATGAAATGGGACATTTTTGGCTGCAACCCTGGGATAAAAATCCCATGGGGCCAGGTGGGACACGAATTCTCTTGTGCCACCTCTGCTCAAGGTCACCTTGTCCAGCCTTTAGATTTTAATCAAGGATGAACACCTTTCCTTCTCCCTGGGGATTGGGAATTCAAGGTGTGAGCAGCCCTTTCAGCAAGAAATCCACGGATGTGGCTCAAAAAAAGGAAAAGACTGAGGTCCTCAGGGGATTGCTGTGGGGCTGGCAGCCAGCAAAGCCACTTCCTTGCCGAAGGGAGGCAAAATTGAGCAGTTTTCCTTGGCTGGCCTCTCCTGCCACTGCGTGTGCCGCTTCCAGGCAGGATGCTCGGGGACAGGAGGGGACAGCAGGGCCACCGCTTGCTTCCCGCAGGCTCCCAGCTTTGCTGTCACTCAGGCTGTGCTGGAAGTGGGTCTGAAATGACCTTTCCCCACTGCAGCCCTGTGGGTTGTTGCTTTAGCCTGTGGGTTTTGGCATCCAGCCCCTCCATCCCTCACAGAGGGGTTGGCTGCTTGAAGGAGCCAGTCCCTGGAGCAGGGGAGGAAAAGGATGCTGGAACTGCTTAGCTGGGAGGTCAGGTTTCCCAAGATGGCACTGTGGTGGCTTTTTCGAAGCTGTCACTACCAGAAGAAGGGAAAAACAAAGCCCCTCCTGGATAATGCAGGTCTGCACAGGGCAAATATTTGACGTGCTGAATAAATGAGCAGGAGGGAGACGTCAGGGAGAGCAGGGAGCTCTGACTCATGTTCCCACAGCGCTCCAGACACCTTCCCGGCAGGCAGCTGCCAAATGTCCCTGTGCCTGCAGCATGGCAGGCAGAGGAGAGCGTTCCCACAGCCCTGCTGGCAGCCAGGGGTCTTACAGATCTCCAGGGGTGCCGTGGATACCCCCAGGTGGGCTGGGACAGCCCAGGAGTGATGGAGAGGCAGCAGCAAAGGGTGTCTGGGAACGGGATTTTGGGTTGGCCCTGCTGGTTCTGCCCCCACTCCTCCTCTCCCCTCCCTTTCTTGGGGATGCTGAGTGCAATCCAGCCTTATTCCCACCTAGGATGCTCCCGTTGAACAAACAGCCTGGGGATGCTGCAGCCATCTCGCTGTCAGCGTGATGAGCTTCACCTCCTGGCTCCGCCGCGGGTTTGGGGTGAAAACAGCGGTCAATTTTCTCCCTCCCACCATGCAATTTAAGCATGTGGTGAAGCAGCAGCGTTTCTCTGGCTGGAAAGCTGCTCGGTGTGAGCGTTTGAGCAGAGCTCTGTGGTTTTCCTGCCTGCCCGCCCGCAGCTGCAGGGGAAAAGCGGAAGATCTCGGCTGAACTCTCGTTTCCCATCAGGGCAGCGCTTGTGCACAGCGGGGAGGGCGAACCTGCAATTCAATCTCCGGCTCTGGGGACAATACAGCCTGTGTCCTGCTGCCGACAGCCATCCTGTGCAGGGACAGGCTGTCCCAGCCTCGTGCTCCCGCTGGTGGCACCGCTGCCTGGAGGGACAGCTTGTGCCTCTGAGGACACGGAGTATTTTGTGGTGTGCGTCGCTGCCTGTGTGTGACTGGGAAACGCTCTCTCCCCCACCGGCTGCGTCCTGAGGTTTGTGGATATGAAAGTCCACATGCCTCTTTCTTCTTTTTAATTGCTATAATTTGTCTGGCTCTTACCCGTGGTCAGGAGCAAGGCTTGGCTCTGAGCTTCCTCCGTGGATTTATTTTGGTTTTGATGCTGTGCAAAAAAAAAAAACCAAACCACCCCAGCCCCATGCGTGGTGCCCTGGGTGTGCATCCTGTGCCCGGGTAATTTTCCTCGCTGGAGTAATTTCCTTGCCCCCAGTGGGACTTCTCTTGTGAATAAAGCTATGTGGGATGAGAGGCTGAAAACCACAGCCTGGGAAATTTATGCAGAGGAGGAAAGGAGGGAGATTGTTGCTAGCAGGCGAGCGGCGGCGCTGATTGCTGTTCTCATGGCAGGCGGACGGGGCTGGGGCTCATTAGCAGGCGGCAGGAGGCAGGGCAGGGTTCGCGAGCTCACAAATTGCCTCGGAGCAGAGGCTGGTGCCTCCTGCCCCGGGGATGGGTGCCCAGGGGGATGGGGTTGAGCTGGGAGCGCTTCCCTGTGCCGGTGCCAGGTGTGAGGTGCTCGGTCCTGCCCCCGTCTTCCAGCAGCCTGGAGCCTGTGATCCTGTTTCCTCTCGTGAGCAGGAAGGGAGATGGATGTGCTGCTCTTCTGGGGCTCACTGGCTGCAAGTCAGGGTCTCATTTGTGGTGTCAAGAGTGGGGTGAAGACAAGGGCTTGAAAGATCAGGGGAGGAAGTAGTTGAGAAAAATAGAGGGTCCCAAGCAAAGAGAGGTGAAATTTGAAGTATCATGGGCAGGAAAAGGTAAAGGCTGATGGTTTTTCATGGGGAAAGTGCCAGGAACGGCCGGGGCTGAGCAGAGGATACGGAGCAGGGGAAGGGCTGAGCTGTTAGGGGACACATCCCCCGGGACACACCTCATGGTCCTTTTCCTGCAGACACAAGCGATGTCCCCATCCCTGTGGGACTCCCTAGGGGCGGCTCCCACACGCAGGCTCATCCTGCACCCGTTCCTGCGGGCTGGGCACCCCCAGCCCCCTGGCAGAGGGGACCAGCATGATCCCCCAGACCTCGCTGTCACGTCGAGCCCCGGCAGAACCAGCGAGCTGCGTGTCCCCACGCCGGCACTGCCACCCCAGGTGGCCTTGTTTTCCTCGGCAAAGGCGGATGGGAGCCACCATCTTCTGAGCAAAGAGCATTTTTAATCTCCTGCTCCCGCTCCGTGCAATTAACTTGATTCCCTCCCCTCGTTTCCTGCAGAGGTTTAATTAAAATGCATTGTTCGCCTCGCCAATTATTTGCTCTGTCCCCCGGATAACCTCTGTGCAGCGGCTGCTTCTTGGGGCTTTTTTTTCCTTTCTTTCTTTCTTTCTTTCTCTCTCTGTTTTTTTTTTTTTTTTCCAGCTTGTTGTTATTGAGGTTTCTCTCCGCTCCCCCCTCGGCAGCTCCAGCAGCGTTTACCTGCCCGGGAGAGCGGGATGGGGGAATGATGGAAGCGCACAGGGGCGAGCGGGGGCCGCTGCATCCCTGCGGAGCCGGGCGGGGGGAGCGCACGGAGCGCCGTGCCCCCGAGCAGCTGAAACAACAAGACCTTGTTGACTCGCTTTGAGTTCCCGGCACTCGGCAGCTGCTGCTCCAGCAGGTGATAATTGAAACCGGGAGCGAACCTGGATGGCGGCAGGGGTTGAGATGTAGTTCAGCCTCCTCCCTCCTCGCCCTGCTGCCGCCGTGCAGAGATGCTGCTGGCAGCGGGATTTGCACAGGGTGGGGACCTTGGGTGACAGTGCCCAAGGAAAGGGGTGGTGGAGCGGGGAGTGAGCGGCTGCAGCTCCGCAAGGTCATCCCTGGAGGAGCCGTTCGGGAGAAGGGGTGTTCAGCGCTTTCTAAAAATAACCCCGTAGCAGGACCGAAATAACAAGCTGCTCTCGAGCAGTGCTGGGCTTGAAGCCGGGCCAAGGCAGCTGCTGCCGGGCCGGCGGCGGCCCCTCGGGTGTGCCGTGCAGCTGGAGCTGCCGGGGGAGCTCCCCACACCGGCCAGGGGGCGAGCATCGGGAACGGGATGGCTCGGAGAGATGCTGATGCTCAGCCTGAAATCCGGGAGGAAGGGCAGGGTCTGCTCTTGGGGAGGTCCCTTAGGAAGTGGGGTTGGTCCCCTCGGAGGAGCTGGGTGTTGGGAGGGGGGACACGGCCGTGTGGTTTCCTCCTTTTCCACAGAGTCCAGTTTGGAGAGCAGGACTCGTGTCTGGATCTGTTGGAAAATGCTGGGTGTCTGCAGAGTGTCAGCATCATCTCCTCCTGCAAAGTCTCCTTAAAGTGTCCCCAAAGGCTTCCCTGCTGCTGCCTTTTGCAGATCCTGCCCCAGTTCTTGGCTTTCCTTGCAGGGGCTCTGGCAAATGTCACGTTCCTGGTGGTCCCACACACTGGGATTTGCTGGCTCGCTGATATCGAGGGGAAAGTCTGGGCTTGGGGGGGATCATCAGGCTCCGTGCAGCTCCAGGCTGCAAACCAGGAGCTCCTTGCCTGCTCTGGCAGCCTGAGGGGAAATTCTGGTCATCTGGGATGATACTTAGAGAGATCTTCTCACTGAAAGGAGGTCAGAGCTGGGTGGGGATAGTCTCTCCTCTCAAGGAACAAGGGACAGGATGAGGAACTGTGATATGATGGAGCTGGGAAGGCCAGGCTGTGTTTTCTTGTTCCCTGGGATGATTTTGGGAGCCAACACTGCTCTTCCCACAACTGGGGTTTATTGGAATGTACAAGGGGCTGCTGGGGATGGGATTCAGCCATTCATGGACCTCTGCTCCTTGAAGTTCCACCCCAGCAGCCTGGCTGGATCTCAGACAGTCATCCCTGAGAGATGCAGGTGGAAATCACTCCTACAGGAGATTGGGATGAGCTGCTTTTGGGGCTCCAGGGTGAGCAGACATCCCTCAGGGGGTGTTGGCTGGGCACTGCACTCGAGCCCAGCAGTGCCAAGCTCCCCTCTTCTCCCACCCTTTCCAAATCCACTGATGATACTTGGAGCAGTTTCCAGCCTAATTGCAGCTTCAGAGTGGGAATCCCCAGCCCTGCAGGGAAGATAAATCCTCTTTTATCCCTCTGGAAGAGGGTACAGCAATAGCCTGGGGAAGGCAGCCCCACTCACGCATCCTTCGAGGGAAAGGTCCAAACCTGCCTCGTGTTCCTGCTTAAAACCTGGCTCAAGTTCAGCCCTGGCACCACCCAGCCAGACCTGCAGGGCTGATTTTTGGGAGAGAAGGGCCCAACTCCATGTCACAAGCTGTTGGTGCTGAGATTGGAACAAGCACATCCCTGGGCTGACAGTGGTGGCCGTGCTCCACCCAGCCAAGCAGCAGCCAGTCCCTCCCAGGGCAGAGTGTCCTTCTGAGTGCCTCTCATTTTGTTTTTATTTTGATGTTTTTTAGGCTTAAAATCCATACTCCTGGCTGTTCCTGCCCTAATATGCAAGTGCTCTATAATTGAAAACTCTCAGTTGTGTGCTTCTCCCATGCAAAGCGAAGGCTTCAAAGCAGCAGGTGGAAATTGAGCCGATATCTTGGCTGCTGAAGTGAAAATTTGAATGAAAATTTAATTTTTCCTTCTCAAAGCAGGGGATTGGGTTCCTGGAGCTGTGGCCAAAAGCCTGACGTGACCTTGACTCGCAGGAGCAGCGAGGGGACCAAACCCCAGCTCTGTCCCAGGGATACAGGAGATGCAGTGAAGGAGATTTTTCTGGAAATTCTCTTGGCCAGATGGAGTTTCAGCTTCTGTGTAAGGATAATGTGATTTCCTGATGGTTTTATGGGTTTTGTGGGTTGAGGAGAGGGGATTGAGCATCTCCTGGGTTTTGAGCATCACCTGTGAGGCTCAATCCTTTCCTACAAGGACACTCAGCATCCTCAGAGCCTGTTGATGGTGTTGGGTGATGCTCCCACACTCCAGGTGTGCATCCTCCAGGTGCTTTTCTGCGACATCAAGCTGTCCTCGATCCTCTTTGGCACCTTGCTTTTCATCCCCACCCACCTGGTGGCTTCCTGCCATTGTCATCGGCAGAAAGAAATGATGACACTGGTAGGAGGTAAAACATCCCCATGAGCATCTCCTCCTGGGCTGGGGGTATCCAAAGGCTCCTTGGGGGGTGCCAGGGGCTGGATCAGCTGTGGAAGGTGCAGAGCAGGAGATTCCCATCCCTGTGCCCACATTTTGGGACCAGAGGGATGGCAGGGAGGGAGGGAAGAGAGGAGAGGGGATGGGGCTGCGGAGTCACCGCCTGAGCTGGAGCTGTGCCACGGCTCTGCGAGGGAGGAGTGTTCCCCCCGAGGGGCCAGGGGGCTTTTGGGGGGGCCCTTAGGAGCCCTTCTCTCGCATCCCACGTGGATTTGATTTCCCAGCCCGCGGATTCCTTTGGGATGAGCCGCCTGTGTGAAGGAGCCGCGGCCGCAGCGGGCGGGTCCCTCCCGGCTCTTATTTTGTGTTTGTTTTTAATTGCAAGACAAAAGGCCGCGTGCTGGAGGCAGCCTGCCTTTCCCTTTGTCCTACGTCTTCCCGGGATGAGGAGAGGGATGCGAGGGGAACACGGCAATCCCGATTTTACCCATCCCTGGGGTCAGCATTCCCTGTTCCCATGAGACCCCCAGGTCCCACCGAGGAGCAGCTGCCCCTTTCCTGGGGGTGGAGGGGGAGCAGCTGCGGGGTGATGCCACAGGCAGGTGTGTCCATCCCTCCTGCACTCCTGAGCTTTAGTCTTTTCTTCTTTTTTTTCCTTTTTAATCCATGGAAACAAAGCCAGAGGGCAGCTGCGCCCGGCAGCGCATCCTGCTGCGGGCAGGGCCGGGGCTCCGCTCACAGCTTGCAGGTGATTCCCGAAAAATCCCTTTGCCAAAGTGAACCCGGGGGTTTCCGGGCAGATCAGGGGTGTTTTGGGAGTCCGGGAGAGGAGCCCACCCTGCGGCGCCCGGGGCTGCCTGGCAAAGGGGTGGCTATTTCTGGGCTGCAAAAGGAAAATTGTCCAACTGCTGAAATTGGCAGTGAACCCCAGGACAATAATAAACAACTTCCCGGCCAAGGTCCCTGGCTATTTTCTCTCTGTTTTGGCTTGGAGAGGAAGATTTATTTTGTTTGCTGCTTGGAATTTTTTGCCTTGTCTTTTTTTCCCTCTTCCTTTGGAGGTATTTAAAGCCAAGAACCCCCCCGAGGCCAGGCTGGGGTTGCTGCTCTCCTGGATGTCTCTGGGTCCATGGAGGTGTCAGTGCCAGCAGCTCCCATGGTGGGACTCCAAGCAGAACCCCTTGGGATGTGTTCAAAGCCCATCCCTTATAGACCTGTAGGGCATGTGTAGCCTTCAGAGGAGCCTTGATAGTTAAAAAATGAAATAATAAGAACCAAAGAAACAGGCAGGAAAAAATTCCACCAGCTTCCAGGAAGGGTTTTTCTGGCTGTGGGACTGACCAGTCAAGCAAGGAGGTGGATTCTCTGTGCAACCTTTTCTATCCTCATTCTCCTTGGGAAGGTGTGGGCTGCCTAAGCCTGGTTTGGGAGCTCCCACATTGCTGTGCTGTCCCTGGGTGCCCCTTTCCCCATCCTGCAGAGAGCTCCCAGGAGCCACAACTCATTGCTGTGGGATACAAAGGGCATCAAGCTGGATGAATCATGCATTAGTGATGAGGGTGTGCAGCATCTCTGTGTGGTGACAGCTTCAGCAGTGCTGCAGCTTCCCAGTGCCTGTGCCTGCAGCAGGCTGGAGCACTGCAGGTGGGATATCAGGAGCTGAGATCCATGTTTTGGGACAGCCCTTGCTTTGCACAAGTGATGGAGCAGCAAAGTGAGGGACCACCAGCACCCAAACCCTCTGGGAACAGGGGAAGCTCTTGGCACAGGGCTTTCCTTGCAGGTGGAGTGGGAAGATGCAATTGGAAGTTTGTTGTGGAGGGGGTTTGGTAGAGGCTGCTCCCCTCTGCCTATTCATGTAAACTCTCTTGGAATGACATTTTCCCCTCAGTTTTCCCGAGGCAGGACTCACTTTGCTCTCCAGGGTAAGTCCAGCTTTGTTTTCCCTGATACTGAGTCCTCAAGGTGCTGCCAAGGACGTGAGGATTTGGGTAGAGTGTGATGCTTCAGCCAGCTCTGGTCCCACAAAGCCACCAGCTGTGGCAGAAGGAACCCCCAAGAGGGATCTTTTAGGATTTTGCATGGAATTCCTTCCTTTTCCCACAGAGCCAAGCTGGCTGGTTGTTGTCAAGCTGAATGTGAGCATTTCCAAGATCTCTTCCCAAGGGAAGAGCAGAGTTTGGCCACTAATTCCATTACTCTGTGATGTCTGGGCTGGTGCATCCTGGATTAACTGGGGGTCATTCCCCACTGGAGGGGAAGGGCAGGGCAGGATGGGGCAGGTGGGGTTGGCAGCACTCACACAAGTGCAGCACTCCCTGCAAAGAGCCCTGTGGAATATGAGGTGCTATCCACAGTGGGATCCATTGGCATGACCCACATCTGGCTGGAATTTCTGGGATGCTGGGAGATACAGAATGGGGCCAGGATGAAGCTGTGCAGAGCACATGGAATGAGGGTGCCAGGTCTCAGCAGAACCATGGGAAAGGCTCTTTGGGGCTGAAGTTTTCTGAGCTGGGTGAGCTCAAAGCTCTGTTTCCACCTCTATTCCAAGTGGATTTGATGTGTTTATACAGGTAGCTCATCCCTCAGCACCCCAAAAGTGTAACTTCTATCCCTATAGCTGGAATTGGGAAATGCATGTGACCTTGGAGGGATTTCCATTAGGGGTGAATGGGGGAAGCAGGATGAGAGCTGGGGTTTGGCTCTGCCCTTGCTGCATTTTCCCAACGGAAACGAGGTGCTGCCCTACCCTGACCCCACACCCCTGGATCCATGTGACCTGGGGAGGCTTTGCAGCAGCTCCTGGGTGAGCTGCAGCCCCGGGGCTGACGCTGACACCAGCCAGATTTCCAGGAGGCTGGCGAGGCCTCTCCTTGGCAGAGCAGCCAGGGGAACAGCTTGTGACAGCCTCACCCTCTCTGAGCGCCTGCTGGGTGCGTTCCCTAACCTTTCCTGCCTCCGTTCCACTCCTGTGTTTCTCTCTCTCTCCTCTTTTTTTTTTCTTTTCCTTCCCTTTCCCCTAACTGTAAATGCGCCATAAAAATGGATCAAATTGCTTAAATCACTGTCATTAAATCAGTGTGAGTCCCCCCTCCGCCCCTGTGCTCGAAGCCTGGCAGAGAACATTTGTTCCAAAGGCTGAACAGCCGTCTTATTGCTCTGAAAGCATATTTGCTGCTTGATGGAAGGAGGAGAGGAGGAGAAAAACAGCCTGCAAGGGAAGGAGGCGGGGTGGAACCACCGGGGGCTGGTTCTCCTTGGACACAGAGTGGGGAGCAGGAGCTGTATCCTGCAGGCTGGAGGAAATGGGGTGACGGGGATGAGGGGACTGAGGACACCCCAGGGACTGGCTTTGATGGTGAAGTTGGGGTTTCATGGAACAGGGGATGCTGCAGAGGAGTGGTGGGGATCCCAGTGCCAGCACAGACCACACAGCCCCATCCTGCAGTCCTCCAGAGTGCTCTCCATTGAAGCCCAGCAGTGATGCTGTGGAACAGCCCAGCCTGGTGCAGCACAGGAGAGCAATGAATTCCCATCAAACATGACAGGTTGGGCTGGTGAACCTTCCCAAGGCCCTGGGTTGATTAAGCCCTGCCAGTTGCAGCTTAAAGAGTGGCTTTAGACCTGCTGGTGTTTGCACATCCCGACAAAAAGCTTTTGCAAACCCTCACCATGGGCCCTGGCAGCCCAGGGGAGCTGGGGACAAGTGATTGCTCTGGAAATTGGGAGTATTTTGGGAGCCTGGGTTTTGGCATGGCAGAAGGAGGCAGCGAGGGAGGCACAGACAAGGCACCAGGCCACACGGGGGAATGCAGGAATGCTTCTACCCAGGTGGTCTGGAAAATCCCTAGAGAGAGCAACAGGAGTGCTGAGGAGAGCCAGGAGCTGGGGGAGGATCAAAGGGCTGGGGAAGGGGTGCCACAGGTGGCAGTGCTGGCAGGGAGAGCACATCCCAAAGGCACTGCTGTGCCCAGCCCTCCTGGTTTTCCAGAGCTCCCCACTCTTGCAAAGCTGTTGCACTCACCAGCAGCTTTCTGGTGCTTTGTCCCCAGGAAGGTTCCTCAGAGGATGCTGATTCCCTCCCCATCCATCCTCCTCCTCCCTGCTGAGCCAGGATGTCACCTCCTGCCCTGGAGCTGCCTCTGGGCTCTGCCTGAGCACTGAGGATGGGGCTGAAGCTGTCTCCAGGACCAAAATGTGACCCTGGGGGTGCTGTGCTGCCATGGATCACAGCAGGGCTGGCTGTAGGCTCCTGCTGCGCTGATCCCAGCTCCAAAGCCCTGAGGAAAGCAGGGAGATGAGATGTGCTGGGGCAGAGCTGGGGGGCACAGCCCTGCTCCTGCCTCTCCCTGGGTGCAGGAGCTAAAAGCCAAAATGCAGAACAGCTCTGGGGGCTGGAGAGGAGCCCGAATTTCCACAGCTCCAGATTAAAAATGCACCAGCCTGGAAAGGCTGCCTGGAGGCTGGGGAAAGGCTCAGCTTTCCCGAGGCTCAGCACGCTCTGGATGCCTCCAGGTGCTGCTTTGGGGAGCCAAGGTGGCCCTGCCCAGCCCTTTGGATGCTCTGTTCCATGCCCCATAGATGGTGAGCAGGGACCCCCTACCACGAGATGGGATCTGACTGGAGCATTTCCAGGGTCCCCCTTGGGAATGGGAGCACGGAGAGGGTAAAGCCTCCTCGTGGGCTTTGCAGATTAATTGTTCCCAGGGTAAGGAGCTGCTTAATGGCTCTCCCCCTCCACCCCTCCTTCCCATGGGAAGCTGCAGGGACAGCTTCTCCTTGTCCCTCAGGGGCTATGCGTGTCAGGCTTAATCCCTGAGCATCCTGCTGCTTGCTGGGGACACTCAGAGCTGATCCTTGGCCCTGCTCTGAATCAGGAATAACTCCCTTAAAGGCAGCAGCAGTGAGTTAGCATCTCCCAATGCTGTGACACAGGAATGCTCCATGGAGGAAAGCAGGATTGATGGGAATAATCAGGTTTTGGTTAACCATATTGAACTTTAGGGTGAGGGGCAACTCCCCTGTTCCCAGCTTTTGGTCTTTACTTTGGTTTCTGAGTGCCTGAGGGCAGCAAATCTGTCTTGACAGAAGTGCTAATGGAGAAAAAAATGGATATTAATTCAGGGGAAGTGTTTTCAGAGAGGGATTCATCTCTGGAAGCACCACTGAAGTACATGAGCTGCTCAGCTCAGAGTGGGAGCAACGATCTTTTCCAGCTGCATCCCAGTCCACAAGGATGCTGAAGGACAAAGCTCAGCTTGGGCTCATTTTTACTGGAGACAGACCTGGAGGTTTCCCAGCTGGTGGTGGCAGAGCAGCCAAAAATCCACTTCACCTCCAGCTTCCATGTACCACGAGGCAGTACAGAGGAGAGGGGGTGACTTCCCTTCTTTCCACCCCAAAAACCCTCTGAGAAACTGAGATGTGTCATCATCTCAGGCATGGTCCAATCCTTGGCTCAATTTCCCTCAGCCAGGAACAGGAATTTCAGTCCAGGGGGGCTGAGGGTGCATCTGGGGATGCTTTTCTCCAGAGACAAGGGATGTTTTGGAGAATGCTGGATGGATTGGGATGCCTGAATCCATGGACTCTTGGGAATACCACCACAGCCAGAACCAGCCAGAGCTACCTGGGAGGTGGGAGAGTGGTGGGAATGAAAGGGACATCTCTGCTGGGAGGAACACCTGGGGCAGGAAGGAGGATGCAGCCTGGTTGCAGCTGCCTGGGAACCTCTTGAGCTCTGGAGCTTCTTCCTGATGAGGCCCCACAAATCCCACGGTGGGATCTTGGCTCTGACTGCACAGAATAACGTATGGATCCAATAGAGCACAACCCCTGCCTGTCAGAGCAGCCACTGAGCTCCAGCAGATGCAAAGTTTCGAGGAAATTGTGGTTTCTCCATGTGTCTCTAAACTCCAGATCCAAACAAGCTCCTTGTCCTCCACCTCCTGCTCTCGCTGGGAGGTAGCAGGACAGCAGGATGCTTCTCTCCCTGCTTTCCTCCCTTGGAAGGGATGCAGGAGGGGCTGTGATTCCCTGCACATGGTTTTCCTTGGGGAGCTGTGCTGGTGGAAGAATAAACCCTTTTTTATTTGGAGAGCAAAGCTCTTGGTGGCAGGCAGCTCCAGCATCCCCACACAGGTAACTGTGCCCAGGCATCATTGCTGGGCTCGTTTTCAATTAAAAACTGATTTGCAACAGCCCTTTGCTTGACCTTCAGCCTGGCAGGCTGCTGCTGCTTTGCAGGGGATATCAGCCCTGCTCCCCACCTCCCTCCCTCCCCGCTCTTGTTTCCTTCCCCCCATGCCCGAGATAACTCCCTGTCTTGCTCTGTCATCGTGTCTTATCTTAACCCTACAGATTTTTCCCTTCCCCAGCGAGCTGGATGATTTCTTAATGCTTATTGACAGGGGTTTGTGAGCACGATATAGGACCCGGGAGTAGGACACAGAGGAACCAGGGGGAGGTCCGTGCTCCTGGTGGCAGGAGGGGCCACGCACTGACAGCACCTTCAGCTTGCCTGACAGACTCACAGCTGTGCCCACACCCAGAGCCTGCAGCTGATGCTGCTGCATTACCAGGATCCCAAGGGATTCTCTTTACCCAGAGCCCTGAGACATCTCCCACCCCCAATTTGTGCCAGCACTGCAGCTGCATAACCAGTGTCCCATGAGATCCCCCTTTCCTGGGGCTCTTGAGGCATCTTCCCTTCCCTCTGCTCACAGAGCATCCCTCCTCCCCGAGTGCCTTGGAGCTTTCAGGGGCAGGAATTGCCGGGCAGGCTCTGGCTCAGCAGCTCTGGTGCCAAGCCTGGGGACCTGCAGGCAGGGCAGCTTTGGCTGGGCCCTCTGCCAGTGCTGGGACTGCAACGACAGCTTTGGATTTAGCAATCTGCAGACTTTGCCTTCCGGATGCCAGCCTCCCAGTACCTCCTATGGATTTGCTTATGAGAGGGAAAATTATGGAGCTTTGGAGTGAGAGAGGGAGGGAGGAGTTACCTGTTGGGATGGGCAACATCCCCATCCTCTGCCTGGGGATGGAGGTGGGGACGGGAGGAAGTGTGAATCCAGGGTAGGTTACAATCCCCTGGGGATGGAGAACGGCTCTCTACCCTGGAGATTTGATTTATTTCCTGCATGGAAGGCATTGCCCAGCTTGGCAATGTCTCTGCAGGCTCAGCTAGCAGCAGTGTCTGTAAGGAAAATCCTCAAGTGAGAGATAACAGGGACCTGGGACCGGAAAGGCTCTTTGCCAGCCAGGGGGATGGAACAGCCACACACGTTTGCCGAGGCGGTGGCAGCCGGGCTGAGCACGGACACACTCGGCACACATGTGACAGCAAGGGACAGCCGTGTCCTGGCCAGCCCGGGTGGAGCCCCCGGGGTGGGAGCCGGGCTGTCCCCGCTCTCCCTGTCCCTGGACCAGCAGAGGGCAACAGTGACCTTTGCAACGCCTTGTCCCCAAAAAATCCCCCTCCCCGCACCCGGGAGGCGCGGCTGGTGCATCCCGGCTGCGGGGGGCGCGGGGGCCCCGGGTGGTGCCGTGGTCCTTTGCTGGGAGCACGGCCTGTTCTCAGCATCCGCTGTGCGAAGTGGTGGCACCTGGAGTGGTGACCCCACCGATGGAGTGACAGTTCCCACCTTGGAGCCCATCCTTGGGAAGGAATAATCACTCCAAAGTGGGAACGATGGTCTCGGTGATGGGTCTGAGGTGGGAATCGTCACCCCATTAATGAGCTCCAATGTGGGCTGTAAACCAGGGAGAGCTGCTCTGGGCCCAAATTTAGGGCCTGAGCAAGGTGTGGAGCTGCCTCCAGGGGTGATGGGGTTACCAGCAGCAGAGCTGCTGTGTTTCCTAGCCTGTGATTGTTACTTGCAGGCGACAATCACTTTAACACTGATGAAAAGTGTTTGGCTGCTGCCCTGGAGCCCAAGTAGCAGCCCCGATGCTTGGGAAGGGAATGACTTATGGGGAACGTTTTGGGATGGCCTGTGGGGTGTGGATCTGGAGGAGCAGCCCTTGCAGGGGTGCTGGAGAAGAGCTGGAATGTGGGAGATGGGCACGGCCAGAGCCGGCTCAGCTGTGATTTGGAGGCTGCAGCAGGATGAGCCCTGAGAGACCTGAAACCCAGACAAGCTGTGAACCATCACCCCCAACCCTCAGCCGCCAGCCCCTCTGCAATTAGCCTCCTGAACCAGCCAGCGGGCTGAAGCCGCAATTTTCCTTGTGGAACAGCTCCGTCCCTCGCCCTGAGCGAAGGTCACACCCAGAGCGGTCATTAGCGCCGCATCGACCTCCCATTAACGCCCCGAGCTGCCGGGAGGGGAGTCGGGCATCCTCAGCCCTGCCAGCCGCAGGGATGGGCGGCGGCCCTTCGATCTCCCCGCACACATCCATTCGAGCCGATCCATTTGCTGAAATGAATGGGAAATGCTTGAAAGGCTAAACCTCAAATGAGGTATTGACTATCTGCCGAGCCGGGCAGCGCTACCTGCCGCAAGCTGAGCCCTGCTCGCATCGCTCTGGGTGTGCCTGGAGCCGCTGGACCCCTCGGCTGTGCCAGAGGGCTGCTGGCATCCCAGCCCAGGGATGCTGGAGCTGCATCACCTTGGGATCAGGTTTTCCAGCGCCCGCTCGCCAGGGAGCCGGAGCCTTCGCTGGGGCTGAGCTCCAAGGCGAGACAGTAGGGCTGAAATCCTGCCGTCACGCTTGGGTTAATATTAAACCATTAAATGTGCTCAGCTCTTAATAGAGGGGCTGGTTGGAGTCTTTTAACCCTGTGTTTGCTGGCAGCTGCTGAGTGTCCGCCTCTTCTCTGCCAGGGATGGCAGTCCTGGCCCTGCTTTTCATGTTCTCACCACCGAGATGTTTGCTCTGCAGGCTATTTGATTTGATTTGATTTCATCTCGTTTCTCCCCCCCAGATATTCTCCTGCCTCCTTCCCCAGCCCCAAATCCAAGGCCACCCCGCCAAACATGTTTTTAAAAGTCTATTCATTTAAAATCCCGTGGTACTCTGCAAAAATGGTGTTTGAACAAACTCGAAATCATACTTTAAAGAAAACACAGCTGTTTAATTACAGCCTGCATGCAAAGCAGCCTCTATCATGTGAGTGGAGGAGCTGGGTGCTGACTGTGTGTTTGGCCTCTGATCCCCTTTAATCTCTGCAGTCAAAGGATTTTGGTTTGATTTCCTTTTATTTCCCCACCCGCCTTGGAATCTGCAACCAATTTGTTGTTGTTGTTTGGGAAATAAACCCCAGGGAAAAGGTCTGGATCCGGCACAGCCGGGCTCGCACCGGCTCTTGCCGTGCCGCCTCCTGGTTACCCCAGAGCCAAGAAAAAAATCTGTTTTCCCTTTGCCCATCCTGCTCTGCTTTTTTTGGCCCGTCTCTCTCCCGCCCCGAAGGAGCCGATGACTTTCGCATCTGCTGCTGCATCTGTTTTCCCCATCGGGTCCGAGTGTGCCGATAACTTCAGCTGGGAATGGGAACCCACTGCTGAGCCAGGGCTGGGGGAAAACCTTCCTCCAGCAGTCCCTCGCTCCAGGAGGAATTGGGTGTGAAAAACAGGGGGGTATGGGAATGGTTGGGTGTTCCACTGGGGCTTGGAGTCCTTCAGAGGTGATAAACACAACCTCGAATTTTAGGCAGTGAGGAGAAGATAGGGATGCCAGTTGCACAGCCTCCTTCCACATCGTATTTTTGGGATGAGGAGCCTGGGGTTTTTTTTTGGTTTTTTTTTTTGTTTTTGTTTTTTTGGTTTTTTTTTTGGATGGGGAGGGTAGCAGGCTGCTTGGCTGGTGAGGACACACAGATGTTGCTGCAGGCTGCAGCCCCGGGTTCATCCTGGTACAAATCCAGCGTTTCCAGGCTCTGCCTGAGGGGGATCCAACAGCAGCAGAGCAACAAGGCAAATAACCCCTGGCCCTGGATTAAAGCACAGAGCTCCAGGCAAGCCCTGCTTCGCATGGCTGAGGGGTGGCTGGGGGCTGTCCCCGAGCTGCAGTGGCAGGGGCTGGTGTCCCAGGGGATTTTTGGCTGCGGACCAGGACCACCAGGGCAGCAGGATGAGCTCCCACGGCTCCGGCAGTCAGTTGTTCATCCAAACAAGATGTGGGCAAGGTGGGAGGGTGAGTGTCCTCATGGTGTCTGGGGTCACCAGCTGTTGGGGACAGTGAGTAATGTCTCCTTGGGCTGCTTTGTTTCCCTGAGGTGACCCCGGGATAACTTTGGCCAGGCTTCACACAATCCCAACCTTCCTCTGTGCCTCTCCTTGCCCTGCTGAGCTTTATCCCGTGCCTCCAGCCCCTGCCTGGACCCTGCACCCTCCAAGGGCTCCAAGCTGTGCTCAGCTCCAGTCTCCAGCTTTGATTCCCCCTTGGAGGCTGCACCAGCCTTTCATTCCTCTCTCCTCCGCCGTGCCCGGTGCCTGTGCCATGAGCCTTTCCAGGCGAACATTAAAGCCTTTGTCTGGTTGGGAGTGCGGAGCAGACCATTTAGGAGGAATTAGTGGTTACATTGAAAGGGGAAAATAAGGGCTCCTGGGTTAAATGCACTTTAAATGTCTTAATAATTGCAATTGGCCAACTCGTTCCTCCCCGGAGCCAAAAGCCTGTAATATGGGAAGCTTTTCTCTAATCAAGAGCAGCACTGATACCTTATGTAGGAAGCCACATAGGATGGAGGGAATTATTTCTCAGCGCTGCCTGTCTGTCATCCCCCAGCTCCCGGCCGGCCCCTCCGAGCCCATCGGTCACCGATGGCTTTGGGATGTCTGGGCTGCGAGCCACCCCCGTCCCAGGTGCTGTGTCTGTGGGATTGCTCCGAGCCAGGGTGGCCTGGCTGTCCCAGTGCCACCCCCTCTGGTTGTCCCAGTGCCACTCCTCGGGCTGTCCTTGTGCCACCATCTCAGGTTGTCCCACTGCCACCCC
>JAOTQP010000567.1:2323117-2341262 GCA_026413545.1 Cichladusa arquata
GTTGTCCCAGTGCCACCCCCCGGGTTGTCCCAGTACCACCCCCTGGGTTATCCCAGTGCCACCCCCGGGTTGTTCCCGTGCCACCCCCGGGTTGTCCCAGTGCCACCCCCCCCATGTTGTCCCAGTGCCACCCCCCAGGTTGTCCCAGTGCCACTCCCTGGGTTATCCCAGTGCCATCCTCCCGGGTTGTTCCCGTGCCACCCCCGGGTTGTCCCAGTGCCACCCCGTGGTTCTCCCAGTGCCACCCCCCAGTTTGTCCCCGTGCCACCCCCCGGGCTGTCCCCCTGCCCGGGAAGCCCTGCAGAGCCCCGGCAGCCGCCGTGCTGCTGGCGGGCAGCCTGTCAGTGCCATCCAGGTGGCTGGCTGAGCCCCCGTGCAGACACAGCCCGGCTCCCTGGCTCCAGCCGCCGCACAACCACGTCATCCATCAGCGATGACAAGCTCCTTTTGCAAGGAGCCTTTGTTGGCACCCGGTGCCGAGCCAAGCGAGGGGGGAAAATCGGGCTCGCTGGCTTGCGGCAGACCTCCAAGGCGGGAGCATCGGCCCCGGCAAGGAGCAGCCCCCTCCCTGCCAGCAGCCGGGGGAGGGAGGTTAAAAGGTGCAGCTTGGAGGAGGTTAAAAGCAAAGCAGCTTTTAATTTATAACGTGGCCGAAAGAGAAATGGTAGCCAAAAAAGATAAAGATGCTGGAATAGCTGGAATTCTCCAGCCGCCGCGACTCCGAAGGGTAAAGCCGCTGGAATGTGTGTGTGTGGCGGGTGGGGGTTCTGCTCTGTGCCCCTCGGGGTGCCCCCCACATCCCCCCGGTGAGAGCAGGGGAGCAGCAGAGACAGGAGGGGTGGAGGTGGTGATGCCCCAGGGTGCCCTGGCACCCACGCAGCTCTGTCAGGGTTGGGACTCTGGGGTGCAAGTCTGCCCCTGCTCCCGACCCCCCTTTTCCTTTTGGAACCAAACTGGAGCTGCTGCCACCCCGCCTGGGTGAGGGCAGGCTCGGAGGTGTTTCCAGGGCAGGGCTGGGGGCCAAAGCGCCTCCGTGTTTGGGCTCAGAGCTTGGCTCGGGCTTTCTGAGAAGCACAGCTAGAATTTAATTCCTGGCTGCCCCAGGAGGAGGCTGCTCCTGCCCCAAAAAGCAGAGTGAGCAGGGGCTGTGCCCCAGCCAGCGCCCCTGGGTGCACCCCCACCGGCAATGTGGGTGGCAAAGAAGGGGTGCAAGGCAGAGGGGAGGTCTGCTCTTCCAGACGGGCCATAAGGCCGGGTCTGCCCTTTTGCAAGGTCCTTTGCAGCTCGGGTTTCTCAGATCTGGGTAACCTTCAAGCAAGGCTGGCCTTTAGCACCTGGCTGCATCGCTCAGGGCTCGGGCCACCGGCCCGTGACGGGACGAGCCCGCTCCCCATCTGCTCCCTTCCCTCTCTCCGATCCACTCACAATAGCCCATTCACAAATCCATCCCTGCTCTTGGAAGGGAGGAGGAGGAGGAGGGAAAGAGCCATCAAACCCTGTCTAGCTGGGGAAACACCCCCAAAAACGAGTGGGAGTGCTCCATCCCCTCACTGCCACGCTTGCAGGGATGGGGCAAAACTCATCCCAGCTCCAGGGGGGAAATGCTTCTGTCAGAGAGGCTTGAGATGGAGCTGGTGATGCCTGTGCCGCCTTCCCGTGCTCTGCCATCTGCTCCATGCTGGGAAAGCCGGCTGGAGCTTTTGGGGACCAGGAGAGGAGAGATCCCCCAGCACACCGGCGTGCCAGAGCAGCGCTGCCCTGAGGATGCTCAGCGGGATCCGTGCGTGTCCTGGCTCCCTGCTGGAGACTCTGTGGGTCTCCCCAGAGCTGGACAGGGGGAGCAGGGGCTGCTGGAGCGCTGTGCAGTGCAGAGCCTGGCTGTGGAGTGGCAGAACAAGCTGTCTCTGTGTGGCTCTGGCCACAGACACCGCTCGTGTGTCTGTGAGCGGCTCCAGGCGGGAGCTGGGAGGGATCCACACCCAGCCCCGTGGTCTGGAGCTGGGGCAGCTCTGAGCCTCCTGCCCCGGCTCTGCCTGCACGGATGGATGCCCTGACCCAGTTATTGGCTCTTTGCTATTGCAAACTCCAGCCAGGCATGAAAACCAGGGCTGCATGGAGGTGGGGGAACGTTTGGGGTTTGTTTGCAGAGCATTTCCAGCCCTTCCCCAAACAGTACAAAACCACCCAGGGCATCCCGGGTGGTGTCAACAGAGCCAGGCTGAGTTGCTGACACTTATTTCAACTCCCTGGTTTCTCCTTTCCATGGTTCATTTTCCTTCCCTTCATCTGGGAGATGGGACGAGAGGCTTCCTTGATTTTTTCCATGGTGCTCGGAACTGCAAATCTTGTGCCTGTGGTCGCTTAATAGGAACAGTGTTAAAGCAATGGAGTTTATTTGTTGCTGCACCCCCAGGCTGCCAGGCATCCCTTCCCAACGGGATTGGAAGCAAAATCCGGGATAGGCAGCCAAATTATCCGTGTTTTGTTTGCGTGGCAGGGGATAGCAGCTCTTGGGACGGCACAACCCTGCTGTTGGGATGGAAAAGCCTGGGATGCTTTCCCTCTAGTGTGAAAAAAATCCCATTTTCCAGTGTCTACAGGGAAATATGAGGAGGCAGGTGTGTATTTCCCCCCCTTCTCTTCCACACTTGCACAGACACAGCTTCCAGTATCCCTGTGGCCAGAGAGGAGCCCCATCCCATCTCCCATCCAGATCCCAGCTGAGGTCTGCCTGGCTGCTTTTATCTCAAGCTTTAATACAAATAATATCATTACCAGGAGCTAATGGAGCAAGAGTGTCCCAACTTCCCTGTTCTTTGCTGCACCTTCCTTTTTTACTTCAAGTTATTTAGAGGGAAAAAGAAGCAAAATCAGGGCTGAGCCCTCCCCCATCCCCACTGCTGCATAATTAGTGCTACAGCAAACCCGTTAATGCCATCCCTGGAACAGGAACTGCTCCAGCCGCTGGCCTGGGAAACAAAAGGGATTTTTTTCCCCCCATGGCTTTATTGTTATGGGAATACCCAGTGCCCCAGCTCAAAGCCATCTCAGGCAGATGTTGTCAGCCTGAAAATCCCACCTCCTGAAATCCCATTCCTCTTCTCCCACTCTTCCCTAGTCTTCCTTCCTCTCACCACCACAGAGGGTTAGCCTTGATGAGTAGGATGAGGATGGAGCTCCTTCCTCCTGCATCATCCTGAATCAGAGCAGACACCAGAGGGAATCTCTGTGGATGAGCCAGGGAAGTGGTGATGGGAAGGATTGTTTTCCCTGCTAGAAGCTGCTTTTGCTGCTGAAAAAGCTGCTTTATTTTACCCAAGGTAAGTCCCACCCGAGAGCTTCCCTGCAGCAAAAGCTCCAGCTGCTCCAAACCCAGCAGGTCCACCCAGGAGGGTGCCCGTGGCTCAGCACGGGGAGTTATTTCATCATAAAATTAAAGCAGCTCCTCTCTCTGCTCTGCTTTCACCCCGAGACTCAGCAGACACCGCTGAGCTTTTCCCAGCTCGTTAAGCCCAAGCCTAAGCTTTGAAATGGCAGCGCTGTCCCTGCGCTGGGACACCGGGTAAAAATAACGCCGGGGGGATGAAAGAGGATTTGCCATTTTTAGTTGAACTGCTGGAAGTTCTGCTTTTTGGCAAGTCATCAGGGCACTACAAGGGGGGCTGCTGCCGTGGTTCCCACCCCGTGTGGGCTCTTGGCTTCGGTGTGCTGGAGACCTCACGAGTGTGGAGCTGCTTTAGCTGAAGAGAGCGGCTTTGCCAGATGGGAAATGTGTTGTTTTGCAGCCTGTGTTAAATAATTTTTAACCTCGAAGCCATTAACAAATAAAAACTCTGTGGTATAGAGCGAGGCGATGCTCCTTGTGCTGCTTTTCCATCACAGCGTGCCCAAGGGCTGCAAAAACCAGCTCAGAGGCTCCTCTCTCCTTATCAAATTGAGCAAAACCTCTGGTTTTTCCAGTGGCTGCCTGTCAGGATGGCAGCAGGGAAAATCTGCCTTCAGATCTGACTGGATTAGGGCTCTACAGCCTGAGATTTCCTCTTGTGCCCATGGTTTTTATCACCATCAGTGTCCCCACAGATGGTCTCGCTGTCCATATAACGGCCTAGGAGATATTTATTTGTTGGGAAAGGAATTAATCCACGGCTTAATCCTGCTGAGCTTCCAGCTTTGCTGCTGCGGTGCCGTGGGGAATTCCTCAGGTTAGCACTGAGCTCTGTTCTGGGGAAAAAAGGGAAGTAATTTTCTTTCTATGGGCTGGTTCTCCCTGCTTAATGCTTCCTCTGCAGCTCTCCCAGTCTCTCTCCATCCCATTGCCCAAGGCCTAATCCTTCTGCTCCTGCATTTCTGCACTTGGCTTCCCTGCAGGGAGGCAGCATTGGGCAGCTCCAGCCCCTCCTCCTCCTCCTCCTCTTCCTCCTCCTCCTCCTCCATCACCTTTGCTTCCTTTTTGGTGGTGCCTCCCCAGGCTGGGGAGCAGCAAGAAGAGTCTGCATTGATCTGTCTGCTGCCACGCTTGGATCTCCTTCCTGGGGGATTTGAGCTCACTTTGAGCCTGGCAGTGTTCAGGAATCACTCTCTCCATCTTCCACGCTGCCGAAGCTCAGCTCCCGCTGCCTCGCCCCAGGCCCTTCCCCAAAACCCCTGAATGTGCCCAGCACCGGCCCCACAAACCTGTCTGGTATTCTGCAGCTGGACCAAGCCTTTATTCCCTCCCTCTGGAGCTGCTTCCAGCCTTCCCAACCTCGCTGACCTCTGGCAGCGCTCTGCACCCTCCACCCCCCAGCCCGTGTCCCCTGCCACGCACCAGCCGTGGCATCTCCCTCTGAGCACGAATCCTGCTCAGCCCCTGGCAAATTCCCGTGCCAGGAGCCGTTAGTGGGAATGTCTTGGCTTGGCCAAGCTCCCTAATTGGAAGGTTTGCCTCCAACACGCCCGTGCTGGCGCCCAGCACTGCGTCTGCGCTGCCGCGTGGGTGGTGGGGAGCAGGTTCAGATGGTTTCCCTTTATGGACTTGGGGGGGTAAGAGGTTTTCCTGGGGATTTTTCAGCTGTAAAGCTGCTATTTCTTTCCTATGCATGGAGCCTGGGATGTCCTGCTCTGGTGTAGAAGCAGGGAGTGATCAGGGAGATTGGGGCAGAGAATCCCTTTTTTGCCAGAACCTGGTGACAGTGGCCTGAGGTCCCTGGATTGGGGAGGGGGAGCCTGGATCACATTTATCCAGGAAATTCTAAAATGTGGAGAGTCTTCCTATGCATCCCAGCCCCTCTGTTGTGTTGCTGCCTTCCCCTCCCTCTCTGGGAATCCTTGCCCTAGGGCAATGCTGAGGGCTCCTCAAGCTGAATCCCTTTGTCCTGCTTGGGGTGGGAGGGCTGATATTTATAGGAACTATCTCAGTGCTGGTTCAAAAAACCCCACGGAGTGCCGGGCTGGATCCCTGTTCCCTGGGACTTTCCCTCCTGCATTTGTCAGTGTCAGCAGGACTAATTTCATAAATATGCTGGGAGCAGGGGTGGGGACTTCACCCAGACTTTACGTCAATGTAAACAGCCCTAATTGGTGCTGGAGCCTCATAATTCCAGGATTTCCCCCCCTCTTTGCCCGCGTGCATCGAGGAAACTCGCAGTGCCAAGGCGAAACGTGTTTTCATTCATAAATCCTGGGAGGGGGGAGCAGGGGCTCGCTGGCATTTCATGCCTGGGGGTGCTTTTTTTACATCCCCCTCTTCACCCTCCTCAATCTGACTTATCACTGGCTTAAAGCAGTGGCAGAGACATGGAGTGTTTAATGGGGGAGTGCTGGGAAGAGAATAAAGCCATTTACTGCTCAAATGCTGTGCTGGAGGCTGCTGAGGGCCTCTGGGAGCCTTCATCCCTCTCACAGTCACTCACTTGATGGACTCTGTGTGACTGGAACCGTGTGAGCTTTGTTGGGGGGGGCAAACCCACCTGCCTGCACCCCACCTGGGGGTTTTTCACCATTTCAGGGCTGGGACACCTCCTGGGGGCTGTGGGATGGGGGTTGTGCAGGTTAGCTCACTGGAGTGGGCAGTGATCCCTGTTTTCTTGCTGGCCTGCATTGCCCAGAGGCTGTTTGTGTTTAAAAACCCATCCTGTGCTGGGAAGCAGCTGGGAAGGGAGGGAGATGGATGAGGGTGTCTAGCAGGGAGGCACAGAGCCCTCCAGCTCCTCCTGGGCAGCCCCCAGCCCAACATCTCCAGGAGGTAGCTGCCAAACCCTCACTTGCACTACAGCTCATTTCTTCCTACAAAATTAGGCTCCTAAAAGAAGAAAAAAACCTTTTGTAACCCCTGGGGCAGTGTTTGCTTGGTTGCAATCATAGCTGACCCACAGCAAGGCTTGGCAGCCACGGGATGTGGCTCCTCTCAGTGGGGATGGGTGTGAGTGTGGATTTGGGGTCCCAGGAAGGGCAGCATCACCCCTTCTTCTCCTTTCACACAGTGACTCAGTGGGTGCAGCACGGTGTGTGGGAGGATTGTGGTCCCTTTCCTAGGCTGGGAAAAGGAACTTCTGGTGTACAGATTTAAACCCTTCCCACCCACTCTTCCCCAAGTCCAGGGGAAATCAGCCATCGTGGCTATGTTTGCTTCCCACATCTCAGCCTGTGGGGACCGTGATGGATGGCACCAAGGTGGGGGAGCCCAGCTGGCCCCTGGGGGCTGCCCATGGGTCAGACCCCTCTGCTGGCAGCACCAGGAGGATGTGGGTGCAGTTTCCAGCACCTGGGAGGCTGCTCTGGGTGCTGGCTGAGCCTTGGTGGAGCCAGGAGCTGCTGGTTACACTCCCACCACTCTCTGGGCTTGCCAGGTTAAATCCAGAATCACACAGAGCTGGGCTCCATGCTCCCCAAGCAGCTCTGCTGTGAAAGGCAAGCCTGTTGATTTAATCCCTGCTTCAGCACCTCTGGGCTGCAGTGCTGAGGGGAGAAGGGCAGCGGGCAGGATCTGGGTGTCCTCAAGCAGAACTGGCTGCTCTCCTGCCCCAGTGCCGGGCGCAGGGACGTGCTGGCCCTGCTGTCACCTTGCCCTCGGGCACACACGCCCGCTCACTGACTCCCTCAGCCCCCTGGCTGACTGTGACAGATTGCAGATGTTTTCTTTGCAGCCCGGTCAGCGCAGGAGGAGCGGCTCCGCGTCCATCGGAAGCGCTGTAAATCACTGCGATGGGCTCCTCTGAAAGGCTTCCAGCCAGGGCCATAAACATCTTGCCTCGGGCCAACGTGACATCCGTGGAGCTCCCCGGCCGTCCCCCTGGCTCGGCGGCTCTATCCCATCCAGCTAGCACTCAACAGCTGATAACTTTTCCCCCTCTGCCTTTTCTTCCAAGAGTTGGGCTGTTCTTCAAACTCAAAAGCTCGGAAGGGCCTCCAGCCAAGAGTTTAAAGCCCAAGCAGAAGGTTTTGTGAGCTGGGTGGTTTAGCAGTTACAGAACGTGTGCTCCAGGACCCCCAGCATGGGGCAGGTCCCCCCAAGCAGAAGCTCAGTCCCTCCCCAGTGTGAAAAGGCTCTGGTGACTCTGGAAAAGGAATTTATTTCCCACTTCTTTGTGGAAGCAGTTTAAAAAAAAAACAAGAAACCTTTGAGCACAATTAAATTTTTTAAACCATAGTCATCCCCTCCGTTCTCCAGTGATTTCCCACCGGCAGGGTTAGGAAATCATGTTTTACATCATTTTGGCTGCTGACCCTTGTGAGAGCTGCTGGGCTTGGGAGAGGAGCTGGAAGGGATCTTCTGAGCTCACCTCAGCCCAGGCAGAAGGAGTTGTTTCATAAAGAGGTGTAGTTAGCAGTTTGATCTAAAGAAAATAGCATGGAAAAAAATTCCTGAGTGATGGATACTCTGGTTGCATTGTGGAATATCAAGTGCTCTGTGAGGGAAAAGATTCACTGTGAGCACTGCTGCTCTGTGTTTCTGGATCCTTTGGGACCTTCAGGGAAGGCTTGGCCTCCCAAAAAGTTTGTAATAGATGTGGTCTGATGTGGAAAAGTACAAAGAAGAGATTTTAATTTAAAGTTGTTAAAGTTGTTATTTAATCACTGCACGGTCAGTGCTCCATCCCCAGGTCGCAGCATCCTCAGCAGGATGGCCCAGCTCACCAGGGACATGGTGGGGCTGTGGGACCATCATGAGAGTGGGAGAGTTTTCCAGTCCTTTCTTCTGGTGCTCTCAGCAGGGTCTGGCTGGGATTTGATCCTGGCTCCCAGTGGGTCTTTCCATATGGGTGGCTGCTTGGCATAAGCCCCTGGCACAGCAGAGCTGCCTGCCCTGGGAATGCTCCAGGGAGCCAGAGCTTGGCCTGTGGACAGGTATCTGCTGCTTTAACAGGCAGGATCCTGGCTTTGAGGCTCTGCCCCTGTCACCTCCAGCTTTTTGGCTGCTCCTGGGGGATTTGGGGACTGCTCCATGCACGCAGCATCCTCGCTGCACCATCCCACCCCAGACCACCGCGGTGCAGGTGAGCTGCTGGCGGCAGAACAAGCCGGGAGCTGCTCCCCCACCTCCTGCTCTCCCTCCCTCCCTCCCTGCGGAGCGTTTGGACAAATAAAGTTCGGAAAAAATCCGAGCTGGAGCTGCTGACTCCTTGTGCAAGCGGTTTAAAATAGGCCACGCTGTTCCAGGCTGGCGGCAGCCAGCTGGCCCCGCGGCCTCCCCGCTGGAAAACAACCGGCAACAATAACACGGGAGCGCTGTCACCGCGGCGCGGGGACACGACCCGCTGCCACCCGGCCTGCCCCGCCCCAGCACGGGGTGAGGGACCCTGGGGGCACGGCAGGGCGGGCAGGGCTGCCAATGAGGTATTTCCCTTCGCCACATCTCCCTCTGCAGCGCAGGTGGGATGGCAGGGCAGCCAGGCTGGGAGGTGCGAGGAGCATCTCCAGCAGCAGCATCTCCCCGTGTCGCTCTGGCTGTGCCCCTGTCTCTGCCCCAGCGGGGTCCTGGGCCATTCCCCCCGCTGCTCCCATTGTGTTTGTGGGTTTGGAAGACAAAGCAGCGGTGCTGGCCAGGAGCCGGGCGGGAAGTGGCCCCAGGTGGGCTGGGTGAGGTGCTGGGGGGCAGGCCCACGTCCCCCCGGGGCTGGCTGAGCCCGCCGTGCCTTTCCCGTGCTCGGCGCTCCTTCGGGGACAGGAAGGGCTGCATTGTAAGATGGCCTTCCAGGATTTCCTCCAGCAGCCCTCGGGGCAGGATGCGGCCGTGCACCAGCTTCCAGGGAACCTGCGGGGATGCTGGGGTGTCCTGGAGGCTCTGCACAGCTCCTTTCCAAGTCCCAGGGCAAGCCCAGGTGTTGTGCTGCTGGTAATCCCAGGATTGGATAATGGCTCGAGAACCCAACGAGGATGTGAGATCCCCATTAGCCCTGAACTGATCCAGCTCACCCAACAGGGCTATTCACCACCCTGGCCCCAAAATAGTGTGTGAAGAAAGCAGTGGGATCCCAGTGCAGGTGGGTTAGCTCAAGGATGGTTCTTGGCAGTCTCATGGAATGCTGTGGCAGTGAGAGCTCAGCTGAACACAGAGCAGGAGGAGCACAGTCCCCCGAGGGAGATCCTGAACTGCAGGTGTGGTGATGCAGCTTGTGAGGATGTGAGCAATGTCCCTGGGCTCCCAGGGGTCCAGGGATGTCACCCCATCCCAAACCTGCCTGCGCACACAGTGAGACTGTCCCTGCCTTGTTCTCTTGTCCCTGAACACCCCTCCTTTGCCACAGAGCTTGGATCGTTTTGGATTTTCCTTCCAATGCGGTCTGGGAAAGTGGGAGAGCAAAGGATCCATCCACAGGGACAGAGCAGCTCCAGCAGCACATCAACCCTGAGCTGGGGCATCAACCAAAACCTCTCCAAGGAGTGCAGCAGCCTCCTTGTCACTGCCAGGAGGGACATCAGTGCTGCCACTCGTCCTCTGTGCCCTGATGACGGCGATTCCTTGTTGAAAAGTTTAATGGTTGCGTGCAGCTTGCCTCAAAGAGCTCTGCACCTTGGCTGGGGGGAGGAGGAGGAGGAGGATTTGGCAGCTGGGAACAGGGGGATTAGCAGAGATTTGTTGGATCTCAAGGAGAGAGGTGCCAAGTTTTATTTGTCAGAGCAGGAGTCCTGCGGGCAGGGGACCCCCGGGGATGCTGCGTGTCCCTATCAGCTGGATGCAGCACCCAGGGCTGGCTGAGGGGGATGGGGACTTTCTGTGTGGGGAACCCCATGGGCTGGGGGGAGATCCAGGGAGGCAGATTTTGGTTTGGAATAACCACAGGCTCCTGGATGGCGTGGGGGTGTCCTGGAGGATGGAACTCTGTGGGGCAGCATGAGGTGGAGCAAACATGACACTCCTTGAGATGTACAGGTTAAAGCCAGCTTGGGTTTAAGCTGAGCCCATGCAGTGCTGGTCCCAAAAGGCCCTGGGGAGGCAGATCCCTGCTGCTGGGAAGCAGGGAAGGGGGTGAGCTCGTACCCGGGGCACGGGGAGCCTGCAACATCTTGTGTAACAAGGAGCGAGCATCAAAGGGAAATGCCTGAGCGAAGCAATAACCCATGCTAACAACAGAAAAAAAAAAAACCCTCTCCCCTTTCATTTCCCTCTCTCCCCTCTTGACCTTGAAGAATGCTGGAAGGTGTCATGTCATCAGCATTTCCCAGCCGCTGGGAGCTTGGGGGGGGGAATTTTTTTCTTCCTTCGGGGCACCCTGCCAAGAATAACAGCCGACTCCAGCAGGTCGGCACAGGAAGGGAACGGCTGGAACCTGATTTGCAGTCAGACGCTCGGAGAGCCAGAATGCGTTTTATTGAAGAGGTCTCCAAGGAGGCATAAACCTTTCCCCCCCACTCAAAAAAAAGGAAAAGAGAAGAAAAAAAGAAAAAAAAAAGCCTTTCCGATGAAGCTGTATTTTTTATATGCATTATAAAAAGTCTTTAAGATAAATTTGCTTTTGGGTCATGCTGCTGGTGTTGATTTAGGGCAGGAGCAGGAATGGGGAGGAATGGGGTGCACCCTGATGTGAGGTTGGGGTTGCATGGAATCCCTTGGATGAAGGCACATTTATTTTCCTGGTGGGATCAGGCTCCATCTCTGCTGCCTCCAGCAGGGCCAGCACATCCCTTGGGATGGATGTGTTTAGCAGAGGTCAGAGACAGACACAGGCACAATTCCTCCCAGGAAGGGGATGTTGCTTGCTTGGGAGGCAACCTGGGCACAGGTCAAGAGGTCCAGTGTCCCCATCATGACATGTCCCACAGTGTGGGAGGTGAGGGGGGACCACTGGGCATTGAGAGAGTCTGGAAGGGGAAAATCCCTGCTGGAAACCCAGGTTTGGTCAGGAAAGTGATTAGCAGGACACAGGGATGCAGCTCAGCTGGACAGACAGACAGGAGCTGGCAAAGGAGGCGATGCTTGGCCCACGAGGAATCTCAAGGGTGAGGGAGGGTGAGGGAGGGCTCTGGGGCTGGTGGTGCCTCTGAACAGGCACGTGGGGAGCAGGGCTTGGAACAGGGAAGCCATGAACTGGTGGTAATGGGAATTTGGAAGGTGTGGGGTCACATTCCTGCAGATTCCTTGCCTCGGTTTCCCCAGCTGTGACAGCTGCAGTCTGTGTCCCAAGGGATGTGCCCATCACGGCTGATGGGTTCTGGTGCCACGTGGGGAGGGTGAGCCCACAGTGACAGAGGTGAGTGCCTGTTCCACCTGGATGGTGGCACCTTTCCTGGGCACCTGTGCTTGCCATGGTGGGGCTGGACCCTTCACAGGATGCTCTGGCTGCTGCATGGTCACGGATTTCTGTCCCATTATTGCCAACAAAAATCTTTCCAACACAGGAGTTTCTCTTCTCACCCTACACAAGGGGACACTGATTCCTGATCTGTTCCATTGATTCCTGATCTGTTCCAGCCTGCCTTCAGAAAACAAAAATCAAACCCCATCCATTGCTTGGCCACCCCAAGGCACAGGAGAACCTCCCAAACAAGCTCTTCCATCAATTCTTGGAGGGAAGACACTGGAGGCAGCGTTGATCTCCAGCTGTGGGGGTGAACCTGCTGAGCTCCAGCCTTTGTCCCTCTGATCTCATCCCCCAGCTCACTAAATCCAGCAAGATATTCCCAATCAGGAGCACAGACCGGGCTGTTTGCAGAGCTCCATCCTTGGGAACATCTGGTACTGCTGGCTCCCCCCAGCTCCAGTTGGATTTGGGGGAGCAGCGACCCTGCTGAGCCACCCCGGGGTGCCACAGGGTTGGTGACAACCCTCCACGGCACCTCAGGGTGCTGCTGGCTGGGTGCTGTGCTGGCAGCTTGGCTCCAGGGAGGAGCAGGATCCGAGGATGTGGTGAAGCCAAGCAGCTCCCAGCTCCCTTCTAATTCCTTTCCCAGCTGCTTTGCCTCATCGCCATGACCAGGCTGTAACCGGAGCAGGTCAGTGTTTTGCTGATGGAATGTTTTTCCATCGGGAAATACCAATTTCTGTGGGAACATCTCAATTTTGACCAAAGTTTTCTTTTTCTTTGTGGGGGGTGGGGAGGGAGAATACTTGAAAACCAGGGTTTTCCAGAGGTTTGCCTTCTGCCATTGCTTTTGAGATGAGCACAGAGGGTGGTTGTGGCATGAGAAAGGTGGGAATGAAAGGTGATGTGGGAATAAAATCATGGCTAAGGACAGACCATGGTGCCCTTAAAAAATAGTAAGTAAGAATATTTTTGAAAAATGAAGCAAACAATGAAGCAAACTGGTGGATTATCCTCAAAAATACTTTCACTCTGGATTTTAGAGTAAGGTTTGGGCTATCTCTTCCTCTGCTAGCTTTGTCTTTTCCCAAGTGGTGTTACTTGAGCATCCCCTACCTCCACTCGCGTTTGACATCCTGGCAGGAGAGAGAGGCAGTGCCAAGGGGGATTTTCAGCTGGGCAGGAGCTGTGAGCTCCACCTGCCCCCAGGGGGATGAGGCTGCTTGACTCCAGCCCCAGCCCCAGCCCCAGCTCCAGCGGGGCTGATCCATCTTTGCCTGGTGAATAACGGGGCTGGGAATAGAAAGCTGAAACCAGAAACTGCTTCTTCCCCTTGCATCTTCGGAGTCATGTGAGAGCTTCCTTCCCTCCCATCCCACTCTCAGCAGCCAGGGCTTGCCTAGAAATAGAAATAGCTCCTGGCACTCACGGGGCAGGACCTCGACCCACCCCGTCCTGGGGAGCTGATGCCATGCACAGCCCTGCTGTGGCTCCCTGCAGCAGGGCCTGGAGGCCAAGCAGGAGCACAGCAGGCTTGGAAAACCCTTGGAGCTTGAAAAACACTTTGTGCTGCCCACAGGGGATGCCAAGTTGCTGGGCTGGGTTTGTGCTCTGGAAAGACACAGGGTGCAGTCCCTGCTTGATGCCAGCACCCAAGGGCACTGCAGGGGTCCTGCAGCTGCTCCCGGATTTTTATTGCTCTGCAAACTGTTATTATTTGCAGTGACAAACCTTTTCTTCTCTTTTTCACCCCCCCTCTCCCTCTCCTCTCCACCCTTTTTTAATAGCAGCCTCTAACAGCCACACTCATTCTTCTTTGTTGACACGGCCCTTTGGCATCAGCACTTGGCATTTGCAGAGTTGCTCGCCCTGGAAAGGAAAAGAAAAAAAAATATCTTTAAAAAAAAAACAAACAAAACAACTTATGAAAAAACCCCACAACCAGAAACTGGACCCTTGTGCCTTGCAGGGGACGTGGCTCCCTCCTGGCTCACAGGACATGGGGGGAATCAAGGTCCCAGTGGGGGTGAGCAGGAGAAGCAGCACAAGGTAACCAAGGAGGGATTTGGGGCATGGATTGAGGGTGTTGGATCATCCACTTATGTTCATGGACTCACAGGGTGCTCCTGGGGATCCTGGTTGGACTCGGCCACTGTGAGCACTGAATGTGTCCCCACATGGCTTTGTCCTGTGGCTGCTGCAGGAGCAGCAGTTCAGAGAGGCTCAGAGTGTCCCCACAGGGCTGTGGTGGCAGCCAGTGGTCCTCTCCTCTGCCCAGAGTCACCCTCCTGCTTGGAGGGGACCATCCCAGCAGCATCCTTTTCTCCTTCCCTGCATCCTCTCTCAGTCTGCAGCACAGGGTGGCCGTGTCCCCTTCCCCTCCACTTGTGTCACAGCCCTCTGTCACCTGTGCACAGCTTTCCTTGGGTCATTATTTTTTTGATTCCAGGCTCCCCGCTGTGCAGAGGCAGATGTTACTTCTTGCACCAGCTGGGATCTTGGCCGGGAGCATCCTTGACTCACCTGCACAGCCACACGAAGGACTGGGGGAAAGCAGTTTGCCAGCAGGAAAAAAACTGCCTGGGCTTTTCCAGCGAAAGGAGCAGTGAAAAATCGATGAAGTCAGTCCAGAAGTTCAAAGAAAGGTTGAACTTGAAGCAGCAGATAAGGGATATATCCTGACTATTTCCATGAACCAGCCCTATCTCTCCCATCTGAAAAATCAGCACCAACTGAGTGCAGAGATCAGCCTTTTCTCTTAAAAAAAAAAAAGGAAATAAAAGCTTGCCGAGACAAATACAGCTGTTGAGTGCAGGGTTTAAGGTCGCTGAACCTCAGACCAGTGTCCCAGCGCCCTGTGGCAGCCACTCTGCCACCTTCACCCCAGGCAGGTGACACTGTGGAGCTCAGACTGGCCGCCCCGTGCCTCAGTTTCCCCAGGTGGCACAGCAGGGATCCTCACCATGCTGGCACAAGGTGGCATTTAGATGTCCCCGCTGGGTTTTGGGCAGGGATGACGGCAGGGCTGGGCTGCCCTTCCCAGTGCCCTTCCCTGCCTGGCTTTGCTCTCGGGCAGGAGGCCAGGAGCCCACGGGCGGAGGTGGGAGCTGGACAGGCGCCGTGGAGGCAGCGGCTGTTCTGCCTCCCCAGCCACGGCCAGGCACGGCTGGGAATTGCCTCCTTGGAGAAATATTCCCTTTTCAAACACCAGACCCTGCCGAGGATTATCCAGAGGGGGTGGCTGGGGCAGCAGTCATGCTGTCTCGAAGGCACTGTGTTGTTTGAAATGCTCTTTAAGGCACTTGATGACTCACAGCAACAGCTGGAAGGAATAAGCAGTTGGTAATTTCCATATTAACCTCCCGGTCCCAGGGAGGTGGGATCTGCAGCACGTGCCTGCTCCTAGGGGTGCCAGGGAACGGGTGCTGCTGGGCCCTGTCCTGCAGGGCCCCAAGGGCAAAAGGGACTGAGATAGGGACAGAGATGGAGATGGATGGGATGAGGATGGGATGAGGATGGAGAGAGAGATAAGGGTAGAAATGGGGATGAGGATGCAGATGAGGATGGGAACGAGGGTGAGGATGAGGATGAGATGGGACAGAAGTGGAAAAAGAAAGGGGAATAAGGATAAGGATGGCAATAGGGACAGGCACAGGAATGCAAACAGGAATGGGGATGGTGATGAGAATAAAGATATGGTTGGGGGCTGGCAGTGGGGATGGATGGAGGAATCGGGGTAGGAATGGGGATGGAAATGAGGATGGGGACATGAATGGGAATGGGGACAAGGATGGGGATAGGGATGGACCCAGCACCCTGTGGGCTGCTCATGCATCCATCCTGAATCCCTGCCCTATACAAGCTGGGGGAGCCCCCCCTGCCCCACGAGGACGATCAAGCTGTTTGTACAGCACCTTGCACAACTGGTGCTGAGTCCTGACGCACGACAGGGCCTGTCCCCTACCTTGTGAGGGACATCTGTCCCAGGGCTTGTCTTTGAGCAGGAGGACAGCTCTACACCGCAGCCAGCAAGGTCCAGCGGGATATTGGCCACGCAGAGCGAGCGAGGAGCCATCCTGCCCTGCATCCCACTGTGCTCAGAGGAGCAGACCTGGCTGTCACCACCCCCAGCCTGGGGCGGTGCGGAACGCCAGCTCTGGCAGCGGGGCTGCGGCCGGCGGGAGCCGCGGTGGAAAATCCTGCGCTAGGCTCGCCTTGATCCCCGCGCGCCCCGGGGGACGCGTTTGCCGCCAGGGCATATGTTTTCAGTTCTTGCCGAGGAGGCCGACTTGAGAAATTTTCTCTCCCTCCCAGCTTCTCTGTTGCAAACAGCGACCGCAGGGCCGGGGCGGCACAGGATGATAAATGAGCTGCTCTGTCCGGGCGCAGCCAAGGCCCGCGGAGCTGCTCTGAGGCCGCGTCCCACTGGGGGAACGGGGTGGCCGGGGGCTCGTGGTGCCTCCAGAGAGGTGTTTCAGGGCAGGGTGGGGAGGGGGGTTTGGCCCTGCTGAGCTCTGGACTTTGAATACAGCGTGTTGTTTCCTCGCCCATCTGCGGAGCAGGCGGGAGAGCATCTGTCGGCTGCGCTCGAAGGGTGGGCTGAGCTGGTGGCCACGGCTCCCGGGGGAGCTCCAGCTGGGCAAATGGGGTGAGGCATTCCCAGATCCGGTGCTGCCTCCTGGGGTCAGGGATCCCATCCGGCCCAGTGGCCCCTTTCCATCCGGGAAAAGGGGTGACACCGAGAGACCGTGTGAGTCTTTAAAGAGCATCTGAGTCATGTCCACCCCGACACGCGGCATTCCCGCTGCCCTCGGTGCATGGAGCAGCCACCACATCAGCCCTATAAATAAATAAAATATAACGAGGCCCTGCTGTCTTCTGGAAACCCCTGAAAAAGCCCCGTGGAGCCAGTTCTCCCAAGGTATCGTATTCCCGCTTTGTGTGTTGCCTCCCACCCCCTGCTTCTTTACTACCGGAGCCATCTGCGTGGAAACTGGATCCGGGTCCCTGAAGAGCCCTCCTGCCCCTGCCCGCGCTCCAGCTGATGTCACACAATCTGTTTGATCTCAGGGCCAGTTGCTGGGGAGCACCGGACGCTGTCACCCGCAATCTGGGTGGGAGGTGACACCAAGGGTTGGTCAGCCCAAGGGGGACCCAGACGGGGAGCCCCGAGGAGTGATGAGGAGCAAGGGACAATGTGGCTTCTGTGCATCATCTGGGTGTGCTGGCGCGTGGCTCAGGCATTCATCCTGCTGTCCCTCTGTCCCTGTGTCCTATCCAACCACTGACCTTGCCTCTTTTGGGTTTCATTCTGCACCCTCCAAGCTCAGGGAGATTTGCAAGGACAGCACCTGGGATATTGCAGTGACTTGCCATGAACTCAGAAACTCCACAGCACTGCCTGGAGGAGCAGGCTTCCTCCTAAAACGACTGTTTGAAAAAAAAAAATCCCCCTTCCAGCTCCTAATATATTTATTTAATCGGGAGAGCCGTGCCGAGCCGGTGGGCATGCTGACGAGCCGCTCGGGTGGTTAATCACTCAGGTTTAATTGAGGCTGGCCCTGGGTACAGTTTGCGCTTCCGCGGTGCCTATTGTCCAAGGACAGCAAAGTGCTTTCCAAGCATTAAATCTTATCGCGGGCTGCGAGGCAGGTAAGGATATACCGGGATTATTGCATGCGCCGCTGAAACGCCGCCAGCTCTGGCTGGGAACGCATCAGCTATTTACCAGTGAGTGGCAAAGCGATGCAGCATTTTAGGACCGAGCGGGAAATAGAATCTGGTATTGAACTGGAACAGCGGCAGTAGTTTTAAAACGGGAAATAAATTACCAGGGGTGGTCGGGACACCGAGTTAATGGCTGGAAAGGGCAGGAAAAGGCCGGTGCTTTCGGTGGGATCCGTCCTGCCGGCCTGAAGCAGGACATGGTGCCTTTGGGCAGTGGGAGCCGCGCAAAGCGCCCTGGTGTGGTTAGGGGGTGACAAGTGTGCCTCTGGTGACGGGCGCGGAGGGGATCCCCGCGTGGGGCCGGCCATAAACCCCCTCGGGGGTGGCTGTGTAAATCCCCGCATCCCTCCCTCCCCCGCGGGGTCCCTGCGCTGCGCACCGCGCCGGGCTGGCGGCGGGCGGGCGGGCTGGGGGCGGCAGCGGCTCGTTCCTCCCTCCGGGCCCCCCCGGGCGGGCAGGTCGCGGCAGGGGGGGCCGGGGAGGAGCCGGGCCGGGGGCGCCGGGGCCGGGAGGCGGCCGGCAGCCGCCCTTCCTCCGCGCCGCCGGCGGGACCCAAACTTTCGCACCGAACTTTTATCCCGGGTTTATTTTTGTTGCTGTTCGTGGATATTTTGTTGTCGTTGGGAGCTTTTTTTTTTGTTGTTGTCGTTGCTGTTGCTGTTGTTGCCGTTGTTTTATTTTAATTTTTTTTTTTATTT
>JAOTQP010000567.1:2384182-2395484 GCA_026413545.1 Cichladusa arquata
ATCCTCTTTGCTGAGCCAGCGCCGCCTCCGAGCACCCGCGGGACCAGGGGGTGACACTCGGGGTGGGGGGAGGGGGGGGTACAGCCTGAATGTGTGTGTCCCCAGCACCCTGCAGGTGGGTGCTGTGTGGCTGGGAAGGAGTGGGGACCCCAAAACATGGTCAGCATGGGGTTGAGGTTCCTTTGAAACCCCCCAGCTGAGAAGGCAAAAGCATCACTGCTGCTTGCCCACCCTGATTTGGCCCAGAAAGGGGGTTCCCCTTGTGCCATCAATACCCTGTGTCCCCAGCAGTGTGGCACAGCACCCTCCTGCTGCTGTGCACCCTCTTTGAGGCTGATGGAGCAGGAGCTGGATGTGCTGCCGGCACGCTGGCGTGTTTTATTTGATTTCCCTTCTCCCGAGCTGGCAGTATTTAAATATTAATGCCTGCCTCTAATTGCTGGGTCAGAGGAGCGGGGCGGCGCGGGAACGGGTGCAGGGGCGGCTGATTTTGTTGTCTCGGGGAGTGTTTGCCGAGGAAAAATGTTTGTGCACACACACATAATTTTACTCCCTTGGGATTTACTTGGCCTTGGGAGCCGTGCAGGGGGGGAGGCTGAGCTGTGATGCCACATTTTACAGCACCCCCCTCATCCCCGTGCCCTTCTGCACCCGCAGAGGGATTGTTAATGGCAGGGGAGAGGGGGGTGTTTTATTTTCTCTCCGGGCAGCGCGGCGTCAGATGCTTGCGTGCTGGCTTCCTGTAATAAAGCGACCGCCGGCGCGCTTGTCACCTGCTCTCTGTTGTGCTGCCAAGCGCAGACATGCCGCTCCTCGCTGCGGGCCCTGGCGTGCTCCCCGCCGCCGCCGCCGCCGTGCCCGCCCCGGGCGCTCGCCCCGTGCCAGCGCGGCGGTAGCAGGTGTTTGGGCAGGGTGTGCTGCTGCCTGTTGCCACATGCCCGGTGCGGGCGGGGGCCGTTTAACTGTTCCTCACCGCGGCCGTGCCCCCTTTGACACCCTCCCTGCTTGGCACTTCGGGGTGTCCCGCTCCCCTGTGAGCTTTGGCACTTTCGGGGTGCCAGCCCAGCTGCAGGCAGGTGGCTCTGATTGTCCCCAGCTGTGCCACGCAGCGGGGAGGGCTGTGCAGAGCGTGCCACGCAAGCTGCTTGGCACTGCTGTTGCCCACTGTGCCATGCAGCTGGTTTGGACGCCAGGCTGCTGCCCACTGTGCTGTGCAGACACCTTGGGCTGCCCGCTGTGCCATGCTGTCCCTTTGCACTCACTGGTCCTGGTGCCAGCACCTTCCCAGTGCTGTTAGGGGAATTTTCCCCGTTGGGAAATCTCTCTGCTCCCCTTGCCACCCCCCCGCAGCCGTTGTTCCTTGGCTGTGCAATCTCCTTCCTCCTGCCTGCACGGCACACGAGCCGTCCTGGTTAATCGGTGTTTGCTGGGTCCTGCTCCTGTTAACCCCGGCCGAGGGAATTCTGTACCCTTGAACTTTCCTTGCAAGGGGCTAACACAGGGTCTGCTCCCCACAGGCAGCCTGGAGCGTGGTAGATGTGGGTTTTAGGGATGAATTACACCCAAATATCCCCCGTGGAGGAGGCGGGCTGGGTTTTCCTCCTTCCCACCCGCATCCTGCCCCGCTCCAGCCCCGGCTCCCGGCGCTGCCTTTGTTTCCGCTGTATAACAAGATGATGGGTTAGGGTCAAGCTGCGGGTTCATAACTTGTTGGAAGACTTTGCCGAACAATAAAGGTGTCTGGCTTTATATCTGCTCGTATTTTATCCGTGCCACGGCCTTTCCCCAGCGCCGGCCGGGATTTACGGCGGGGGATATTTGAACGTGTCGAGGCGAGCCGGGGAAAGCCGAGGCCGACCCCCTCCCCACGCCTTTGCATTCAGTGCCTGGGCGCTGAAATATTTACCTTCCAGCTCCTCTGACAGTTCAAGCCGTCTCGTGAAGCAAAGGTTATTGAACTGCGAATGTTATGACATTACATTTTTGTGTCTGCGCTTTCTAGATGCGTGATGCAGCCTGAATGATAAGTGATCTCGGGGTTAAGGGTGGGGTTTTTTTTTTTTTTTTCCTTTCTGTTCCTTTCCCTCCCTGCCTGCTCTCCTCCCTGAGCTGTCAGCTCTGCTGGCGCTTGATAACGCTCCCTTTTATTGCCCTGCCTTTGCATTCCTGCTGCTGGGCTCCCTGCGGTTCAGGTGGGTGCTGGGAAGGCGGGAGAGGGACATTTCCAGCTCAGAAGCCTGGCTGTCCTGGTGTGTGCCTCAGTTTCCCTAACCCTCATGCCATGAGTGGTCACCCATGCCAGCAGCCCCTGTTCATGGTTGGTACTCCCAGTGTAGGGAAATGCTGCATCCTGTATCCCACCAGGACCACAGAATAACAGGATAGTTTGGGTTGGAAGTGACTTCAAAGATTCTCTCATTCCAACCCCCTTCCACTAGTCCAGGTTGCTCCAAGCCCCATCAAAGCTGGGCTTGCCATGCCGTGGGAAAGGAGGTGGTGCCCAGTGTCAGTGGTGCCAGTCTGTGCCCATCTTGCAGCATGAGTGGGATTTTGGGGTGCTGAGCTGGTGCTCTCTGGAACCCTGTCTGTCAGGGCTCTGAGCATCTCATCAGCTGTCCCCACTTGAGACGCAGCATCCTAGGTGGCCAAGTGGCCAGGGGGACACGTGGGGAGGGGAACAAGTGACAGCAGGCCTGGGCTGTCCCTTACACACTAGAGGGCAGCAATAAACTGGCTCAGTGGGCTGTGCTCTGTCCCTGGGGGCATTGAGGGGTCTGATGCCCCCAAATTTGCCCTGCCACAGTGGGTTTGCAGCAGGGACACACTTATTTTTCCGGGGTGCTTAAACAAAACCATTGCAGCACGATGAGGGCCCCTCCAACCCCTGGGACCCGCAGTGTCATTCCATCCCAAGAGCAAATTAATTAAGTCATTCCATAAATTTGGCTGCGTTCGCTCTCGGTGAATCACATCTACACCCCCCTTCCCCCCTGGCTTTTCCCTGGGCTCCCCCTCCCTGCTCTGCTCCCTGCAGGAGTCAAGATCTCACCCTGCAGTGCCTGGAGATTTCCACGGGCTCAGGGCTGGCCGAGCATCCCGGGTCGGGGCGGCTGCCAGCACTAACAGAATCCAGCTGTGCAGGGGGGGCCACGGGGAAAAGGGGGGAAAAAAAAAGAGGTCAGGGCCTGGGAAATTAAATGTTCATAAATGTAGGCCCGAGCGCTTAAAAAGTAGGGCAGTGCCATTAAATCTCATTAAAGTTTAATACCTATCAGTGCCACTTCAGGCAGCCCTTGGACATTGCTTTAATTTGATGGGTGTTAAGGGAGAATTATCAAATAATTGTGCTGGCTGGGGACTTGCTTTTATCATGTTACATGGAAAGCTCTCCCGGCTTTGTGCCGCACATCAAAACAGCGGCGGGTAGGTATTGTTCTGGGGAGGGGATGGGGGCGGCTGCAGGGGGGTCCCCATGTCCCCATCACCCTCAGAGGTGGCAGGAAGGATGAGGGACACCAGATCAGGTTGTTACAGGGATTAGTTGCCCCACTGATCAGCTTTTTCTGCCCAAATTAAACCCATCTGCCCCCCAGCAGGGATTTGCTGCCCCAGGCTGGCGTCCTTGAGGGTGGCATGGGGACAGGGAGCATCGTGCCATTGTCCCCATGGGTTCTGCCATTATCCCTGTGGGCCCTGCCAGTGTTCCCAGGGGTCCTGTCACCATCCCCATAGGTCCTGTCACCATCCCTCTGAGTCCTGCCACCATCCCTGTGGGCTTTGCTGGTGTTTGCCACTATCCCCATGGATCTTGTTGGCGTCCCCAAGGGTCCTACCATCATTCCTATGGGTCCTGCCATTGTCCCCATGGGTCCTGCCAGTCTCTCCATCAGTCCTCCTGATGTTCCCATGGGTCCTGCCATTGTTCCCGTGGGTCCTGCCACTCTCTCCATCAGTCCTCCTGATGTTCCCATGGGTCGTGCTAGTGCCCCCATGTCCCAGCAGGGTTGTGCCACTCTTCTGCACTCATTACCCAGTGTGGGGCTGTGGGTACTAATTAATACTAATTTTTGGAGAGGCTGTGGGGTCTGTGAGGAATTACAGATGGGAGGAGCTGAGGATGGCCGGCTCCGTGCGGAGGCGAGGACATGGACCCATGCATTTTTTATAGGGTGCACCCGGGGTTATTTTTATTTCTTTCTATTTCCTTCCTCCTCCCCTCGCTGTAAAAGTCTCTGTTGATAAAGAATTAGTGCCAGGTCGTTAGTCCTGGTTTTTATGAGATAAACCCGGGCCCAAGGTGCTGTCGTGTAAACGCCGGGGCCAGGGGAGCGCGGGGACGGGGAGAGCAAAGCTGCTGCCATGAATTATTCAGCAGCGCCTGATTTCACATTATTCTCACTGATACTTTTACAACCTGTCAGTAAATAAAAAGATTCTACATTATTTATAGAAATGGACCCGAATTGGGTAGGAGAATTTACTGTTGCTATTATTAGGGGCTGCTCAGTGCCACGTTAATGAGGGCAGGGTGATGGCAAGTGCTGCTTCCCGTGGGCATGGTGTCCCCCGTGTCCTTCCAGGTGCCACCTTGCTCCCTGTGGATCACTGTGTCCCCTCTCTTACTGCTGGGGCTCCATGGGTTTGGGCTGTTTGAAGGGGGTATCTCCTTCCTAAAGGATGTCTTCTTCCCTAGGACATCTTCTTCCCAGTGATGCATCCCTGCAGGTGACACCTGCCCCAGGACATCCATGCTGGGGAGGTCACCTTCCAGGGAATGACATCTTCCCAGGGATGTCTCCTTTCCTGGGGCATCTCCTTCCCAAATATGTCTGCTTCCTGGGAACATCTTCTCCAGGACTGTGTCTTCCTGGAGACATCTTGTCAGACACATCTCCTTCCTGAGTATCACATCTTCCCAGGGACATTCTCTTCCTGACACTTCTCCAGAGACACCTCCCTGTGGATGACACCTTCCCAGGGACATCCTTGCGGGGGATGTCTCCTTCCAGGAGATGATATCTTCCCAGAGACATCTTCTTCCTGTGGATGACACTTTCCCAGTGATGTCCCCTTGCTGGGGACATCTCCTTCCAGGGATGTCTTCTTCCTAAGCACATGTTCTTCCCAAAGACATCTGCTTCCTGGGGACACATCTCCTGCCCACATTTTCTCAGGGTTATCCTCTACCTGGGGATGTGTCTTTCCCTGGGACATCATCTTCCCAGGGACACCTTACCAGGGACATCCTCGCTGGGGATGTTTCCTTCCAGGGGATGGCATCTTCCCAGGGACATCTCCTTCTTAAAGACATCTGCTTCTTGGGAACATCTTCTTGAGAATGTCTGCTCCCTGGGGACCACATCTTCTTCCTGGTGACCACATCTTCCCAGGAGCTTTTTCCCAGGCTTGTCTCCTTCCCAGGTGCCAGCCCTGGGACACACATCTCTGCCAGAGGAGGATGCTTTCCAGTCACGATGCAGTTGCATTTCTGTCCCCATCCAGTGAATTGTTCCATCCCTCCTGGCTCTGCATCCCACCCTGTTGCAGGAACCCCAACAGGAGGGGCTCCACTTCCAGCCTGTCTCCCCCTTCCCATCATCTGCCTGTCTCTGGAACGGGAGCTCTCCCACCCACGCACCCGCAGCCCCCCGGATCCCATCTGGGCTTCCCTCATCCCTGATGTGACAGCTCCAGGGAGGTGGAAAAGCATCACACGGGGTTGGGAGACCCCGAGGAGGGGGGTGCTGGGCTGCTGGTAAACCAAGGCACGGCAGCAATGGAAAAACCAGGAGGAAACCCAAGCTGTAATGGTTTGTCTGCGGTGTCCTAAGGTGGCTGCTCCCAGGCTGCTGGTGACAGGTTTATTGGCAGGCAGGCCGGGCTGGAAGGATTGTGGGCTATTTACAGTGCTGGGGCCGTGACTTTGCGAGCAGACAGTTAACATAAATTCACATGATGGATCAGTTATCACTTCATTGAACTGGTGGCGGATCCATTGAAGGCTGTGCAGTAACATACTGTTTCCTGGCTCTGCGCAGCGCTGGGATACATTAAATACACTTTATTTATAGCTTACCATTGCTGCACTGTGGGCAGGAGAATGCAGCTTTTGCAACTATCATCTAATTTTATGATGAGCATTAAAGCAAGGCCTATAATTTGCACCTTTTTATTCATTAGACACTGGTGCAGCCATAAGTCAAGAATGCCCAGGGATTTAGATGCAGATCCAGAAGATAAACTATTGACAAGCCAGATGTATTTTTACATTAGTGTGCCTTTACAATAGTTTATGTTGAGAGTGGAATATAAATTGCATTATTAAATACGAACCACTCTTGTAACCGCTGCTCTTCCTGTGTCTGTGCAGGCAGGGTGGGATTCGGAACCGCAGAGCACCGAGGCTTTGCCTAATGGCTCCAGGTTGGGGGGTGAATTGTTATTTTGGCTTATTTTATCCGTGGATGTGCTGATGCATCAGAGCAGGGGTCTGTCTCAGCGCTGTCCCTAGGAGGGACATCCTGAGGGATGAAGAGATGTGGGGTATCAGAGCAAAGCCATCCCAACCACGTGCCCCCAGCAGGGACCTCTCTCGGCCGCTGCCACCCGGCCAGCAGCGAGTTAAATCCTTTTGTTTCTGAGGCAATACAGTTTATATTATGAGCATGAATAAAAGATGGTTGTGCTAGGGGTAGCTGTCAGGATCTTCGCCGCCTATAAAGGCTTCTACTGTAGCTTGACAGTAAAAGACTGTGTTTGGGGACTGATGTGGTTTCTCAAAGGAGCTAAATAAATAAGGGACGCTTATTTTTACACCAGTAAAGGCTGCTGGAAGTTTAAAGCCCTGTTTATCTCGCTGAAATCACGGTGTTTATTGTTATCTCGTGGAGGGGGAATTTGCATGTTCACTAATAATTAACCCAACCCAGTGCTTCTCCCTCCTGTACGTGCAGCAGCCCTGCCGTTATCTGGGGGGAGGAGACGCTTGCAAATCAAATGCAAATATTGACCCTGCCTGGGCCGGGTGCTGCGGTGGCCAGGTGCTCCTGGTAGCCATCCCACAGCCACTGTGGGGGCAGGAGGGCAGGATGGAGGGGCTGGGGGCTACTGTGGGACATGTGAGGGCTGATGGGAACCATCCCCATGGCCACACCATCCTTATTTTTGCCTTATTCCTACTGACATCCCATTCACACTGATGCCTTTTCATATTTCCACCCCATTCTCATCGCCATCCTGTCCTCATTGCCACCCTGTTGCCATTCCCATTCCATCCTTATTTCCATCATATTGCCATGGCCAGCCTGTCCCCATTGTCACCCTCTCCTACCCTATTCCCATGGTCACCATGTTGCCACCCCATCCTTCTTTTCACCTCATACTCATTGCTGTCCCATGCCCACCCCATTGCTACCCAGCACTCCTTGCTATCCTGTGTCCATTCCTGTCCCCATTGCTACCCCATCCACATTTCCACTCCATCTCCATGGCCACCCCTTCCCCATTGCCCCATTTCATCCTTATTGCCACCCTTGTCCTATGGTCACCTCATTCCCATGACCACATCATCCCTACTGCCACCCTATCCTTATTGTCACCTTGTCCCCATTGACACCCCATCTTTATTTCCTTTGCCACCCCGTCCCCATGGCCAGTTCATCCTTATTTCCACCCCATCCCCATGGCCACTTCATTCCTATGGCCACTGCATCGTTATTTCCACCCCATCCCCATGGCCACTTCATTCCTATGGCCACTGCATTGTTATTTCCACCCTGTCCCCATGGCCACCCCATTCCTATAGCCACCGCGTCCTTATTTCCACCCCATTCCCATGGCCACCCATTCCTGTGGCCAATTCATCCTTATTTCCACCCCAACCCCATGGCCACCCCATCCTTATTTCCACCCCATCCGTGTCCCCACCCCGTGGCCACCCCTTTGTGGCGGGTGCTAACAGGCGTCCCATCCCGCTTGCCAGTCCCCGTGCCACCAGATGCTGCCGCTCCGTGTCACACCATCATGTCTCTAGCGGAGTGTAGCGGGGAGAGCAGTCGGTGCCTTTGTTTCTCCTGCTCTCCGCACAGCTGTCACTTCCAGTGATCAGTAGAAAAATCATCACCCCACCGGATCATACATATGGAACGGTGTCTGTGCGGAATATTTATTGTAACATGTGTCGAGGCCGCGCCGGTCATGAGCCCCGGGCTGGGCTCGTGCTGTGCCAGCCCCGGGAGGATGCTCCAGTCCTCCCTGCTGGGGAGGTGTGGGTGTCCCCACAACGGTGTCCCCACAGTGGGGAACTCGGGGCTAACTGCTCGTGGTGCAGCATCCTCTGCCTCGACTGGGAAAGTGCTCCCTCTCCCAGCCTGTCCCCACCTTGTTCCCAAAGGATGTCTTCAAGCTGGGGGAGCAGCTGAGCTGTGGGGGTGTGCAGAGCTGCAGCTGGTAAAGCTGTAGGGGAACTGAAGCCCGGGGGCTGCCCCTTGCTGGGGTCACCTGTGGGGTGGCCTTTGGGGTCACCTGTGGGGTGGCCTTTGGGATCTCTGCAGGCAGGAGGCGAAGGCGCGCGGGCGCCTGGGCCCCGTCCGTGTCTCCGGGAGCTCTCTCCCATCTCTGGAGCTGTCAGCTCGGCACCTTTCATGTGTGATGGGTAAACAGCGTGGCGCGCCTGCCGGGGAAGGCTGTTGGATCCCTGCTGGTGCTAAAGCGGCGTCTGGCAGGGACGGGGAACGTGCCGTCGCCTGCGCGAGGCTCGGCGGACGTGCCGCCCCGCTGGGGCTCCGTGCGGCTTTCCTGATGGAGAGCAGAGCCCCAGCCGCCCCCGTGTCAGGGTGAAGCTGTGCTGATGGCATCCCTGCAGGTGTGCCGCTCCCACCACCAAAAACCAGTTCCCACATCCCCATCCCATGCGCTGGTGGCTGATGGGGATGCAGAGCCCCCCCGTGCCCCCTCTCCGTGCGTTTTCCCTCTCCGGGGTGGACAGATGCCGCGCGGGCAGGATGGGGTCACCGGGTCCCCCCAGCACATGGCTCGGGGAAGGTGTTGCCAGCGCCTTTTGGCACCCGCTGCCACACGAGCGCGCTCCTCTGACAGCTTTATCAAGCCTCCAGACTTCCCAATTCCATTGTTCCTGACATCTGTTTCGGTAAGTGATTAATTGCAATTAGTGAACGGTTTGAAAGCCTGTGGAAGAATATTCAGCAGAAAACTCGTCAAGATTAATGAGTGGTGGCAGTTGTCAGAAGGGCTGCTGCCTCGCCGGGGTGCGGCGGCGGCAGGGAGGTGCGGGCGGCTGGGCGAGTGGGGTGCCCCCCTCCCCTTGCCCGTGTCGTCCCCCCCCACCAGCGTGTCCCCCCCTCCCGGAGAATAACACGGGCTGATTTTTCATCCGAACGCATGAATTATCCACTAATGCGCTATTAATAAAGCGCTGTGGAGTTTCACCGAGATTAGGTCCTAAATCATGCAGAATGAATTTTAATCAGTCCCAAAGACACCGGTGCTAGCCACTCCCGGGGACCTGCGGGAAACCAGCCTGGCTCCGGCCGCGCCCGCACCTTTGCCCCCGTGCCAAGCTGTTCTACGTGCGGGTGGTGACAGAGCCAGGCACCTTTGTGCGCTGCTGCCATGGCACGGGGGTTGCTGGGTATCAGCTCTGTGGGCACAGCCGGCTCTCCAAATCCTTGCCAGCGGGCACAGGGGGATGGCAGCCTGTGAGGTGGCACCTGACCGTGGTGCTCAGGGTGCCAGGAGAGAGCAGGGATCCTCTGTGCTCCTGTGCCACGTCCAGATTCCCGAAGACCCCGCGTTTTGGGGGGTGTCACTCCTGCGGTGAGATTCCCAGGTCTCTGCAATGTGCCTTTCCTCTCTGGTTGTGCCCCCAGCTCGGTGCTGAGGTGCCGGGGGGTTTGTGGGGGTGCCGAGCCCAGGGGGTGACACACCCACAGCCCCGGGGGGAAGGGAGGGTGCGACATCTGCTCCTGCAAATTGTTTGCCTTGCCGAGGTCAGGGCGGCTCGACAGCCCCAGGTCCTGCGAGCAGATGGCTCCGGCATGTTCCCGGCCGCGCTCCGCTGTGCCGCACCCATGAAATTCCCCATTAACTGGCTGTGACCGGAGGGCGGAGGGGGAGGACGCATCCCTCACTGCTCTGCGCTCAGCCTGGGAACACACGCAGCCTGTGTGTGTCCCTAAGGGCAGCAGGGACTTGCCCCCTCAGTCAGGGAGGGGGATGGCCCCCATGCTTTGCACGACCTCGCTAATCCAGGGGGGCTGCGGAGCAGCCAGGGCTCATCGCCCAGGTGCTGGGGCGGCACCCACGTGCTGCTGGGGAGGGAGTCCCCATCCCCATCCCCCCTGCCAGCCTGTCCCCGTCCCATCTCTTTGATTTATTGCTCTTTTGGCGGAGGGCAGGGGTGGCGGGGGTCGCCGGGGGCTGGCAGGGGTCGGGAGGTCCCGCCGTCGGCCGCCCTTTGTTGGTGTCCGGCACAATGACCCGGCGCAGGCTGTTCGGGTAATTACCGTGCCGGGCAGGATGGGGAGGTCAGGGCCGATGGAGCCGCCGTGACCCGCTGCCGTCCAGGCCCTGTGTGGCAGCGGCTTGTCCTTCCCCTGTCACCATCTGCTCGGAGGCGGCCGCTCGGAGCGGCGGGGCTGCGGCGCTCAGACGGACGGACAGATGGTGGTGGGTTTGAAGAGGTAGAGTGTGTACTTTGTTCTGGAGAGCTTGGAGGGAAAAAAAAAAAAAATTAGAAGGAGAAAAAGACAGGGAGAGGAGAAGGAGGGGACATCCTCCCGTGTCCTCACCGCCTGCCACCGTGCCACCCGTTGTAGTGGAGATTGTCACCGTGCCATGGATGAGGCTGTGAGTGCTGGCACTGCGGCGTGCTGCAGTTGGAATGGCAGGGAGATGGGATGGGTGGTCACTGCCCCTCTGAGTGTCCCCTGTGGAGGTCCCCGTGGTGTTGCCAGGCATGCCCTTACCCCGCTGCATCTCTCCAGGGCCTGACCCCAGCGTGCTGCCCGCCGGCACTGCACGTCCCCGCCTGCCAGCGGTGCCGGGGCTGATGCAAGCGGCATTCCCAGGCAAGCCCGGCCGCTTCCCAACCGGCTGGGGCAGCCGGACCGGGGGGAGGCGGCGGGCGTGGGGTCCCTGCAGCGGCGCTGCGGACGCCGGGCACAGGCAGGGCGACACGGCGTCTCCCCGGGGCGCTCCTGACCCGCCGGACCCGCTCGGGCAGCGCTGGCGTGGGTTGGCGGCTTTGGCTCCGGTGCAAGAGGTGGGGCCGGCCGCCCCTGCC
>JAOTQP010000567.1:2402007-2415626 GCA_026413545.1 Cichladusa arquata
AAGAAAGCTTTACTTTACAAGCAAGAGACCTCACAATAAATAACACTGCTCTTCCCGTAACGAATAAATTTCTTCAAAAAACAAGGTGTACGGTCAACCAGACATTTTATGTATAAATTATAAAACATGACACAGTATAAATAAATGTCTACGAGACTCAACTATATGTATACTTTTTTTTTCTCCCCAAAATAAATAAGCATACACTTATTTACAGTACGGACATTGATTTTGTGCCCAATGGCTGTTCCAATAGTGATGGAGGTTTTACCACTCTAGAATGGAAGATATAGGAAAGCTGTAGTCCTGGTCTTCATCTTCCTCTTCATCTTCTGGGTCTTCATTAATTGCTAGATGGGGGAATACAGGGGAGCTGTTGTTTAAATAAGGACAACAACAGCGCAGAAGCAGCTCAGTGCATGTTTTGAAAGCCCTCTGAACAGCCACAATACAGCGTTGCATTTTATGCGACTTGTAGTGAGATGCTCTTTGGCATCATCTGTTATGCAATAAAGTTTTTTACACATAATCTATGAAGTCATAACTGCAGAAAGTTCTGAAGAATCAATGGCTCAGGTTTTATTGGCAGATTCCTGAAATCAAATAAAAAGCGCTCTGGTGTTTTAGTTTAATTGCTTTATGTCCTTCATTCAGAGTTAGTAGAGGCAACTGTGCTAAACCAGGTGCCACGTGCTACCTTTAAGCTTGTTCTTTTGGACCGAGTTAAGAGTTTATCCAGGTGTTAATAAAGCAATCAGCAAAGCACACAAGAGCAGACAAAGTACAAAAAAAGTCACTAGAATTACACTCCTCGGGCAACCCCTTTCTGATAGAATGGCTTGTCCTTGGAACATCCCCAAAAACTCCAACTTGAAGGCCAGCTCGTTGTTGGAGATCTATTGCATTTTATCAGCAACCAAAGTGTGTGCGTGAAAGATAGATACTTATATTCTACTGTACCTTGAATCAATAAATCAAGCTTTCTTATGTTTAAAGGTGTAAGTCTTCATTACCTAGGTATCGCCTTCAGAAGCCTTAAGTGTCTGCAGAGTTAAAAATCTCACTTACAGTTGCAAGATCCAGAATGCTTAACTTCTAGAAGCACACCCATGGAGCAAGCTGCCTCTTTCATGGCACACTCGCTTGGGTAAGTTGTGTTATCGCTGGCACACACTGCTTCTTCTGACTTGCTTTCAGGGCATAGCTCATCACAGAGGGCACACCGACCTCTGCCAACCTTAAAATCCCACAGGCACTTCTTCCCAGCACTGCATTGAATGTCTTCACAGGATTTGGCTTCTAAAAATGCACACAGAATACTAGACGTAAGTGAAAAGACAAAGCAAAAAGCAAAACAAAGACAAGCAACCCCAAAAACCTCCCTTTCCCCTTGTGAACTGTGAGGAAAGAAAGCTCGGATGTAGTAGATGTGATGATACTTGCTGATTTTGCTCAAACAAGTATTCCCTTGGACAACAGTGCCTGTCTATATGTGGGGGAAGAAAGATAGCTATGCCAGCAAAGCTTGGCCCTGGGAATACAGAATTGCATTTGCCTATTGTACATGACTTTGCTATTCCATTTCATGTCAGTGTAAATTTGGGTCTCCAAATTAGCAGTAAATGCAGGATTTGTCAACAGGTCCAGCATTTCTAAATCTATTATTTTTAAACTAACCCACAGAGAGCAGTTGTCTACAAGATTTGAAAGGGAATTCACCACAACCTATGCCAACTGAAAGCAACCTGAGACTCCCCCAGATTCCCCCAGCAGTTTTGGGGAGCAGAGGCTGCCCTGCAGGTGCTTCATCGTAATACACTGCACTATCAGTCCTTTCTGGAATCACTCACAACACAGATTGTCAGGCATAGAAATTATTTGCCTGTCTTCACCTACTCACTGTCTCCAAATCCCACAATTATTTCTAGAGAGGAAAAAGTGATCAGATGTTTTCAATTAAGTTAACATACTTTGCCAAGACCATTTGAAGACAATTGTTTCCAGGAATACAGACCCACTGAATATGGTGACCTTATTACATTGTAACCATCTCATCATCCATTTCAGGGAGGCTACTTCTCCACTAGATACTAATGTCAGCGCCCAGAGCCCTAGCAGGATCAGGCCTCCTTCTCCCTCGTCCCTACTCCAGTCTTTCCCAGGACTAAGTTCCCCTTGATTCTCCTCTTCCGGAGGGGAGTACTAACCCAAGCTGCTGAAATCTCTCTGCCTCCCCAGCACTAATTACATCCATCCAGTTACACATGCTGGATACTCTGAAAAAGGTGATTGAGGAAGCTCCCCCCACACTCAGTCTCCTCCAAAGATACTTACTGACACATTTTCCTTCATAGGCTAATCCAATGGATCTTCCCAGGAGGCAGGTAGCTTTCCTGAGATGGCAGGCACTGGCATAGGTTATGCCGTCATTCCCGCAGAGATACTGTTCAGGAGAGGTAGGCTCTGGACAAATTCGGTTACATGTCACACAGTAGGCATTGTTGGTTTGGTCAACCACACATGTGGAGCTGCCTGGGCACAAGACATCCCTGCAGGTCTCTGAAACACAGAGAGAAACACAGGGATTAGTAGAAGAGACCAGGATCCCAGTGAGGAGCATATAGGCGACAACAAGAGCAAATGATCAGATAAAAGCTTCCAGCGGCTCTCGTCATTTAAGGGGTACGGGAAAATGCCTTCAAATGTCAGGGTAGCTGTGTGAACACACGTGCTGCAAGACTATGGGGAGCTCTCAGTTTAGCTGCATCCTTCTCTATTGAGCATGGTCTAGTTGCTCTCTCCCAACCTGGTTCCTGTCAGGAAGTGCAACCAACATCTCCTCCCTACTCTTAGAGACACCCTTTGGCATTTGAGGGAGATTGGGTTAGATTTGCAAACCTACTTTTGCATTTGCCCTGATACTGGACTTCAAGTTCGGGCTGCTCTTTACATCTGGCTTTGAGAAGGGCGCACTCGTTCCTGTAGGTTTTCCCATCTAAGCCACACACGGGGCCCTTCCAAGTGATATTAGAGCAATCCGGAGCACAAACACACCGAGGTTTATTCTTCTTGTTCATTTTACATTTCTTCCCGGGTCCACAGTCCACATTCTCGCATGTTTCTGATGGAAGGAAAGAGGCACCACTTTAGTACCAAGTGTGCAGAACAGACCTGGTGTCAAAACTGCTTGAAGAAAAAAAAAAAAGATACTGTGAACCCAGAGCACAAAGCAAAACCACCGTTCCCTCCAATTCCGAGACACATCGCTCGAGGTAAATTCCCTCCGCCAGTGAGGGCAGGGGGGAGAGAGGGTATCTCCCCTCCTTCTCGTGATGTGCAAGGCGGCGAGCAGAAATGGGTGTTCCCTCCGCGATCCCAGGGCTGGTACGAGACTCCCCTCAAAACCCCGACGAGGAAAGAAGCGAGAGGACAGACTTGGCCCCTTCCAACCCCCTCCCCGCTCCTCCTTCCCCAGACCAGCCGCTGCCGGAGCCGCTCCTCAGCAGGGAGCAGCTCGCCAGCACCCCCTCACCTTTGCACGGGATGCAGTTTGGGGCTCCCCCATTAAAAATCATCCACTTAAAAAGCGTGTTGTCGTTGACGTCCTCCGCCGTCCACGACGTGGTCAGGCGGCCGCTCTTGCAGCACTCCTCCTTGCTGAGGTCGGTTTTGTAGAGGACCTGGCAGCGCCCGTTCCGCGCCTGCCGGAGCCAGCAGTTCCCAGCTGTGGGGCGGGGGGTGGGGGGTGGACACCCAGACGGATCAGTGGCGGCCACCAGTGACCCAGACACAGCACGTGCGCCTTGCCGTGACTTTTACTAGACTGTTTCCTTTTATTAGTCCCGTTTCATAACCCGCAGCTACTACGGCCCATTTGGAAACGCAGTTTAAAAAACAAACAAATCCTCCCCCCCACCAAAACCCAACCAAACAAAAAAAAAAAATCCCCGCCAAAACCGCAAAAGAACTAAAAAACCTAAACCAAGGAAACAACAAAACAAAATCCGAAGCAAAACAAAACAAAACAAAATGAAAGAAAGAGGAAACCCAACCAAAACAGAACGAGAGTTTTTGGAGGTATTTATTCCATATGTAGAGCAGAAGGAGCACTGCCGACACGTGACAGAGGCTTGAAAAGGATGTGCATTTAAAAGGGAATAAAAAGAAAATCGCGCTTGCAAATTCCTTCCTCCTCCCCCTGCCCTCTCCTCCTCACCGCGGCAGCACAGCAGCATTGTTTTAGTGCCGCACAGTTTCACTCCCAGCCCATTTTGCAATCTGCACGAATTGGGAACATTTGCTGTTAGCGAAGTCTTTCGAAATCTCCAAGTTTTGCTGTTTCTATTAACAAATGTCTCCTTCACTAATATAATTCAGCAGAGTTCCAAAAAAAAGTGAGCAAAGTACATAAAATACAAGGACACTTTGCGTAGGAGGTCCCTATAGAGTTTTAAAAATCGATCAAGCTGGAAAAGTTATAGGTGCCATATCTCCTACAAACATTTCAGAGGAAAGTACACTGTCCTTACACCGGATAGAGTGGGTTTTCTTGGGGTTATTTTTTGCCTTTTTTACCCCTCTAGTATCCCTGTTTTTTGTGGAGTAAAGCCAAGAACATTAGTCCAAGCAACTCCCCCTTTTTCAGCTGAAGCATTTTGGTTGGGATGAGTCTCTCGTGAATAACCAATGTGACTTCTCCAGCAACTCAATACCAATTGATTCTGCTGCTAATCCAGCCAGGGCTCCATCCTGCCTCCTTACTCCGATGGGAATGTACCGCAGCGAGGGGTCAGGATCGGCCAGCGGAGATGTCGATGGGCGCGGGGAAAGATTCCCACCCCCCCCCCCCACCCTGGCCGACAGCGCGGCGCCGCGGGGTCGGCCGGGGAGGAGGAAGAGGACCCTGCACGTAGCAATTGATTTAAATCATTTTAGAGAGGACCTATGGAAAATAAAAAGCCTTTAATCACATTTGTATCCATTTCCAGCCTCGGTAAATCAATTTGGATTGAGCTGGGTGCCACGGTTACAGCTGATTAGCGCGCGGCGGATGGGGTCAAATTAATGCTAGCTGGGTTTGCTTAATGGGGTCACCGCTGTGAGCATCCCTCCTCCGGGGCGCTGCGGTGGGGAGGAACATTTCGGTCCTGTCCATGCCACAGAGAGTTTTTCCAGCAAGGAAGTGCCACGATGTGAGCTCCATGCTGCTCCATGCCTCAGTTTCCCCCTGCACATCAGCATTAACCATGGCAGAGGAGCCAGAGAGCAGCACTGGGGGATATTTAGGGGGATATTTGGGTTGTTCCACCTTCCTCTCCCAATCCCACCGTGCATCACCCACGTGTCAGAGCCACTCACGTGTCCTCCCCGCTGCCCCACGGAGGAGCCATAAACAGGTCCCTGCGCCCCGGTGCCGGTTAATTTGTTTTCAATAGGTTCCAATCAATTAAGCGTGGTCCAGGCGAAGGGAAAAGTGCCCTGGTAATTGGTGAAAATAAATCACTCGGCGCGGAGCCGCGGTGGTGCCTGGGAGCCTGGGCTGCAGGGAGGATGGGGACACTGGGGATGGAACCCGCTTTGCCTGGCCAGGTTCCTGTTGGGGCTGGAGTGTGATCCGCTGGGAATGGCGTGCTTGGAAGCTCCCAGCTCGCTTTCCTTCGCCTCTCCCTGCCTGCCCTGCCCGCTCCTTGCACGCGATGCCTGCCTGCACCCCGGGGCCAGGGCGATGCCTCCCTGCCCGTCCCCACGGTGGGGAGCATCCCCCCCATCCCTTCACCCGCCTCCCCCAGCCCTGCCCCAACCGGGGCTGTAATTACCGCACGCTGTGCTTTGATTGCTCCATTCCAATTAATTAAACCCGGCGGTGACCCAAATTATGATCCCTTGTCTTGTCAAGCGCCGTATTTTTAACCTTAACTGGCTGGGCTGTGTTTAGATTTCCAATCCGGGCAGAAATGTCACCCGGGGAGAGTGACTGGCGTTGAACCCAGCCTTCCCGTGACGAACCCCGTAATTAGAAACCCTCGTGTCCCCGAGACGGGTCTTTAAAGCTGTCAGAAGCCAAGATCCAGCCATTTGATACAAGACTATCATTAGCTGCGCCCAACCTATTAGCTGCAGGTAAATAACAGGCTGTACCGGAGCCGGGGAACAGGCGGGTTGGGGAATTGGATGGTTCTTAATTAGGAGAAGCGGTGCGAGGGATGCTTTCCCCTCTAATTGCCTTCGTTAGCAGCCTGGGTATGTGTCCCTGTGCCTGGATCCTCTTTCCTGGCACGGTGATGGCTCCTGTGCCCCATCTTCCCATCGTGGTGCCCATCCCACCTGCTGGCCTGGCCATGGGATGGGCACCGTGGTGGGAAGGCAGGGGCGTGAAGCCATTTCCCAGGGTTGGATAGGGATTGATGGTCTCTGGTCCAAGTGGAGGATAAATCTGGGCTTGCCGCCGCTTTCCGAGGGCTTGTCTGGGTGACATATTCGGTTGGTTTGAATGTCTGGATGGAAAATCAATCACCAGGGCTGTTTCCGTCCCCCCTTTCGCGCTACGTTTTAATTTGCCAGGCTGCAGGGTCCGTACTCCGAGGATCCATCTATATTTGTGTCAAGTGCCGGCGTCTTTGTCTCCCTGGTGCAGAATCGTCCTTCCCAGCTTGGCACACTCTGCCCTGGGCACAGTGTTGGGATGCACGTGGGCACTGGGAGGGGTCTCCAACCCTCCTGGGCTTTTGCCTGATGTGGAGCTGCCCTCTTTCACCACATAGAGGGGCACAGAGTGTGGGGAAACTGAGGCATGCAGTCTGCTCCAGGCTCTGCTTTTCCTGCTGGGTGAATGAGGATCCCATCCTGCTCTGCCCCCGCTCTGGACCCCCATATCCACCATATGTGGGGGTCAGGAGACACCCGGCAGCGGTGCCGCCCGCCTGGCCCTCGCCGGCCTGCCCCCGCCTGATCCCTCTCCTGCAGACGCTCTCCCTGACACTGGCTGACAAGAGCCATTTCCAAGATGGATTGATTCAATTTAGCACCGATTTTTTGCCGGGGCCGGTGACGTACGGCTCCCCAGCCGGCGCTGGGCAGCACGTGACTCCCCAGCGCCTGCCGTCGTTAGAGCAGCTCAGCACCGGCTGCTGCAGCCTAATCAGCCCTGGCTGGCACGGGAGGGGGCCTCATCCTGCCCTGCCCCCGGTATTCCCACCAGGATCCAGCCCTGGGAATGGTGGGGTGGTGATTGTGGCAGCTGGTACCTAGGGTGGTACCCAGGGATGCTGGTGGTGGTACCCAGGGATGCTGGTGGTGGTAGTCAGAGACTGTCAGCAGCACCCAGGGATGCTGGCAGTGGTACCCAGGGATGCTGGCAGTGGTATCCAGGGGTGCTGGCAGCAGTACCCAGAGATGCTTGCAGTAATACTCTAGGGTGCTGGCAGCACTACCCAGGGATGTTGATGCTGATACCCAGGGATGCTGGCAGTGATATCCAGAGATGCTGGTGGTGGCACCCAGGGATGCTGGTGGTGATACCCAGCTGCTGGTGAGGCTGCGTGGGGGTGATTTTGTTTGTTCCCTCGTTTTCTGGGTTTTTCTCCAGGCTTGATGAGTATGTCTGGTTCTTTCTCGCTGTCTGTCTTCTCCTCTCTCCTTCCTTTGGAGGCAAATGGCTGACTGATTGCTTTTCATCTCCCGCTCTGAGGAGCTGTAAGAGCTACTTTATACAAACATCAATTACAGGCACGTAATAAATTAAGGCTCCCTTACACCGAACCCATTAGAGTCCACTCTCATATCAAAGCGCTCCCATCACACACGGATTGGGGTGGAGTGGGGGGGAGGAGGGAGAGGGAGGAAAATGTCTTATTAGCTGGCAGATTGTTAGCAGAACACTGATTTAATTGTGTCCCCGCGCCCGAGCGCGGGAGGAGGACGGGGGGTGCAGAGGAGGGGCACCCGGGGCCTGCCAAAAAAGAAATGCCCAGGGATTGTTCCCTTCCCTGAGGTGCTGGGGGGCCACCTCCCTCCCAGGCTTGTCGCCGTGCCAGCGCCGGCTGCCAGCGATTCTCCTGGTAACGGCTGAGGCGCCGCGTTTCGGAGGTGCCCCCCACCCTGGCAGGCACCGTGCCAAGGAGCAAAGCCCAGGGGTGAGTACCTCCCTCCTCCTACCCCCACCACCTTTGGGGTGCCACCTCCATGCCTTGGCCTGACTGGGTGATGCTGAGAGCTGCTGGGACAGAGGGAAGCGTGGCAGCTGCCCGGTGTCCCTGTGTGCCAAGACCTTTGTGGCGAGTCCTGCCATGGCACAGTGGGCATCAGGGCTGGGAACCCCGGGCTGGGAACTCGCCCAAATGCCTCCCTGCAGTTTGGATGGTGCAGCGGGGTGTGGAGGTGGAAAACCAGGGGAGATGGGGGGCAGGCAGGAGGCAGGGAGCAAACTTCCCTGTAGGACAAAGGCGGCTGCATCCGCCAGCAGCTCCCGCTGCCTCTGCCTGCGAATAAATAGCCTCCAGGCTGTCAGTCTGGCACTACCCCGGGGCTGGAGGCTCTTGGAGAGGAATGGAGCCCGGGAACAGCAGGCATGGCTGGAGCGCTGCCCGCCGGGGCTGTGCAGGCGCTGGCACTCTGCGCCGGCGCGCTCTGCCCGGCCGGGGCTGCTCCCAGCCTGGCCTGGTGGCCCATGGCCTCGGGGTGGGCTCCCCGTGGGGGTGTGGGGGTGCTCAGGTGTGCGTGGTGTGGAGTTTGTCCATGGATTGTGACATGTGGCGGGTCACCGAGGTGTCCTGTCCTCCTCCAGAGGTGATGCACCGTGCTGCAAAGGTTGTGCACACGTGTGTGAGTGCACACACAGAAATGGGTGTTTCTCTGCTGTGCACACGTGTTTGTGCTCACACACGCACACATCCCTCTCAGCTGAGGCTGTGCACGGTGCACACACGTGTGCCCACACACAGATGCACACCAGGCTCCTCTCTGCGTGCTCCATCCCAGCTGTGCCTCCCCCAGGGTGCGGGCTGGGGGTCCTGCTGGCCCCCCTCCCTTCCAGGGCAGGTTTTATCTCCCGGCCTGCTCCCTGCCTGCCGTTCCCTCGCTGCCCTCTGAGCCTGACATTTACATATTAATATTTTCCAGGGAGGCAATGCGTTGCAGTGCAAGTGTCTGCATTGTGGTTGCACATAATGTAAAGTGAGATAAAGCGCCCGGCTCCGCTATGAATAACTGCAAATGAAAACCCATGTGGCCATAAAAGCCTTCACATTTGCCCTGTCAGCATGTGGTACATCGGCTAAACAACTGATTTAGCTTTTCTCTTTTTTTTCCAAGGTTTATCACCACTTACAGAGGACATGCTCTTTGTGTACTGCCTGTCGCTTTCTGCTCAGCTTCCTTGTCACTTCCCCTCGGCGTCCTCCCAGCCGGGCCCCGAAACGATGCTCTGCTCCTCTAAACCGCCCTGACAGCCCCTATTAGCTTCTGGCCGAGTACAGCTTGGCGCTGCTGGGGCTATTTATCTCGCCGGCACAGAGGGCTGTTATCTATCACCCTCGTTCCGTACGGCCCCGCTCCTTCGCTTCTGCTGATGGCAGGGATTTGGGATGGGGTCCTGGTGGGGCCTGGGGGGAGCAGGGGGACCTGGGAGCGCTCATCCCTCCTCCCAGAGGGGCTGGATCCAGCCAGCAGGCTTTGCATTTTTGGCCACGCTGCTGCCGGATGCTCTGACCCCTCTCTGTGCCAAAGAGCAGCCAAAACCGCTGGGGATAACCTGGAGAATGATTCCTGCTCCTACGCGGCGTGGCTGGTGCCATCCCCACGGCGGTGGCCCCGGGCAGGGGTGATGTCCCTGCGGGACCGCTGGTTCCTGAAGGCGCCGGCTGGGGTGCCAGACCTGAAATACCGGGTGGGGAGGGAGCAGGCGGGGCGGTGACGCCGGGGAGCGGGACGAGCAGCTCCGTGCGGTGCCTGGGGCAAGGAGGGAGAACGGGGGTCCCCGCTCGGTGCCCGCCGAGCTGCCTGGCCCTCGGCCAAGGGCGCTGGCACCCAGCCGGCCCCCGGCACTGCCGGTAACCAGAGCTGCCTCCCCTCGCTGTTATTTCAGCAGGTGGGGGCAGATCGGTTTACAAGGCCAGGGAGATGCTTATCAGTCCCCTCCCGCCACTTTGTCCCCACGCCACCTCCGCCACATCCCCGTTAGCAGGGCTGGACATCGCCGATGATGACAACTGCCATCACCAATGGTCACCTCTTCTGGGCACGCTGCTCTTTGGGGTGCTGGCAGAGGGACTGCAGTGTCACCAGCATGGGGGGCTTTGCCCTTTGCTGCCCTGTGCCACCATCTCAGCTCATCCCCTTGAGTCACACCAGCAGCTGGGATGTCGCGACAGGCGCCAGCGAGGTGTTGTCCTGCAGGGCCAGCCTGGGCTGGCACAAGCTCTGCGTCACCCCACGCCCTGCCCGGGGTGCCAGCGTCCCTGGGCACCTGGCAGGGGCTGGGGGGGCCCTGTCCCCCATGGCAGGGCTTGCATCAGAGCATGAAGGGGGTGTTGCACAAGGGTTTTCTGTCTCAACCTGCCCCTGGCCAGTGCTTGGGGAGGGCTGTGGAGGGCCGTGGGTGGGAAGCAGGGGGCCGGGGGGGGGGTTGTTTACAGCCACCGAGCTTGTTTCCTTCCACCTGCCTCGGGGGAAGCAGTTAGCGATTTGTTAGTCAAACCAGATGAGCCTTCCTGGAGCGGCTTCCTGCCAGGCTCAGCGCAGCCTGGCTGCCCTGCTGGTGGGGTCCCCGTGTCCCCCAGCCCTGCTGTGCCCTCCACCGCAGCCAGAGCCACATGGAGGGTGTGTGGGTGGGATGTGGTGAGGCTCAGCAGCCTCCAGCATCGCCACTTGGCGTGGGCACCCCTGGAACAGCCCGAGTGGGAGCGTGCTTGGAAAACCAGGATGGTGCTTGCTTCGGTGCCTCTCCCCTGATACCTCCAGGGAGGTTGTGGTGGGCATGGCAGGGGTGGTGAGATGGAGGGGTGCTCTCCAGGGAGATGTTTGGGTGATGGTTGGGTGCTGTGTGATGCGCTGAGCACCACCGTGACAAGGGCCACACGTGTCAAAGCCCACGCACTGACCCCTCTGCATTGAGTGTCACGGCCTGTGCATCATCCACGTGTTGTGCATGGTGTCCATGTGCCACTCCACTTGTGGGCACGGTGTGCTGAACCTCACACACTGCCTGTCAAGCATCATGCACTGAAAATGATGCATCACACCTGTGCTGTGCATGACCCCCGTGCACCACACGCCAAACCCCACAGATCCTACACACCTGGATGATGTGCCAGGCCCTGAAACTGAGCACTCTGTGCATCAGGAGCCCCACGGCCAGGCACTGTGCCCTGAGCCCCCTGTGCATCCCTCACCCATCCAGCGCCGCTGCCCCGACCCCACGGGAGCGGGGCCCACGCAGGAAGCTGGAAGTGCCAGCCTGCGCCCCCTCGCTCACCGAGTGGCGCCGGGTGATAAATAAGGAAGTTAACACCCAACCCGGGCTGCTAATTAGCTTTTAACCTGTACTAGCAGTTAACTACAAAAGGCAGTCATTTGTTCCGGGGAGCTGGTAGCGTAGAAAGAACGAAACATGGCCAATTTTGTTCAGGATGAATTAAGACTTGCAAATGTAAAATGAGTTCATCTATTTAATTAAGTAGCGGCAATATGGATGTTAAATTAAGTTAATGGCAGGCATGCCAAAACAAGGTTATACAAATCTTGTCCTGGCGGGGTGGGTTCCGGATCCGGCCCTTGGATGTGGGGTGCTGGGGTGGGCTGGTGGCCCTGGGGACACCCCAGTGGCCTGCTCAGGGATAGAGGGAGAAGGAGATGGAGGTGGAGGGAAGAAAAAACAAGGCAGGAGGAAAGGCAAAGCGCGTCTCACCCAGCGCCGCAATCTTATCAGGGCTGAACTTTACTCTCCCGCTAAAGATATAGGATACTTTAGGGACATCGGAAAGAAATAATAACCCTCTGATTTGTAGCTCTTGGGCTCTGGCAACCGAGGGGGAAGGAAGACTGTCTTCTGCCATTACCATTTTTTGTATGAACTATTCCCCAAAGAAATCAAACCCTTGTACAAGCCCTCCCGTGCGGCAGCCCCTGCTCCGGCGCTGACCCGAGCCGTACGGATTATCACCGCGCATCGCAGCCGGAGACAGGAACATTCATTAAAATTTGAAACACAAATGGAAAATTGCTACTTGAAGCCTCCTTGCCGGAGAGCCAAGCCGCTTGATCAGAGACCTCATTAATGTATCTAATGTGTAAGGAACAATTAGACTTTTCAAAGACATCCTTTTCCCAGCCAGGGGAAAAAAAAAACATAACACCAGAAGCAGCTTGAACCCTCCCCAATCCAAAGCAACCCCAAACCTGCCCCGAGGGATCGGGGTGCAGAACCCCAGAGGGAGCCTACGAGCCGCCGGAGAGTCTCGGCTCCATCCCAGCACCCGAAATGCCCGTTTCTCCTTAAGTTAGATGGGGAGCAAAGTGGGCTGATTAAAAAGCTGATTTCTTTTCCCAGCGACCGGCGGGGTTTTGCCATCCTCCCGTAATTAGCCGGTTACACGGCCGTATGTTTTATTTATGAGCCGAGGGCGGAGGGAAGGGGAAGCAGAGGAACGACCGTGCCCTATATATCTGCAAATAAAACACTTCATTTCCCTCCTGGGGAATGTCACCTCGAGAAACCATCGCTTTCCTGCTCACTGCCCCGTCCAAATCACAGGCTGTAAATGGCTTTGTGGGCCTGGCTGGCGCTCAGATGGGTTTAAAATATGGATTTATGTCTTTATTCTGCATAGTCAAAGGTCAACAAGAGCAGGAAATCATCGCTGAGCTGCTTATTTACGATGGGAGGCGACCGCTCGCTCCTCTTGATCCCGTGTCCCCACTGCTGGATGCTTCCAGGGTGCCGGGAATGCGACTCAGTTTCCCTAGAGCGGGGCATCCCTTAGGGTTGGCCATCCCACTTGGGGTGGATGTCCCCAGCACGGCCACATCCCATTGCACGGGCAAGACCCACGGGGAGGCCGAGCATCCGCAGGGAGGGGTGTCCCGGTGGCGATCGGGCGTGGGCAGGGCTGGCCCCGCGAGCTGCGCTCTCATGCTTTGCTAATCCCGCCTGGCACCTGCCCCAGCTCCCGGCGGCTTCGCGCGAGCAAAGGAACCAATTAATCCTCCCGGCGCTCGGGGAAGTGGGTCAGGCTCGTCAGGCTCTCCCGCTAACGAGGGGCGAGGCGCGGCGTGGCCCAGCCGGCTGCTGGGGTGGCCCGGCCGGGTGGCTCGGTGTCCCGCGGGGTGGTAAGTGGGTAAACTGAGGCACGGTGGTCGCCCTGCCCGCAGAGAGGGGTCGGCTCGGGAGGGTGGCGGATAATTCGGTTGGGCCGATGTCGCAAAGGGTTTCCCAACGGGGAAACCAGCCGCTTGTAGCTCGGTTTCCCCATGCCGGCCAAGCAACGGGTGCTCCTGGTTTTTTGGGGTGCGGGGGTTTTGGGAGGCAGGGCGGGGAGCGCAGGCAGGGCGCCCCTTTGAAGTGGAGCCCAACTTCCAGGAGTGAAGCAATTCTCGTTTGCATAATGAATAAAGGGAGCGGAGGG
>JAOTQP010000567.1:2467858-2520034 GCA_026413545.1 Cichladusa arquata
GATGGATGATGGATTGATGGATTGATGGATGGATGGATGGATGGATGATGGATGGATGGATGGATGGATGGACGGATGGATGGATGATGGATGATGGATGGATGATGGATGGATGATGGATGGATGATGGATGGATGGAGGGATGGATGGATGGCTGATGGATGGATGGATGGATGGATGATGGAGGATGGATGGATGGATGGATGGATGGATGGATGGATGGATGGATGGATGCTCCTCCCATGGTGGAAGGCATCTGGAAGGCCAGGAATGAGCTGACACAGCCACAGTCTGGGAATGTCACCACAGGTGAGCACGGAGGGTGGGCAAAGGGAGGCACTGGTGGACACTGGGAGCTTGGGGTTGCACCTACTGGGGGAAGAGCCATGACCACTGGGAGGATTGGGCCAAGCTTCCCATGCCTCTCCTGCAGAGCCAGGCTGGAGCAGAGTTGATCCTGCCTGGAGCATCTTTTGCAGGGACACGTGGATCTGTGCTCCAATGCGTGGAGATGGGTATTGCAAAGCCACTTTATTTCTGGTGTTGTTATTGGCAGGGGAGTGGGAGTGCAATACAATTTTAGCCACCCTGATGTCTCTGTGTCCCTTACATCCCACCTCCATTCTAGAGCAGCTTTTCCCTCACATTACATGATCCTTACAAAAGGGACTTTTTGCACTTGAAATGGTAAAAAACGAGCTGGTCCTGCAGAGCAGGGTCAGGTGTGGGCAGTCCTGGGGGGGCTGTGTGTCCCCACCACCATCACCAAGGAAGCAGGATTTCCTTGCATATGGCAGGACCAGGGGATGATGATCAAGATCTGTGTGAGGCTCAGTCAGGATGAACTTCTGATGGAGAAGGATTCCTGTCACACCAGGAGCTGCAGGTGCCCAGACCTCAGGCACGAGCAGAGCTGGAACAGCCCAGCCAGCAGCTCTTTTTTGTTCATTTAAAAACATCCCATTGAAGATCAGAGTGAGTCTCCAAAGCTCCTGAGACCACCCCTCAGATAAACTCCACTCCCCAAAGCTCTCCCAAAGCTCTCCCACCTCCCACTGGCACTATCCCCTGGATCACACAACGCTTTATAAACACACCCAGAGAATGCTTTTGTCTCTTCCTGTCCCTTCCAGATATTTTGGGTATTTGTGGCAATCTCTCCTGTTTATATAACAAAGCCACAGCCCAGTGTTTGTGACACCATATCCATGGAAACCCTAATATAGCATGCACAGGCGAGGAGATCTCATTAGGTGGCTCAGCTGCGGCAGCACTGGGGAGGGAATTTCTCTGGGATGCTTTGCTGGGATGCTCACCCAGCTTGGAGCACCTGGCAGGGCAGTGCCACCTCCCAAAAAGCAAACAGTGCTTCCCTTTGGCTGATTTTGGCGTTTCTCCTGCTGTCCCATCACCAGCTCACCGTGGCTTAGCCCAAACACCCACCTTTGGCTCTGCAGAGTTGTGGGTGCATGGCTGGAGCAGGAGGAGAGGCAGAAGGGATGGAGATTCTCAGGGCAGTCCAGTCCTCACCTTCAGTGCCAGAGCAGGAGCAGAGACTGGGCTGTAAAGAGCAGCTCAGGTCCAGTTCTGTCCCTAATTTGGCTCAGTGGGGAGATCTGGAGCTGGTTCTCCTTTGGATGTGATCCTCGTGGGCAATGAGGCTGACGTTTTCTTCCACGTGTAAAATAAAGAAAATCTGGTCCTGAAGAAGGCAAAACAGGTTGGGAGAAAGCAAAAAACTGGAACAAGCTTGGCTTGGCAAGGGGGGTGTTACAGCATTTGTGCTGTAAGGCACAAGCTCAGCACAAGGAGGAAGGAATGGCTCTTCTCACCCATCCCTGCTGGATCACAGTCACCTCCAAGTGTCCTGTCCTGGCTGGCACATCTGTGGCACATCTGTGAGTTCAAACAGCCCAGGCTGCTGTCACACGTGGAGATTCCTGCAAACCCTCACAGCTCGCTGTGGCCCAGGTGACACAGGGACACTAAAGCTACTTTAGAGAGGGCAGACCCTCACCTGTACCCCTGCTGGGCAACTGAGACTTGGACTGGCAGCCCCTGTGCCCTCCTGGTGCACAAAAAACACAAGGGGCAGCCTGCAGGTCCCTTCTGATTCATTGTGGGAAAAGAGATCCTTTGGGAAGGATGAAAAACAATCCTTCCCACTTCGGGGTGTGATGGAACAGATCCTGTGAGTCGTGGGGCTGCCCCACAGCTCTGATCTGCTGGCTCAGGGGTGGATTTGGCACACATTGATCAGGGACAGGGGTCACCCTGAGCATCCCCCCGTGTGCCAGCCCACCTTTCCCCCTCCCCACACTGTGCTGGGTCCAGCCTGAGTCACACACTGCCAGACCTCATCAGCACCCAGCAAATTCGATCCTGGTGCTGGATAGGGCTGAGGGGAACAGAGCCCCCGGGGCATGGAGAGCTGCAGAAAGCTTCCCTCCCTTCCCCTCCCCTCCCTGCCCCTGCCCAAATTGAATTTCCATTTCTGTTAGCAGGCAATGGATTATAGCTGGGAGGGGTGCTGCCTGCCTCAGCCCCTAATTTGGCACATCAATTGTGTTTAAACTGGTACCTGGAAGCCAGCTTTGGTTCCAGGCTGGCAGCCCTGGCTCCTGCCCAGTGCCACCAACGCCTGGCACTGCCCCTGCCAGCGCTCTGAAGCCACCACTTGTCCCCAGCTTTGCACCCAGGGTCAGGAGTGGCAGTGGAAAGCCACAGCTGTTTGTCACCAGGAGGGTTTTGATGCCTGGAGAGGCTGACCTGGAATAAAGCAGGGATTTATTAAAAGGCCTTACAAGGATACAGCTTGGGCAGTACAAGAGCCTGGCCGTGGCTACACCCAAGATGGACCCAAGTCATGAGTTTTCACACTTTTATAAGTTTTGGTCCATTTCCATGTTGGGGTTAATTGTCCAGTTCCAGCTCCAGGTTCTGCAGTACCATCCTCCCTGTTTGCTCTCCTCAATTTGCTGCTGTTTGCACTTCTTGAGCCTAAAGCTGGAAAAGATTCTCAAGCTGGAAAAGGATTGTTTTGTGTGACTGAACTGCGATGAGAACTTGCTAACGCTTTGTATGAAGTTCAGAGTCACACTAAGGCAGCACAGAATCTAAAAAATATGAAAGTAAAACTTAAGACATCAGTTTGGGTGTGTGAGATGGGGTAGAGATGGGGTCAGCAACACCCAGCAGGGGTTTAATGGGGCATTCAGCATCCAGCACTGCCCAGCCAGCCCAAGCCAGCCCTGCCCTGGGGCTCACAGCCCACTCCAGGTATTCCCTGGGCATCTTTGCTGCTTTTCTGCCTGGAGAGGGGCAGGTGGGGTGGGGGACACCCGAGTTCCATCCCCAGCACAGGGACCAGCAGAATCCTGCTGGCATTCCCTTCCTCAGGAGCTCTCACATGGGCACCAAATGCCTTTGAGGAAAGGGCAGGACCCACAGCTCCCACCCCACAGCCCCCCCGTGGGATGCCAGTTTCTGAGTCAGGAAACTCCAGCGTTTCTACATCTCCTTGAAGTCTTAAAATAAACACCCAGAGCAGTGAGTGGAAATCTGGATCCTCACTCCTTGCCTGGATTTATGAGCCACGACTCGGGAAAAACTGAAGGGAGCGGGGGGAGAGAGAGAGATGTACATAATTTTTTTTCTCTGTTCAAATAAATTCTCAGTGCTTATCTGCAAAGTTCAGCTGTTTTCAAGCTGACCTGCCCGTGTTCTGCTGTTCCACTGCAAATTCCGTACAGGAGGGCTCAGGAGCTCCACTTGCACACGCCAGCAGCCTGGGGTTTCATCTCTGATAGAGGGAGGCAGAACCTGTTAGCTGAGGACCCCCTCCTGCCCCCCTGTGAAGATCACTTTGCCTTCCTGCCGTGCTTGGCAGCTCAGCTTCTTCTCTTTACAATGAGGAAACGAAGCCAAGAGAGGAGGACAAGTGGGTGAATCTGCTTGGAGGGGATCAGGGACAGGGAAGGACAAAAATCTGTTCTGTGGGGCTTTTGTAAGGCAGCCAGAGCTGTGTAATGAGCACCAGGGCTGGGGGATGAGGGACATCCATCTGATGCCTTCAGGGTGTCCAGGAACGAGCCCAAAACCCCAGGAAAAGGGGGAAATGCTGCATCCTCCTTCAGGAAGGTGAAGAGAGCTGGGCATGGGGTGAGGTGCAGATTCAGAGCCCGGGAACAGCTCCAGGGAGCAGAGCCCCGGAGATGCCATGCTGGGAGCATCCCCAGGCAGCTCCAGGGACCTGCTGCTATCCAGAAGGGCTCTGAAAGCTTTTAAGGAGCAGTGGGAGGGCTGGTGTGGGACTGGGCTGTGCATGGGTGTCAGGAAAATTAATCCACAAGCACCAGAGGTTTATGTCCAAAAAGGAGACAGAGGAGTCCTTTTTGCTTTATTCCAATAAAAGGAGAGGCCATGGGGCATTCCCCTGGGATCTCTCCAATTTTTGGAGGATGCAGCCTCCTTTTATCCCAATTTCCCTCTCTCTTTCCCCATTGGCTGAGGTACTTGAGAGGCACAGACTTCCCAAACACCTGACACCTGAGATTCCCCACTGATGTACAACCCTCCCTTTTAATTTTTAATTCTTATAGATTTCCTAGTTTTTCCCCGTTGCTTCTTTCATGTTCCGATATCCAATTTCATTTATCAGCGACCCTACAGTTTGTTCGTAAAGGCAAATCTCTTTTCCAATTCATCAATCAGTGGAATCCCTCCCATTGTTTCTTTTATCTCTCTCAGTGCTAGCCTTATCTACCAGCGGACCAGCAGCTTGTTTGTAAAGACAAATCTGACATTCCTCTCAATTTGAGAGTGTGGGGAGATGTTGGGATGGCACCAGGCGTGGTGCTGTGGATGAGGTGATGCTTGGAAAGCCTGTCCATGCTCATCCTTCCAACGTGGGTCATTCCAGCATGGAATTATCCCTATGCCCATCCTGCTCTGCCCTTTCCTTCTTTAAATAATCCACTTTTTCCAGCCTCCTGGGCTGAGGGGTGATCCAGGGCTTTGGGCTGCCTGAGCCAGGAGGGACTAGATGGTGATGGGGCAATCCCTGGTGCTCTGGCTGCAGGATTTCCCCCCTGTTTTGATAAGAAAGGAATAAAAAACCCCCCCAACCCCCGTATAAAAAGGATCTAAATTTAGCTCTGAACAGGGAGGATCGAGGAAGAGATGTTTTAAGGAGAGGAAAGTAATCTGACCTAGGCCAGCAGGCAGCAGATGATTTATGGGGTATTAAAAGGACAGGGAGGAAATAACTCATTGATGAGAGTGGCTTTGTCAGTGCATGTCTTCCTGGTGGAGTTTGAGGCTCCCTGGCTCTGCTCTGGGGGCTCCTGAATATTTTAGTTGTCCCCACAGCCTGGCCTGTCCTGTGGGATTGAGAGGAAATCTCCTGGGTGGGATGGATGCACCCCTCCATTGCAGTGGAGCAAACCCCAAAGTGGTTTTCAGCTTTCTTCTCCCCTCGAGGTCAACTGAGAAAGGAAAAAAAAAAAAGGGAAATGGAAGATTTTGTGATTCTTGGAGGTATTTCATTACTCTTTTATTTTGTATTGCAGGACATGACCTATCTGTGCATCTCAGCCTCGGATTCATCCAGTGAAAACCTGTAAGTGATTTCCCATCCTTTTTCCTGTTGGCAGCTGCTGGTCAATAAAAGCTCAGGTTCTGTGGCTTGAAGGTTTAGTCCATCCATGCTGTGAAATTTCACATAATCCCTGAGCTTCCCAGAAGCTGAGGTTCATTTTCGTGTGGTAAATAACATTTTAGGGCTTAAAATCTATTTTTAATGTGCATTTGCAGTCAGGAAATGTAATTTTTCTTCAAGTTTCAGAATTATTCCACTGGGCAGGATTGAAAATTGGAATGTTAGATGATTTGTGTCGGTCTTCCAGGCTGTTTTTTTTAAAGAAAAATTTATTAAAATACAATTTTTTTCACCATTAATTTATTAAAATACAATTTTTTCCACCATAAATTTATTAAAATACAATTTTTTTTCACCATATAAAGCACAGACGCCCATAAGTCTTGGAATGCTCTTTTGGAGATGAAGCTGCTGAGGGGAGCTGGGAGAAATTCCCAGGATTTTGTGGGATGCTGCTGCTTTGGGTGATGGACACCCACAAATCATCCATTTGCACCAGCAAATTGGCAAATCCACGGGATTTTTCTCTCCAATCAAACCCTAAAAAAGCAACAAAACTAAATTTCCAAGGCCCTGCCTGTGGAGGGGCTGTTTTTTTCCAGCATCCTTGGGAGCAGCCGTGCCTGGGGGTGGAATTCTGCTTGCTCATGCTCCCACTGAGCGGAAAGAGAAGCTTTACAAGAAAACCCTGCCTCAGCAAGAACTGGGATTTTTGGTTACTATTTTTTCCCCCTTCGCTCATTTCTTTGCTTTTGTGGCGTGTTTACGAAAGGGGAAAAAAAAAAAAAGAGAGAGAGAGAGAGAGAGGGAAAAAAAATAAGATAAGGCTGCCTGCAGGAAGGAAGAGTTATTCAAGAAACTATTTTCTGCTTGTCAGTTTATGCCTTGGATTTCACAATGCTGGTGAACTTTGTGTCCTGCTTGTGACTGGGGCTCTCAGCACTGCAGCTCCACTCCCTGATCCCACGCTTTGAGGCTGGAAAAGCACAGGCAGAGCTTTCCCTCGGGCAAAAAACACCTGTGGAGTGGGTGAGGAGGGATGGGGGAGCCAAATTCCTTCGGGATGGGTTGGGATGCAGGCTGCACGAGCATCGTGCCTTTGCAAGCAGAGAACGTTCCTGCTGGTCCTGCTGAAGGGGAGGACTGGGATCTGGAGGGTTTGGAGCTGTGTGGACAGCACCTGCAGGCCCTGGGGATGGTCCTGCTCTGTGAAGATCAGCAGGACAAGCAGGGAAATCCCCTGGGACAAGCTTAGGGCGGGGAAAATCCTCCCAAATGGTGATGCTCCATTTGCTGGTGGATCCTTGGGCTGATATCTCTTTTCAGGAGTGAGAAGCTCAGTATTTTTAGCTTGATCACCACATCAGAGACTCCCTCATTTCTCCTCCTGCTCCTGCTCAGCAGAACCTCCTGCTATTCCTGAATAAATTCATCTTTGGCTCCTTAGAAGACGCTGAGCCCAGCACTCTCCCAGGGCAGGGTGAAGAGCACCCTTTTCCCTGGGCTAGCAAGGGATGGAGGAGATTCTGGAGGGCTCCCAGAGAGAAACCAGCTCCTTTGGCAAGGGACACAGTGGGAATAACTGTGGGAGGTCGTGCCCTGGCTTCTGAGAAATCAGGAAGGCTGCGTGGGCTCACGCCCACCCCATCACGAGGAGCAGAGGAAGTCCAGCCCAGAGCAGAGGTGCTGCCAAAGGGATCCTCTGCTCCTCCTGGAAAACCCAGGGCTGGGTGGACCAGCAGCACAAGTGACCAGATTCAGGTTTTCTGCCTCAGAACTGTGCCAGGGCTCAGCGTGGTTGAGGAGGTGGGCAGGTTTTGTTGGAAGGAGAGGAATACCTGTGGGATCTCAGCAGCACAACAGCTCCTGAATCCCATCCAGGGGTAACAGGAGGGATGTGTCTCACCAGAGCCTGCCATGAACACCCAGCTCTGTCCACTCAGTACACATGGAATTAGTTATCCTCTTTTCCAGGTCTCCATCAGGAAGCCCTGGCTCCCACCTGCCCTGTTTTGCTGTGAAATGCTCTGGTTTTGGGAAATGTGCTCCCTCTGCTTTGCCAGCAGCTCCTGGTTGTGCTTTTGGGAATGCAGGCAGCAATCCATGGACATGCCTGTGCTGTGCACACCTCTGTGTGCCTTCCTATGGTGGGGGGCAAAATGTCTCCTCCTTCCCTTTCCCTCCTTCCCTTTCCCTCCTTCCCTTTCCCTCCTTTCCCTTTCCCTTTCTCTCCCTTTCCTCTTCCCTGCTGGCATCTCTCTGTATCTTCTCCCTTTCCCTTTCGCCCTTTCCCTTTCTCCCTTTCTCTTTCTCTCTTTCCCTCCCTCCTTTCCCTCCTTTCCCTCCTTTTCCTCCCTCCCTTTCTTCTTCCCTGCTGGCATCTCTCTCTGTATCTCCTCCCTTTCCCTTCCTCCCTTTCCCTTTCTCCCTCCTTTCCCTCCTTTTCCTCCCTCCTTTTCTTCTTCCCTGCTGGCATCTCTCTATATCTTCTCCCTTTCCCTTCCTCCCTTTCCCTTTCTCCCTTTCCCTCCCTCCTTTCCCTCCTTTTCCTCTCTCCCTTTCTTCTTCCCTGCTGTCATCTCTCTATATATCTTCTCCCTTTCCCCTTCTCCCTTTCTCCCTTTCCTCCCTCCTTTCCCTCCTTTCCCTCCTTTTCCTCCCTCCTTTTCTTCTTCCCTGCTGGCATCTCTCCCTCTCTCCCTAGGAGGGAGGCAGGTGTTTTTGGCAGGATAACTGGGAGAGTTTGTGTCCCTTTCCCTGCAGGCTGTGCCCCTGGGGCTGAGCTGGTTTGCCTGATGCCATCACCCTCACTCCTCGATCCCTCAGGAAGCAGGAACCCCCTGGGATGTCTCCCAGGTTATTTCCTTCACCTGGCACAGGAAGGATCTCTGCTCCCAGGGTGGTGGAAAACGCCTGGGAGTGACACAGCTGCTGTTTGCAGGGTGTCCTGGTGCCCTGCAGGGATGGCCAGCCCTTCACCTGCTGCTCTCTCCCTGCAGGCTGCAGCATTTTAAGGAGTGCATCCAGTTCATCCACGAGTGCAGGCTCGGAGGGGGAGGCTGCCTGGTGCACTGGTGAGAGCTGCTCACGCCCCTTACACCCCATCTGTCCTCTGGGAGCTGGGGATGGGCTCCCAAAAAGTGTCCCTGGTGCTGAACATCACTGGGGAGGGGCAGGAAGGAGAGGAGGGGGCACAGAACAGCAAGGAGAGCCATGGGAAGGTCTTCAGCTTTGGATTCATTCTTTTTTTGAGAAGCTAAATAATAATTCTCACCTTTTGGAGATTTTCTGTCCTTCCCCATGTGAGAGCTCTTTGCATTGGGCTGGAATGAGCAACCCTGGTCCAAATACCAAGGAATTGATGCCAACCTTCCTCTGCAAAAACTGAATCAAAACTCACCTGCAAACCCCACATTTCCAATATCCAGGTGCTCATTTAGGAGCATTTGGGAAATTTTTTGGGAAAAATTTCATCACTTTCAAAGAACGTTCCCAGGCATGGGTGGTCCTTGCACTGACCACCTGAGCATCCAAAATGTGGGACAGGCTTGAGAAGGGGACAGGGGGGTGACAGCAGCAGTGGGAGTGTGAGAGATCTCCTTAACCCCTCCCACCCCATTCCTGCTCACACCCCAGCGATGGAATCCAGGGAATCTGCATCCCGTGGGTGATTCCTACGGGATTCTTCTCCCCTGATGTGGCTCCTGGTGTGTCCCAGCCTGGCTGGGGTGTCCTGCAGCACCTTCCTCTGCAAAAACCGAATCAGAACTCACCTGCAAACCCCACATTTCCAATATCCAGGTGCTCATTTAGGAGCAAGCTTTGCTTTTGAGACGGGGTGAGATGAAAGAAGGGGGAGAGAAGGAGGAACAACCATTTTGGGAAAAATTTCATCACTTCCAAAGAGCATTCCCAGGCATGGGTGGTCCTTGCACTGACCACCTGAGCATCCAAAATGTGGGACAGGCTTGAGGGTGAGGGTTAACCCCTCCCACCCCATTCCTGCTCACACCCCAGCGAGGGAATCCAGGGTGATTCCTGCGGGATTCCTGCGGGATTCTCCTCCCCCTGATGAGTTTCCTGGGGCCATCCCAGCCTGGCTGGGGTGTCCCGCAGCACCACCATCCTGGTGGCATACCTGATGACAGTGACAGAGCTGGGCTGGCAGAGCTGCCTGGCTGCCACCAAGGCTGCCCGCTCCTACGTCAGCCCCAACTCGGGATTCCAGCAGCAGCTGCAGGAGTACGAGAGGACCCTGCTCCAGGAGGTGACATCCCCTTGGGGATATTTTAGAGTTGTTTTCAAGCATGCAAAGCTCCTTTGCATGCAGCTGTTTGCCCCAGTTAAATTTCGGGAATGTCATTTATCGCCTGAGGATTTGAGGGTTTGCATGCAAGAACAAAAAAGAAAATTTAAAAAAGAAGCAGCGCATTGATATTATATGAGTGCACTTAAAAAAGCTCTTAAAACCCCCTAAACATGAAAACCCTCAACTTGAAAACCCTCAACTTGTTTTCTTGAGTTGGGACACAGCATGAGGGATGGGAGAGCAGTTTGTCCCTTGGGAACCTCAGGAAGGAGCTGGGCCAGTTCCCAGAAATGCAGCAGGGAGAGGGAGGAAGGCTCTTGTGAGGAGTTTTGGGATTTCTGGGCACGCTGGGATGTGCCAGGGCTCCCTCTGCCAGCAAGTCCCCTGCTCTCAGAGGCAGGTGACAGGCAGGAGCAAGTGTGGGTGGAGAAATCTCCTGTTTCCTCCCCAGAACGAGGTGGAGCAGCAGGTTTTGGGGGAGCAGAAGCTCAGGCTGGGTGAGTTCCCATCCCATGCAGGGGAGGGAGGATGGAGCAGAGCTCAGCTGGATTCCAGCAGCAGAAATCAGAGCTGCACTTTTGACCTGGAAAAGCCTTCGAAAGCAGAGGGAAAGGCCTTGAAAGGCAAAGGGAAAGACCTGAAAAAGTGAAGGAAAAGGCTTTTAAAAGCACAGCTCCCACCTGGCTCTCAGCTGCCTCCAGTCTCCTCTCTGCACCGTGCTCCTTCACCCATCCCTGGGGTCCCAGACTTCCCATGGGACACAGACACCTCTGCAAGGAAAGGATAACCCTGGCCAAGGTGTGAGCAAGGGATGTCACAGCTCGTGTCACCCCTAAGCCGGGTGCCATCCCTGGAGGCAGAGCCCCCCATCCACTGCAGCAAACAGCCCTGTGGTTCCTCTGGCCCTGCAGAGCCCTTGGAGGGGATTCCTCTCCTCTTGGAGGGAGCAGGGACAGCACATGACACCGGCCCCAAGGCCAGCCCCAAGGCCAGCCCCAAGTTCCCTTCCCTGGGTGCTGTCACATGAGGGATGTGGCTCTGCCCCGTTATCACCAGCTTGCACAAACGCCCGTGGAGGAGGGTGGAAAATGCTCCAAGAGATTGCAAAACACCCTCAGTGCTGGAGATTCCCTGTGGGGCTTCCCCAGGCTGGGCCAGCTCTCCCCAGCCCTTCCCAGGCTCTGGCCATGGCTCAGCACAGCCCCTGGTGTGGGGTTTGTTGTGCCCTCCCTCCATCCCACTTATTCCTCCTGCTCCCAAAATCCAGCCTGGGCTCAGTGGACACCACAATTTCCTCCTTTTCCCTTCAAAGCTGCTTTTCCATCACCTCACAGTTTTCCCTGAGGCTTTGCAACCCTTTCCCTGAAACACCCAAGGCACAGCCAAGTGTGGAGGTGCTTGGTTGCATTTTTCTATCCGTGGGATTTAGCAAGAGCTGCCTTTTCCTTGAAACTCCCACTCGTGTTCCCTGTGATGTCAGCACTGGGCAGGGAATGGCCCTCGTGGGTGGAAAGCCTCAATCCTTGGTGGTTAAAACCTGTGAGGAACAAGTTGGACCTTCTGGGGATCTCCTGGGGCTGTGGTGCCTCAGTTTCCTTCATCTCAGGGAGCTCAGGTGGGAGGAAGGAATGAGGAAGATGCTCCAGCCTTGTTGCTGTGGTTTCAAGCTGGCAAATGGGGCTCCTCTGGGCTGGAGGGATAAAGAAGGAAGGAAGGCACCAAGAGCAGCAGCAGGGTGATGGGTAAGGTTAGAAAAGGAAGTCAGTGGGCAGAGACAGGACGGTGTGGATGTGACAGAGGGCAGAGATGGGGCTTCTGGTGACAGACCTGTCCCCTGTGGTGCTGGCACACCATGGCCAGGCTGCCTTTTTCCCCCTGCTGCCATCCCAGATGGGCTGGGTGCTCCTGGCAATACCTGGCAGCTCCCCCCATCTCCCACCCTCTCCTGCCCTCCTCCCTGGGTGGTGGGTGCCAGACAGTGCTGCCCATGGAGCTCCATCCCTCTGGATGGTTTGCATAGAAGGGATGTTCCCCCCATGAGATCCTGGCATGGATCTTGCCCCAAATCCTGTCCCAAACCCTTTGGGTCTCACTTCCCAGGGGTTGTTTCCTAGCAGGGAATACAGGTGACACTCCCTGGACAGGGATCTCCCTGCTTGCAGTTGGCAATTGCCTAACAGCCCTGGTGAGTCCTGCTGTGGGAGAGAGTGGTTTTGGGAAATCCAGACATTCCCAGTGGAAATCCCCCCTGCCCCAGCTGATTTTCCCTGGCTGCAGGAGAGGGGGATACCACCAGGATCAGTCTAAAATTTTTTTCCCTTGTGGCTCATCACTGGCAGCACAATGCTGAGCTGCCTGTCCTGCATCCCAAACTTTTTCTGGGAACTCGGTGCCTCCTGCCCATCCAGGAGGTGAAATCCACAGTGAGAGCACCTCACTCTGGGGGTGCCAAGGCTGGGCAGCTCATGGGAGCTGCTTCCCTCTGCCCCTGGATCCCCTGGCTGCACCCCATCCCTGTCCAGGCTCCAATGCTCAGTCCCTCTCTGTACCCTTTGCCACCCTCCATCCTTTCCTCGAGGTGTTTGGTGTTGCTGGCTGCACTCCTACCACTCATCCCAGTAATTCCTTGCTGGAGCAGCTGGTTCCCAGCTCCTCAGGGAGTTCTGGCTGTTCCCTGTGAGCCCTGGGCAGCTGGAATGGTGAATCCTGGCAGAGCTGCCCCTTCCTGCCCACGCTCCTGGCTGCTGCAGTCTGGGGCTGTCTGGCTGTTTCCTCATCCCAGCACTAACGGGAACAGTTCCTCTGGATCATCCTTGCTCCCAGGCCTCAGCCTGCTGCCAGCTGGCCCCTGGCCACCAGGATGCTCCTGCCTCCAGAATAATCAGGATAAGTGGGAGGAGAGGTTCCTCACAAGCTCCCGGTGGTGAGCGAGGTGCTCTGACTACAAACCTGCCCCACCTTGCAAGGACCAACTTAGCTGTGCTGCTGGTGGGGAAAAAAAAAACAAAAAACACTTTGGGAAGCATTCCTTACGGGAATTCAGGCACATGAGGAACAGCAGCAGCTTCTTGGCAAGGAGAAATAAATAAAGCTGCTGTCCCAGCTGCAGCCAGGGACTGTGCTGGGCTGGGGATGTGGGAGTGCTGGGATGGAGGGATCCACTGCATCTGTGATGTGCTGAGCGTGAGCTCCTGTGGGATTGGGACCTTCCTGCATGCTGGGTGTGCCTGGGGATCCCCCAGCCTTGCTGGGATTGCAGCAGGAATTGCTTTGCTCGCTGCTTTCCACCAGAGCTGTCGCAGCCTTGCTCTCTCTCAGCTTTTCAGCTCACCCTGACAACCTTTTCTGGCTTTTTCCTGGCAGTACCGTGCATGGATCCTCCGGGATTATGGCAGGAACCCCTTCCAGGACCAGGAGGAGCTGCAGAGCCTGCTGGGCCAGCAGCAGCTGGGGAGCAGGGATTGCTCCTGGCTCAGCTCCCCAGCTCCCACCTTCCCTCCTCCCTGCCACGCAGGTGGCACCGGTGGTGGCAGCAGATGGATGAGCAGATAAGCAGCCAGGCTGTTCCCAGGCAGACCCTGGGGCTTGGAAAACTCTGTTTTCCCTTTGCCAAGCACCTCCAGGGATTCATGTCTAGGGCAGAAATCTGCCAGCACCAGGGTTGGAGTGGGGGGACAGGACACACAGACCCCCCTGTCAGCTGCCAGCTCCAGTGAATGGGTGACAGCATCCTGCTCTGTCCCATTCCCCCCTTCCCAATGGATTACAGCCACTTTTCCACCCTCAGAGCAGCAGCCAGCCCTGTCCCCCTCTCCTCACGACAATACCTGGGCTGGCAGGGTGCACAAAAGGAAATGCAGACCTTGGAAATGCAAGGTGGGATGAGACGGAGAGAGGCCACCTTGTCCTCCGCTTCCCTGAGGAAGGAGGGATGAATCTGGGATGTGGAGGTGCTGCTGAGCCTTGCTGGCACCCAGTGGGATGGGGAGAGGGGCTGGAGGTGTTTTGGGGCTGCCCCTTGCTGTGCATGGAGCTTCCCAGTGCAGGCTGTCCTTGGCAGGTGAATATCTGGCATTTTCCTTATCCCAGCCCCAGGGAGGGGGGAAATCCAGCAGTGGAGCCAGAGTGGGTTTGGGTTTTCCCTGAGCCCCATCTGAATGTCCTTGCTTGCCAAAGAAACCAAAAGCTTGGTTGGATTTACTCAGCCATGGACCAGTTTAACTCTGTCTCTCTCCAAAAGCTTTTTAATACCTAAAACCCGTGGCCACGTCCAGTTTTTTATCCCAAACTCAGATTGTGCTTTGCCAGAGCTTTCTTTGCCAGGAATCCCCCTCATCTGGTCCCATCCCATGGATTCAGCCCTTCTACATGAAAACCTTCAACCCTTCTGTGCCATCTCAGCCTTTGACTATAAATACCCTGTTTGTCCACTCAAAAATGTCTGTTCTGTAAATCCTTCTAAGAAAAAAGGGATTAAAAACATTTCTAGGAATTCTCTTGATGATGATTTCTGGGTACTCATGGTGTGACAGCACCAGGGGTGACTCGCTCAGCTACGAATAAAGAAGAGAGTGATTAAAATCATGAGGGTGCCTGGACTTGATTTGTGGTGTTCCTGGTGGGAATGACTGAAATGACTGCCCTGCTTCCCATTTTCTTGATGAGAACCACCAGCAAAACGAAAAGTTTTAAGTATTCCATGATGTATAGAATTTCAGGGGAGAAAAAATGCTGATTTTTCCCATTTTTTTTTTAGATGGAGAAGAGGGATCCCTGTGGCTGTTGTTCCACATGGAAGTAATGGGAAAGCAATTAATGAGGACGAGGCTGTTGATGGAGTGGGCTGAGCAAACGGGATCAATATTGGATTTAAAGGCTCTGTTTTCATTTCAGGAAGCAGAAAAATGGAACTTGCACGCAGGAAGACAAAAGAGAAGAAAGTGGGAGTTAATAGGAAGTCATTGGAGATGGGTGATAAGCAGAGATTAGATTTGCAGGAGGTGTGATAACCTCCACAGCCCTGCCCCTCCTGGCCATCCTGGGGATCAAACATTCCCCAGGGAACCACAGCACCAAAGCAAAACCTGGGAAAACCCCCCAGATTTGGGGAATCACAGGGAGCAGCAGCACCCTCCACACATCACAGCCACAGCTGTGCCTAAAAAGCTCCTCCTAACCCAAATCTCCCTGGATTTGAGGGGTATCTGGGTGAATATGTCTATTTTTCCACTCTGGTCTTCACCAGTGGGACTTGAGGTGGATTTAATTCTGGGAGCTGGGAAGCAAACCCTGAACAGGTAAAACTGAGCTGGTTTCCACTTTTTGGACATTGCCAAAATGGCTTGGCTTGGCTGCTCAGCTCTGCTGTTCCACATCAGTTTTCCCAAAAGTCTGGTGCCTCTGGCATGGGGAAAAATGGCTCTGCTGAAGTGTGGCTGAGCTTCCCAGGGTGCTGCTAACACGGGGAAATTATTCCCAAAACATTCCTGGAGTGCTCATCTTCCCTTCACAGCAGCAAACAGGGCTCTGGGGCACCTCCCAGCCTGTTTCAAACCCGAAATCTCATTTTAGAAGGTAATTTTTTTTTATCCTCACCCCAGGGAATTTGGATTTACCTTTCCAGGCTGCCTATGAAGCTGCAGAGCCAAAATGAAGCTGGGAGTGATGAAGTCATCTTGTTCCTTTGCAGTGAATCTCCAGGTTTTTGGTCTCCAAAGGGGATGGAGAGTTTGGTTGTGTGCAAACCCTTTAAAATATCACAGGTTTTTCAGAATTTTAATAAAATAAAGAGGTTTTTTTTTACAGGAGGGTCTTTATCTAGCAGGGGGAGGTAATGATGCAAAGCCCTGCAAAGCTTAAAATCGTATTTTTGGTCAAAAAAGAGAATTAATCCTCCTGGCTGTATCTGAGTGCAGAAGATGTTTTTGGCTCACCCCAAATCTCCTGGGGGGGATCCAATGAGGATCAGTGGGGTGTTTAAAAACAAGGACCATTCCAGCCATTCTTTATTAGAAATGACAGGCAAGGTTGTGCACCTCAGAGCGTTATTTTTATTAAACCATCTGTGCAGCTCCTTACATTTCCCATTTCTCTGTATTACCCACATGGGAGTAATTATGGTTTTCTTCCAAGAAATGTGTGTGTAATCTGGTAATCCCAAAAAAAAACCCCACTGAAGTCAGTCTGCAGATGGTCCTTTATGCTCTGGTGGCCCTGGCTGGGTTTGGCTGGGCTGGGGCACATTCAGGACACCAAATGTGGACTGGGAACAGTGGGAAGTGCTGGGACAGGGCGGGAGGGAATGATCCAGGACTGGGGTTGATCCAGAAAGGAACTGCTTGGGGGTGACTAAACTGGGACTGGGGATGGACCAGTCTGGGACTGGGAAAAGTGGTCTGGGACTGGGAAGACTGACATGGGACTAGATTGATCTGGAACTGGGGAGGTTTATTTGGGGATATACTGGTCATGGGCTGAGGATGGATTGATCTGGGATTGGGGTTATTGGTCTGAGACTGGGAATGGATTGAACTGGGACTGAGGACACTGGACTGATCTGGGACTGGTGACGCTGGTCTGAGACTGGGAATGGACTGATCTGGGACTGGGGACACTGGTCTGAGACTGGGAATGGACTGAGCTGAGACGGAATGGGCTGATCTGGGACTGGGGACACTGGTCTGAGTCTGGGAATAGACTGATCTGGGACTGAGGACACTGGTCTGAGACTGGGAACGGACTGAGCTGAGACTGAGGACACTGAGCTGAGACTGGGAACGGACTGAGCTGAGACTGGGGACACTGGTCTGAGACTGGGGATGGACTGAGCTGGGACTGAGGACACTGGTCTGAGACTGGGAACGGACTGAGCTGAGACTGGGGACACTGGTCTGATACCGGGGATGGACTGAGCTGGGACTGGAGACACTGGTCTCAGACTGGGGATGGACTGAGCTAGGACTGGGGACACTGGTCTGGAACTGGGAAGGCAGATTTGGGATTGGGGATAGAACGAGCAGGGGCTGGAGAGTGACCAGTCTGGTCTGGGCAGACTGCTCGGGGACTGGGGAAACTGGGTTAGAACCGGGAATGGATTAATTTGGGACTGGGACCGACGGGAGCGAACCGGCCCGGGGCACACCCGGGGCACACCCGGGACAGGGGCGGGTTAGCCACGCCCCCTCCCGCCCGGCCCCGCCCCCTCCCGGTCAGCTGATTTCGGGGAAAGCCGCGCTTTAAGAGAAACCGCGGCGCGCGCCCCGCCGGGCCGCCCCTCATTGGCCAGCCCCGCACGGCCCCGCCCCCTCATCGGGCAGGGCGGGAGAGGGAGCGGCGCCTGATTGGTGCAGCGTGCAGGGGCGTGGCGGTGGGCGTGGCCTCATCAGCGCGCTGGGATATAAAATGAGCGCGGGGAAACCGCGGGCGCGGCACCGGGATAGAGAGCGCGGGGACGGGACCTGCAGCGGGAGCGGCCGGGGAACAGGTACCGGCATCACCGTGGGAGGGCAAGGACCGGCTGAGGGACAGGGACCGGCACCGGCACCGGCATCCCCCATGGGTGGACAGGGACCGGCTGAGGGACATGGACCGGCCGGGGGACGGGTACCGGCACTGACATCGGCACCAGCATCTCTCGTGGGAGGGCGGGGACCGGTTGAGAGATAGATACCGGTACAGGCATCCCCCATGGGAGGGCAGGGATCGGTCGGGGAAAAGGTACCGGCACCGGCATCCCCCGTGGGAGGGCAGGGACCGACATCTGCATCCCCCGTGGGATGTTCAGAGACCTGCCGCAGCATAGCGACCTGTACCGGCATCCTCTGTGAGAGGACACCGGGGAGGCACCGGCACCGAGCGGCGGAAGGGCAGGGGGACAGGTCCCGGGGAAGTCCCCATGGCGGTCCCCTGCGCAAGGACCGAGCCCGGGATGGGCGGGTTGAAAGGGGCTCCTTGACTCCCTCTCGGGGAGGGAGATGCAGCTCTGTCCTCTGGCAGTGATGGGGAGAAGCTTTCTAGAAAACGGGGTGATATAAGATTATCCTAAATCTGCGGGATTTCTCAGGTTCTTCCCTTCTGGCATTATTCAGGTTGGGTGCTGGAGCCCCCAGAGAGGCTGCCCACTCCTCCTAGATGTCCTTTGGGACAGCCGGAGCTGTGCCCTCCTGGTGGTGTTGGTGCTCACCATTCCTAAAACACAGGGGCTGTGCTCTAGGTAGCCAGGGCCATCTCTGTGTCCTGCTGGCCGGTGGAGAAGGCTGGAATTTGGTGGTGGGAGCCCATGGCAAAGCAGGGACCACTGGCTCTCAGGCTATATTGGGAGCATCCTTGTTTTCTCCCCAAAAATCTTCCAGTGGGACAGTAAATAACAAACGAATGAGGGAGAGGCAGTCCAGTAAAATTTAGAGCCCCAAATGCCTGGAAAGTTGATTTAGGGGCTGCTGATCACTTCTGCCAGGCCACCAGCTCCTGTTATGCTGTGGAGGGGACAGGGAGGGTTGAGCCTGGCACTTTGCTGCCAGCAGCTGTGTGTTCCTTGTCCCTGTGAGGATTTGGGATGCAGTTTGGAGCTGGCATCTGCTCCCCAAATAGTGCCTGGTGAGAGGAGCTGCTGCCCCCTCCGGGACAAATCCTTGTGCCAAGACCAGCCAGGGACATCTCTGGCATCCCAGGATGGCCTGCCAGTGTCACTAGCTCAGGTGACAGCACAGCTGGGGGCTTTAATCCATCTGCTTCCTCTGTGATTTATCCTGCAGCAAAATAGGAATAAGCAGAGCACTGAGTCAGCTGCTTCTGGGAGCGGAACTTTGGCAGAGCCGGAGGAAGAATTTGTAGTAACTCAGAAGGAAATCATCTTGATTTTTTTTTTTTTTTTTAAATTTTAAAAGAAGCAGAGGGTGGTGTGGGAGTTTTTTAATCCTAGAATTAATTACAGAACTGTGTGGGGGTTTGGGTTGGAAGGGACATTCAAGATGATTGAAGATCAAGATCATTGGCTTCTAAAAGCTGCAGGTGGTGCCTGTGCCGGCTGAGGACTGGGCAGAGCTGACAACCCCTGCTCCCCAGCTGTGCTGGGATGGCAGTGGCAGAGCTGACAACCCCTCCTCTCCAGCCGTGCTGGGATGGCAGTGGCGCAGCTGGGATGGCAGTGGCGCAGCTGGGATGGCAGTGGCAGAGCTGGGATGGCAATGGCAGAGCTGTCACCCCCTGCTCCCCAGCCATGCTGGGATGGCCGTGGCGGAGCTGGGATGCAGTGGCAGAGCTGACAGTCCCTGCTCCCAGCTATGCTGGGATGGCAGTGACAGATCTGGGATGCAGTGGCAGAGCTGACAGTCCCTGCTCCCAGCTGTGCTGGGATGGCAGTGGCAGGGCTGGGATGCAGTGGCGGATCTGGGATGGCAGTGGTAGAGCTGACAGTCCCTGCTCCCAGCTGCGCTGGGATGGCCGTGGCAGCGCTGGGATGGCCGTGGCAGCGCTGGATGGCAGTGGCTGAGCTGGGATGGCAGTGGCAGATCTGGGATGCAGTGGCAGAGCTGACAAGCCCTGCTCCCAGCCGTGCTAGGATGGCAGTGGCCGTGCTGGGATGGCAGTGGCAGAGCTGACAAGCCCTGCTCCCAGCCGCGCTGGGGTGGCAGTGGCAGCGCTGGGGTGGCAGTGGCAGCGCTGGGACGGCAGTAGCAGAGCTAGGATGCAGTGGCAGAGCTGACAGTCCCTGCTCCCAGCCGTGCTGGGATGGCAGTGGCAAAGCTGACAGTCCCTGCTCCCAGCTGCGCTGGGATGGCCGTGGCGGATCTGGGATGGCAGTGGCGGTGCTGGGATGGCAGTGGCGGTGCTGGGATGGCAGTGGCAGTGCTGGGATGGCAGTGGCAGTGCTGGGATGGCAGTGGCAGAGCTGACAGTCCCTGCTCCCAGCTGTGCTGGGATGGCCGTGGCGGAGCTGGGATGGCCGTGGCGGAGCTGGGATGGCAGTGGCAGAGCTGACAGTCCCTGCTCCCAGCTGTGCTGGGATGGCCATGGCAGGGCTGGGATGGCCGTGGCGGAGCTGGGATGCAGCGGCAGCACTGACAGGTGGCTGTGTGTCCCTGCAGGATGTGTGACCGCGGCGGCGGCCGGCGCCTGCGGCAGTGGCTGATCGAGCAGATCGACAGCGAGCTCTACCCGGGGCTGGTCTGGGAGAACGAGCACAAGTCCATGTTCCGCATCCCCTGGAAGCACGCTGGCAAGCAGGACTACAACCAGGAGGTGGATGCTTCTATTTTCAAGGTAGCTTTATTTTTTTAATTTTTTTTAGGTTTGTTTTCAGTGTGTTCGAATCCAGCTGTGACGTAAAAAGCAGCTCTTGACCTGCTCTAAACTTCTCATCAGCTTCTCTTGATAAAATGCTGGATTTATATTTAAAAAAAACAAAACTAAAAAGATTTTGCAGGTGTTTCACTGAAGGGGGGGTTTCCAGTTTTGGAAAAAATGGGGAAAGTTCCATCCTGAATCAAAAAGGTCAGGTCTTCCCCAGGAATTCCCTTCCCTCTGACCCCACTTCCAGTATTTGTACTGGTGAAGGAGTTTCATTTCAGTAACAACTGATTTGGAAGCACTGGAAAACTGGAAACTGATTTGGAAGCACTGAGTTATGAGGATAGCCTTGAACTCAGCCCTCTGAAAATACAGAAATATCTATAAAAGAAATCTATATATATATTTAAAAATATGGAATATTTTTCTTTCTTCCTTCAGTGGTAAATAAAATATGTTCTCCCACCAAAAGCACAATTAAGTTCTGGAGAAACCAGTTTATTTGTTTATTAATTTATTAGTCAGGTGCTGAAAAATGAGGTTTATTTTGATTTTTAATTAAGCAGCAATTCCTTGACCTGACCCGTAGGTGCAGAAGTGAACCCACACATGATGATTTTAACCTCTGCTTTTTGAAAACTTGGGTTTTCAAAGACTTTTCTGCATTTCTGAGGCAGGTAGTGCTGCTCTGCACCCCCAAAACCCCCCCTGGTGTGGTGGCTGTGCAGGTGGCCGCAGTCCAGGAGTGAAACAGCAAATCCCCAAGAGATGCTTGGGAGGGTGCAAGATGCAAAATGCTCTCAGCTCTTCCTCCCTGGGAGGCTTTGTAGAGCTCACAGGGAGGATTTTCTTAGTTTATGATTATTTTTTTTTCATCCTTTGCTTTAGGCCTGGGCTGTTTTCAAAGGCAAGTTCAAGGAAGGTGACAAAGCTGAGCCGGCCACGTGGAAGACGCGGCTGCGCTGCGCCCTCAACAAGAGCCCTGACTTTGAGGAGGTGACAGACAGGTCCCAGCTGGACATCTCTGAGCCCTACAAGGTTTATAGGATCGTGCCCGAGGAGGAGCAGAAGTGTGAGTTCCCCAGGAAAGGGCTGAGCCCTGCTCTGGGTCCATCCTGTGACCCCAGCCCTGCCCCTGAGCTGGGTTTGCTGGTCAAACCCTGCTCTGTGCTCTGGCTCTTTGCATCCCCCTGGGCAGGAGAAAAGCCAGGCTTGTTTTTTTAACCCCTTAAACCCCCTAGGAAAGAGAGGACAGCTGCAGCCTCGTGGAAACTCCCATCCCCTAAGGATGTTGTAGGGGCAAATTAATTCCACCTTCCCTACCTGGGGGAGGGAGCCTCAACTTTTTTTTTCCTCCCAACCCCTGCCCTGTGAGGATGGTGGGGAGCTGCAATAAATCCCTTTTCTTGCTGGAGGAGCAATAATTTTGCAGAGAGCTGCTCTGATGTCCGGTGTGGCTCAGGTCACACTAACTATAACTCAGTTTGTGGTTAGGGGAACCTGTGTGCTTTGTCCTTTTTTTTCTTTTTTATGTTAAAAACTTGCAAAAAAAGAATGATTTTGCAGGCAGGAAATCTGCCTTTAGCATCTCTGTCCCCTCCAGCCCGTTCACACAGGGGCTGAGCTGCCTCTATGCAAATGGCACTGCAGGTTCCCACCAGCAGCACCACTGCACTGGGGTGACTGGTGGAAAAAGGAGAAGCAGCAGCCCCAGTCTCTGGGGTGCTCAAAAAAACCCTAAACCCTCTCCTCTGCTCCAGCTCTGTCTCTATCACCAGCCATACTTTTGATTTTTCTTGCTGCAGATCCCTGTGCAGGGGAGAAATGAGTTGTAAAGTGATTTTTGGCCCCAAAAAGCAGCTCTGGAGGGGCTGTGATCCTCTCCTAGGTGCTGTTACGTGGCTCTGCTGTGGTTCTTGGTTTCATAACTTTCACTGAAAGGTCTCTAAAACCCTTCAAGATGAGCTGTGCTTGGCAAGTGTGGGTGTTCTCACTGCCCCCCCACCTCTCCTTGCAGGCAAGGCAGGCATTGCCAACGGGAGCAGCCTGAATGATGTCCCAGAGATGGACTGCAGCTCCTCTGCCATCGATGACCTCATCAAAGAGGTGAGGCCTCACCTTGGCTGCAGCTGGAGTGCTTGGCTCAAGCTGCCTTCCCCAAAATTCCATCTGCAAAAGTGCAGTGTTGCATTTGCAGCTCGTGCAGCTGAGCCAGCACCAGGGCAGGGTTCTGGTGTTGGCTCCTGCTTTCCTTGTGCATCCAGCTGGAGGGGAGCTGCACTGGGGATGGAATCACAGCTCTGTGTCCCTCCTTGCCCTTCTCACACCTGGCTGCTTCCCCTCAGTAGCTCTTGAGGCTCTTATTCAAATGTCCAACTGGGGCAACACCAGACTTGATCTTTCCAACCCCCAAAAATTGGTTGGCATTGCCATTTGGACCCTCTCTGAGTGCTGAAAGTGCTTTGCTGGAGGCATCAAACCTGCTCTGATCCCAGTGTCTGCTGTCCCACAGCCCTCCTGTGTGGATGAATACCTGGGGATCATCAAGAGGAGCCCCTCACCCCCCCAGGAGACCTGCAGGAACCCCCCAATACCCGACTGGTGGGTGCAGCAGCCCAGCCCTGGTGAGTAGCCAACAGCTTGTGTGGTGTTTGGGAGATTTTTGGGGGCAGAAAAATCGTCCTGGGGAGCAGTTATTTAATCTTCCTTATGGAGAATGTTTGAAGTACTCATTAAGAAATCCAGCTGGGAGCTTTTGCTGACATTTCCTATGTGAGAGCTGAGAAACCTGGGACAGATAATGGGGAGGCTGGTGGGGGAAACTGGAGGATTGGGATTTGAGAGCTGGGAATGCAGGCTCAGCTTGGCTTTCTGTGCCCACAGCGTTGCCCCTGATGAATGGATACTCCAGCTATGAGCAGTATCACTCAGGTAAGGCACCTCACCTGGCCAGCAGCTGCCCCTCTCTGCTTGTGGTGGCAGGAGGTGGCTCTGACTCGGTCCCCCACCTTGAGGGAGGCTTTGCTTTGGGTTTAGGAGGTGCTGCACCCTCCTGATTTTCTATATTTCTATGCTGGGATGAATCCAGCCTGGTGGCATGGGGGCAGAGAGCAGCTGCTTGGGGTCTGGGATCAGCCAGCCTTTGGAATGGGGGGATCTGCCCATGGCATGGGGGGAGTGTGGAGCAAAGGCAGGAGGAAGAGGTTCAATATATTTCATGGCCATAAACTAAACCACCAGAAGTTCCACCTCAACATGTGGAAAAACTTCCCATGGAGTGTTGGAAGAGCTGCCCAGGGAGATGTGGGATTTCCCTCTCTGGAGACATTCCAACCCCACCTGGATTTGTTTCTGTGTCACCTGCTCCAGGTGACCCTGCCTGGCCAGGGGGATTGATCTGGGTGATCTCCAGAGGTCACTTCCAACCCCAACCATCCTGTAACACTGGGAGCTCTCACTTGCTGGTCAGCCCTGGACCAGGCTGAGGGAGACATCCCTCCACCAAGAGAGAGTCACTGCCAGGAAATTTGGGATTTGGGCACGGCAGTGAAGAACAGATTTGCCCATACCTGACGAAACCTGCGCACCCATCACCCCCCAGGTTATTCCCAGATGGTGATCAGCTTCTACTACAGCGGGAGGCTGGTGGGCCACGTCAGCACCTCGTGCTCTGAGGGCTGCAGGATCTCCCTGGGGCAGCCCTCGGGCCATGGGGAGAAGCTCTACGCCCCCGACGCCCTGGAGCACGTGCGCTTCCCCTCGGCCGACGCCATCCCCCACGAGCGCCAGAAGCAGATCACCAGGAAGCTCTTTGGCCACCTGGACAAGGGTGTCCTCCTGCACAGCAACAAGCAGGGCATCTTCATCAAGAGGCTGTGCCAGGGCAGGGTCTTCTGGAGTGGCAACACCATGGCCTACAAGGACAGACCCAACAAACTCGACCGGGAGGATGTGGTGAAGATCTTTGACACCAATTTATTCTTTAGAGGTTTGTAGGAGCCTCCTGTTTTTTTTTTTTTTTTTTTGGTGTTGGGGCTTCTGCTCTTTCCTGTGGGAAGTAAATCCCTGCATTGGTTGATTTAAGATGATCAGCCAGCAGATGTGGTGATCAACCCTGGATGGCAGCAGTCTGGGGTTGGGAAAGCTTCAGGAGGGGATGGGATAACAGGGATAGTCCCTATAACTCTGGCCAGAAACTCCCTGGAATAGCTGAGGCAATTCTGAGATCCCAAAGCCTTGGGACAGTGCACAAAGGGTTTCTGGAACTTTAACCTGGTGTGAGACTCCCTTGGGCCCTGTGAGGGGGTTTTTCCTTGCACCATTTAGAATCCCTCACTTCTGTGTTCCCAAGTGCTCTGGATGAGCAGGTGACAGTACCAGACCTGGGAAGGAATAATCTGGTGTTTTGGGTCATTTGGCAAGTTCCAAAATTGGAGGCTTTACTTGAGCCCACAACTTCCTTGTGGGGTGTTTAATCCCAGGGATGTGTGACAAAGCCTGGCAGCCTCTGGAGGGCAAATTCCAAGTTTTCCTCTGTCCTTGCAGAGCTGCAGCAGTACTACAACAACCAGGGCCGCTTCCCAGACAGCAGAGTCATGCTGTGCTTCGGGGAGGAGTTCCCAGATGCGGTGCCACTGAGGTGTAAACTCATCCTTGTCCAGGTACGAGGGGCTGGGAGCAAAAGGGACCCAGCCAAGGTGGGAATTCTGCCAGCAGAGCTCCACCCACGGGGCATTGGGGTGCCTGGATTGGGGGTGGAAGTGTGGTGCTTTTCCACAGCCTCCTGAGAGGTGCTTGGGCTGCTGATTGTCAAATTCCTGGAGCTGGGGTTGCAAATGAAACTCCCTAATTAGTTTTGTGAACTGCAGGGAAATCTTTCCATTTCCTTTTGATCCTGCATTGGCACTGAGACTTCTGCCTTTTCCTGTGATTGACAGCAGTGGGGTTGGGGAACCTTAGGAGGGTGAAGGAGGGGATGGGATGTGGGGTCAGTCCTCGTGGCTCTGGTCAGAAACTTCTCCTTGGAGAAGCTGCAGCAGTTCTAGGATTGAAAAGGCTCAGGACAGGGAGTTTCTGGAGCCTCTTGGGCCAACCAGGCTGTGGCAGCAGGGACATGACAGGGAGGGCACAGGGAGGGTGTGGCTTCCCCTCTTGAGCAAGCAGAGATCTGTGAGGATTCTACAAGATCAGAGACTGGTCCTGTGCCTCCTGCACAGCTTCTGACCTTGCCACCTCTTGTTGTCTTGGGCGTCTGCCCCAGTGGATCCCTCTGGATGTGCCAGCCTGTCCTTGCACATCAATACCCCTGCTGGCAGGAGCTCCTGGAGCTGCTCCTTTCCTCCTGGAGGTGCCTGTGGAGTCAGACCTGCTGTCCTGGCAGGACCTGGCCACCCCTGTGCTCTGCTGTGTGTCCCCCACCCCACCTCCAGCCGGAGATGCCCAAAGAGGACGCTCTTCTCTCAATTCCTGACCTTTTTTCCCTTGTACCAGGTGGAGCAGCTGTACCTGAGGCAGGTGGTGGACGAGGCTGGGAAGAGCTGCAGCTCCAGCCCCATGCTGCCCGTGGCTGAGGAGCCCCAGCACGAGCAGGGCTACCGGATCTTCCAGGACGTGTGCCCGACGCGGCCGCTCTTCCGAGAGAGCCAGCAGATTGCAGTCTGAGCCCTGCTCCTGCCCTCCCAGCCTGCTGGGCTGGCCTTAGCCACACCCAGACTAGTCACATCAGTGCCTACAATACCATTTCCCCCCCCTCTTTTTTGTTTTGTTCTGGAAAGCTGGGTTTTGTTCTTTGCCGTTTCCAGTGGTTGGATGTTCAGTGTTTGTCCTCTAAACAATTTATGATAAAAGATAAAAGTGACTTTTCTAGTGCCAGGACTGGCTATAGCTCATGGGGGACAAGGAAGGTCAGGGCTGGCTTTGCTTTGTGTTGCCTTTGTTAATGGCCAGTCAAGCAGAACCAAAAATCAACAGCTGTAACCACCTGCCCCAACAATCTGCAACTCAGACCTTGCTGAGAGCAGCAATTTGATAGGAGGTGACTCTTGGAAAAGCCTTAGAATGCTCAAATTTAGGAAATTATATCCAGGAATCAGCTTTCCCCCCTCCAAAGAGCCCTGCTGATGGAAGGCAAGGTGTGCCTCCCAAAGAGAACTCCTGAAATTCCTCTTTATTTTTGCTGTGAGATTTATGTGTTTCTCTTTCATGCCAAAGTGGATTGAAATTTGCAAACCAATGCAGAGATTCTATGTGTAAATATTGAATATGAAAACTTATAGGAATCTTAATTTTTCCTGACCAGAGCCAGAGCTGATATAAATATATAGAATTTTCATTTTTCAAGATTTGCAGCACAGTGTGAATAGCTTGGCTTCACCCTCCCAAACACACGTGTGGGGCTCTCCCAAGCGTGTCCAGGCAGCGTCATCCATGTGTAAATCCTCATTTTCACAGCCTCTGTGTGTGCCCTCAGCTCTGGGGAGCTGCTGGTGCCTCCCAAAGCAGGACTGCACACCTGTGCGTGCCACCAAAGCTGCCTATTTATTGTATGCCTAAGATTTATTAATTTTTTGGGGTAAATTTTTATATCTCCCTGCAATTAAAGTGCTATGTTTTGTATTTCTCTTGCAATGTGGTTTTTGGGTGGAATGAGTGGGGTCTCAGGGCTCGTGGGGGGAGTCTGGGATCTCTGACTTGCCCCTGATTTGGTTTTACCTGTGGTGGGGTTTGTGGTAAGCCTCTGTCCCCTCCTTCCTCTTCCAGAACTTCCTGGATTCATCTCCAGGCAGGAAAGAAATGAGTCAAAAATGCTGTAATGCAATGGAGGGAGGGAAATGGGGTCACCTGGGGATCTTCATCCCAGGGAGGAGGAAGATGTGTCCCTGCTCATCTGCCCCAGCACTGAGCTGGGTGTGGTGCTCCCAGGTCATGGGGTGGGGGCAGTTTTTTATGGTTGTGTCCAAAACCTTCCTCTTTTCCTTTTCCCATGGGAAATGGGAGCTTTTCCCCACTGTCCTCTCGTGGTGCAATCCCAGCCAGGTGCTTCCCTCATTCCCTGCTGCCCCTTCAAGGGGAGGGGAATTGGAAAGAAAAACCTTGTGGATTGAGAACAGTTTAATATTTGGGAGAAATTCTTTACTTTGAGAAGAAGTTTTTCCCTGTGAGAAAGGTGAGGCCCTGGCACAGCTTGCCCAGAGGAGCTGTGGCTGCCCCTGGATCCCTGGAAATACTCAAGGCAAGGTTTGATGGTGCTTGGAGCATTCTGGGATAGTGGGAGGTGTCCCTGCCCATGGCAGGAGGTGGAATGAGATGAGTTTTTCAATGCAAACCATTCAGGGATTCCAATTATAAAAATATCAAGTATAGTAATTGTAATGAAAAGGAAAGTGGAATAAAAGTGAAGAGAAGCAAGTGATGCATGATGCAATTGCTCACCCCTACTGAGAAGAAAATCAACTCTTATCCCAGCAGAAACCAGGGCCCTTCTCCATGCAGATTTCTAAGGGGTGTGGTCTAAGGGAGAACCAGCTTGAACTTTGTGATCAAACATGAGGATTCAGGGAATTGCTCCATCCTTGCCCCTGCCCTGTTGGGGGGATGCTCCTGGTCCTGCCTGTGCCCTGGTGCCCATCCTCTGCAGGCATTACAGCACTTGGATTTGGTGCTTGTGAGAAGAGCTGGCTGCACAGCCACATTTTTTAGGATGCACCAGGATCCTAAATCATACCTAAAGGCAAAGGAAAGCCCAGCTCCTGTGGGATGCTGTGGCATTGGGGTGGGCATGTAGGTGAGCACTGTTCAGTCTCTCTCTGCTCTTCCTGAGAATCCCAAGGGCTTTAATCCTGCTTTTTTAATCCATTTTTTTTTAAAATTCAGCCCAGAGGGTGAGTAAACCTCACCTCACCTCCAGTGGAACCTGGCAGGGTGGAGGTGTGAGCGAGGTACCACTGTGGGCTGTGCTGGAGCACACGATGGGCTGGAGCCTGGCACACCAAAAACCCCACTGGGGGTTTGCCCAGATGTGCAGGGCCAAGTCCTTCCCCAGAAAGCAGCACCTTGTGCTCACCTGGAGCCACCTGCTCCTGCCCAGGGCTCTTTTCATTTCCACCCCAGACTGCAGAGGAGCTGAGGTGCCTTTTATTGCACTGGTTATCTTTAGTGTTTTCAGTGTCTCAGAGCCCAGAGCTTGCTTTGGGATCTTAACCAGCACCACAGCTTTCATCCCAGAGGGATTCCAAGGGGAAATTCCTGGTGGGACTGGGAAGTGGGATGCAAGAAGAGTAATGGGGTGGGCAGGTGCTTGTGTCCCCTTTCAGCTCAGCTGGGGCTTGCAGAAGTGCTGGGCTGAGGTTTAATGCTGGTTTAGCCCTAAGCTGGATTTCCCCACCCTGCAATCCATCATGAGGAATCCATCACCATGTCCCAGATTTCAAGGTAAGTGCATTGATTTCACACTCTGGCCCCAGAGTCACCGTGGCTTTAGTGAAATTCCAGCAGGAGCTCCTGCACATCTCTCACTTTTCTGTAAGCTGGGCAGGGATGGCACTGCCACCCCAGCTGGTGGGGTCTGGAAGTGCCCCAGTCCAGAGCCTGCACCCCATCCCTGCACCTTGCCCAGCCCTGGGAGCTCCAGGAGCTGCTGCTGCAGCTGTGCCCTGTCTCGGTGGTTTGGGGTGACTGGTGACTCAAAGACTTTCGTTGGTTTCTGTTCATTTGGGTTCCTCTCTGTCACCTCCCTGAAGTGAAACCTCAGTGCCAGCGTCAGCTCCTCTCTGTCAGTGCCTTGTCTGCTGGCAAGTCCCAAAAGTGACCCAATTTTTTGGCTGAGGACCCTGTCCCCAAACCCTGGAGCTGATTGATCCCCTGCATCCCCTCCACTGAATGATCCTCCTGGCATAGCAGGATAGTGGAGCATAAATGAGAGGCTCAGACCACCCTCCCCAAAATTCTTGCTGCTTTTTTGGTGCTTTCCCACACTTGGAGTGAGAACTTGATGTCAATGCATCTCCTTGCTTCCCAAGAAGGCCTGTGGGAACGGGAAGGGAATTTCTGGGAGTTACCCAGGCTGAACTCCTGCCTTCAGGAGCAGAAGATTCCCCATGGGAAGGAGAGTGGAGCTTGGTTTCCAAGAAGAAAACCTTGCAGGACATACAGGGTTCCCTCAAGAATATTTGGGAAGGAGCCATGTGCTTACCTGGCACAGAAGGGTGGACCAGGGCAGGAAATTAGGGGGAATTTTCTAAGATTTTCCAACCTAAAGACATCTTGGTGGACACAGGAACATTTGGATTTCCAGGTGCTGCAAAAGATGTGATCAGCACTGCAGCCCCTTGATGTTTTGTTCACTGACTCAGGGATGTAATTTGGATTCAAAGCCAACCTTTCTCCTGAGACTTGGGGCTGGAAGGCAGCTGGGCCTCTGGGAATCATTTTGCTTTGGAAAAAATGAGCTGGGTTATGTCCTGGGTTGTATTAATCTTGTTCCTCACGTGTTTCTGGAGTTTCCCAGGACGTGCCCCTCACCAAACACCAAGAACACCACTGAAGGTGGCTTCAGGAGAAGAATTCAGCATCCATGAGGATAACACCTCTCCCACATACCTAAAACCCAGTGTGAGGAGTTACCCAGTGCCAAATCTGTGTGAAGAACAAGTTTGATGGGCTGGGGAGGAGGAAGGCGAGGTTTGTCCCAGCTAAATCCTGAGATTCATCCCAATTCAACCTGGAGGAAGAGGAAAAGCTCTGCAGGCATCTCCATCCAGTGCTGTGCAACCACAAGTGGGTTGTTACTGTATGGGGCTGTGGAGCAGTGAAAGCACACAGTAACATGACTTTTTCTTGTATGGTGCAAGAAAAAGAGTATTTATTGAAGAAAACCATGGTTTTAAATAAAAGAGTTTGTACAAAATAAAACAGAAAAGATTCATTGGTCAGAGAAAACAACACTTCTTGTTTTAGGTTTTTTCACAGATTTAGTAGGTGTTTATTATTTAGTAGGTGTTTATTTTTACATTATTTACATAATTTACATTACATTTATGTTTCCATTAGAGAAAGGTTTCTAGCTTGGGAAAAAAGCTGAGCTTGAGAAAGTCAGACTGGAAAAATCTTCAAGATTTTTGTGGGTGGCAGGTCCCAGCTCACAGTTGAACTGCTGGGGGATCCAAGACCCAGCAGCTCCAGCTGCTTCCTCCAGCCTGCCCCTGCCTGGCACCAGGCGCCTCTCGGGGCGTTAGAAAGCAAACAGTCACTTTTTATTTCTAGACACTGGGCTCTCCAACTGGTTTGATTGCTCAATGCCCCCGTTTCAGCACAGCAGAACTGTCCAGAGTGAGCTTCTCCAGGCTTTTCCTGCCTGCGTGTTGTAATGTGGGAGCAGCCCCCTCCCCTCTGCTCCCTGGGGAGGCAGGAAGGCTCCAACCTCCTTTTCCAAAGGGATTTAAACCCCCTTGGGTGATTTTATGGCCAAGGATGATGATTTGTGATGGTTATCTGGCAGGAAAACCCACCCAGAGTTGGCTTTGGTGGATCTCAAGGGCCTTGCCCCATTTTGTGATGGTTTTTTGGATAGGGTTTTGTGGGACACTTTTCAGTTGTCTTTTGGTTTGGGTGGATGGTGGGACTCGGTTCAAGGGCCAAACCATGAGGTCAGACATGTGGAGGCAACACAAGGATCAACCAAAGTCACCTCCTCTTCTCTGAGCATCACCAAAAGGAGGAAGAGGAGGTGGTGGGAAGAGCTGAGGGTGAGGAGCCTGAGGCTGCAGGATTTCCTCAAGCTGAGCTTGGCTGCAGGAAGGTCTCATACAGAGGAAAGGAGATCCCAAACCCCAGGAGACGTGACAGCAGCTTAATTTTCAGAGTCAGCTTTTTAACAGATGCCCTCTCCCTCTGCAGGTCTCTGCCTGAACACCAGACACCAGGCTCACCAAAACAGGCTCCACCCAAGCCACAGCAGCAAACACAACACAGGGACGAGGAGAAACACGGCAATATTTGGGTTTGTTATGAGACCAAGCCTGAAACCAAGTCCAGGCTGAAATCCCCTCCCTCCCCCCTCAGTTTGCATGTGCTTAGGGGCTGTGTCCTGCTCTGACTTGTTTTTATTGCAGGTGATTTGTTTGCAGTAGCAAAACACCCGGATGCACTGAGGAGCCATAAAACCAGCCAGAGCTTTTTGTGTGTCCCAGAGCCACCAGGTAACCTGGGCCTCTGCTGCTCTTCCTTGGTCTCAGCCCTAAAATGGGAATGGGAAGAAGCAAAAGGGCATTTTTAGGAGGTTTTTGCAATGTGATGGTTAAAAAAATACTCCAAGCTGCAGAAACATTCATTTTCTTTCTTTTTCACCCCAATGTGTGAATGGAGTTGGGTGTTCAGAAAAGTTGATCCAGCTCTTGCTGAGAGAATAATTCACATGGGTTATGTAAAACCTCCTTGCTCTGTGCTGGGTGTTTTTCAGAGAAATGCAAATCATAGAAACACGGAAGGATTTGGGTTGGAAGGGACCTTAAAGCTCATCCTAGAGATTGGAATACCTTCCACTGGACCAGGCTGCTCAAAACCCCAAAAGAATAACAAGATTTTTAGTCTTTGGAGCAATTAATTTCAATAATACCAATTTCCAGCATCCCATGGTTTCTGCTTTTTCTTCTGTTGGGCTTCAGAGGGAGGACTGAGGGATGTGGAAGCCACAGTGGTTTGAAACAAGTGATTCCCTGCCTGTGCCTTTCTGTTCTGTATTTGAGAAGAAACCACTTCTCCCTGAGAGAAATCTGGCTCATGGACAGCTCTGCAGGGTGCAAAAGGCAGGTTGGTCTTCCCAGGGATCAGTGCTAGAAAATAGCACGAGGGATCATTTTGGGGAATGTTTTTTACACCTCTGCCCCAGAAATACCATCTGGTTTTGTTTTGGAGAAGGGTCTGGACACCTCTTTTGTAAAAATACCAAATATTTCAAATTTGCTGATTTGCTTTGCTCCTTCAACCCAAATTTTCTCTGTTTGCTCCTAAATGCTGGTGACCAATTTGACGTCCAGTCCCTCCTTGGGCAGATGGTGAGGTCTGAAGGAGACTTGATCCAAGGAGAGATGGGAAGAGCCTCTCAGCTTCAGGAGGAGAAGGGAAGGGACCACTTGCTTGCAGGAAATGTTCACTGGTGGTGTCAGCAGCAAGGGCAGGGTGAGCCTGGAGGAAGGAGGCTCGTGGCTGGCAAGGTGGGGAAGGTGGTCTGTGGTGCTCACCACCGAGCAGGAGATGGAAAACGTGGGGGAAAGTGAGAGATGGTGATGGTTGGAGGGAGGTTCATTGCTGGAGCAGCTCAGGAGAAGGGTGAACATCTGCCACATGTCCAGCCCTGGTCCTACACAACACCCAAGAGATCCCTGGGAGGGGAAGGAGCAAGCGTGGCTGAGCTGAACCCCAAAATCAGGAGCTGGGGGAAGCCTGGACCATGGACAGAGCCCCCAGCACAGTTCTCCTCCATGGACATTAATTCCCTTAACCCTCTCATGGCTGTGGGGACCAGCCCCTAAGGAGTGACAGCCAAGAGCTGGATTATACAGGGACATCACACCAAGCTGTGGGAAAACAACCCCTGTGCCCACCCTGTGGGGCTCTGCCCTCAGGGGGCATGTGGGAAACTCTCAGTCTGGGCCAGAGTCTGGAAATTCTGGGGTAATTTTAACCTTGCTGTGGGTTGTGAAAAACTGAGGGGTTTTACAGCTTTGCTGGGCTGGGCACTCATAGCCAGTGCAACTCCCCCAGGAGAAACATCAGCTGGAGCAGGGCAGGATTAGTGTGAGCCCTCAGGATTGTGATCCCCTGAAATTCCCCATCTTCTCAGGCTGAGGGCTGTGCCCTCTGAGGAAATATTGGCTCAGTTGGTTTTCGAGGAGGGCAATGGTTTGGGGTGTTTAGAAAAAGCACAACTTCTTAATTTTCCCCCATCAGATTTTCTGGGTGAAGCTTCTTGCTGCAAGGATGAGTCATGAAGCCAAGAGATGTCATTGGAGGAGGGGTTTGAGTAGCAGGGAGGATTTTGAGCAGCAGGCAGGTGTCTGGCCAGCACCCATCCCATTTGGATGGCCTTTGGGCCATCTAGCTTGGACTAGAAGACCTTTAATAATCCCTTCCTTTCCAAATTATTTTACCTGGCCTGGAACTCTTCCTGCTGTGAGTTTGAAACTGCAGAGGTCTCGATGTGAAAGCAAAACTTGGCCTTGGTTTTGCCTCATTGAGAAATTATTCTGTATTTCTGGTAAAGTGACATCACCTTTTCGAGCTGCTGCAGGAAAAGGGGTCACTGTGTCATTTCTGGTCCTCTCTCCTAATTTTGGTTCTTCACAGAATCCCAGCAGCAACCCCAGGTGCAGGAGAATCTTTGCCTGTCCATGAAGGCACATTTCCCAAAGGCTGAGTACCCTGGGGCTGGTTCTCCCCTTGCCCCACGAGGAATTTGTTCATCTCCAAACAACCTGGAGCTGTTCAGGAGGAGCTGATTCATCAGAACCCAGTCCTTGAGACATCCTGCTCCTTATCAGCCTGCAGGGCTATCAGGGGAGGTGAGGCTGGAAACGATCCCGGCCAATTTAATAATTCACTCTCGATTTGTGTCACCGATGGACGCCGAGGTGCTGCCAGAGACGGGATCTGATTTCAGGGCAGGGCCAGATCTTAAAATAGGAGGATGGGAATGAATGGCAGCGTTTGTTTTCCCTTTTATTGGCGTGCTGTAAAGGTTCACCTCCAGCCTGAGCTGTCAGTTGGGCACGATGTGGTAACCCCAGCGTTCCGGGAATGGTGCCTGAGGTGGCCCATGGACCTGTGACCCCAATCTGAGCTGACCTGAGCACACCTCTCTTTTTTCTTGAGATAAGAATTAGTGGTGAGTTGATCATCTCTCTCCTGTTCCTTACCTTTCTGCTATTTTTTTTAGCTATTTTATTAAGGTTTTTCTTGGTCACAGGTGGAGGCAGGCAGAGTCAGAGCTGCTGTCCTGTGATTTCAATCTGCTTTTCTCAGGCTGGATTTGGGGCAGAGCCAATTCTCCCCAAAACCAGCATCTTTCCATCACATGCTTCAGCTTCGGAGCCTGCAGGTGTGATCATCTCGTCTGGTTCTGGGGTAGCTCCACTGCCTACTAAAGAAAAAGCTTAAGCTTTGAAAGTTCACAGAGCTGCAAAAAAACTTCCCCAACTCCTTTCCCCCAACACCAAGAGCTGCTCTCTGTTTTGTACAGGCAAAACCCAGAGTTTCACTGAAATGAGCTGAAAAAAGCCCTCCCCATCCTGTAACCCCTCTCCTTTTCCAGATATTTATTGTGTGCTTGTGCTACAGCCTCCTGCTGAATCTGGAATTTAAGAAGAATTCTCGCTTGAGACCAAATTTTCAAAAACCTAAATAAGCTGCAGTGCACAAAACCCATCCGCAGAGAAAAACAAAATTCACTAAATAAATATTTATTTTATTCTGCTGAAGCTTCCTGAATAGTCAAGGAGGACTTTTCCTGCTGGGATGAGCCAGGATGAGATCCATTCCCTGTGACAAACAAGCCTTGAGCTTGAACTTTGGCCTCTGCCAGGAATTAATTAATTTGCAGCACTCTGCTCTTTGTGAGATCTCAGCTCCTGGGTTTCCCACTGTGGGACACTGAGCCTGGGGATGCCCCTGCTCTAAAAATCAGAGTTTCCTTGCAGAAATTCTGTCAGAAAAAGTGATGAGTGCTGGAGTGGGTGCAGGAGTGGCCTCATTTACATCTGAGAAGTGGGGCGTGAGCTGCTTTCCTGTCAGCACCAGGCTTGGCCCTAAAACCCCCTGTTGGTTTTGTGTCTCTCAGGGCTGGAACAAAATCTTGAAGGGGGAAAAGCCCTGAGAGCTGTCAAACCTCTTTTCCTCGTGGGTGGATTCGCTGGTGTCTTGTAATGGGGTTGAGCCTCTCCTCTGTCACCTCTATTCATGGTGACCTCATTAAACATCTGGGCTTGATGATCTTAGAGATCTTTTCTGACCTAAATGACTTCATTGTCGTATTTTCTCCTCCCAGGAGGTTTGCTATATTCTTGGAAGTGTTGGATGGGGCTTGGAGCAAACAAAATTCTCCAGGAAAAGTTCCCCAAGGTTATTTTGTCCAAGTGTTCGTCTTTGGACCTGAAGGAAATAAAAGTGCTTTGTGGAGAGGAGCTGGTGCTCCAGCCATGCTGGGAGATGGATTTCCTTGTTCTGATCCTGGGATGCTGCAGGATCCTATGGCCTTGAAGCCCCAACTTGAGCTTGGGGACTTTCATGTGGAAAGGGACACATTTACCAGAGTCCTTAATGAGGGAGCTTTTTTTGGCACCCCAAGCTTTCTTTAACCAATAAATGCTGTGTCAGACAAGCTGCAGGCCTGGGGAGGAGGGTTTATTTCTCATCTATTGAGTATGCCAGGGAATGAGAGAAATCTATTTTTCCTGCTTAATTTCCTTGTTCCTGCTGTTATTGATGGACTCCTTGTCCCCTTTTTTTCCCCACTGTTTTTGGTGCAGGAGGTTGCAGGGTGGAATGGGACATTAATCCTTGTACTCCTTCTATCTACACTGAGGTGGAAGACAGAACTGAGCATCCCTTTAGGGCAAAAGGATGTTTGATAGGAATAAACAACAAAAAGGGAGAGGAAACCAGGTCAGAGATGAATGCAGGCCTCAGGGGGGTTTGCAAAAGAGCTGGAAATCTCACAAGGCCGAGTCGCGCCTCATGAGATTTCTGACACTTCCCACTTCTGGCTGGGCCAGAAATACCACAAGAACAACGCTGCATCATCATTCTCAGCTCTGGCTCTGCTCTTCCCACACTGCCAGCAGGGATCAGCCTCCCAAACCTTGCCCAGGATCCACCGAGGATCCGCTGGCACCGCCCGGCGCAGACGGCGTCGGCTTTTCCTTTCGGCCCCGTGTGCTGAGCAGGGAGATATTTTTGGTGGAGAAATCGAATGACTCATTTTGTGGATCCCAAGAACTATTTTGGGGCTGGGCAGGCGCCTCCTCCAGCGCTCTGCCCTGCTGGTTCTGCCTGGGCACCATCTCCCTCCAGCCCGGGGCAGGTGGGTGCACAAGGGATGCTGCACCCTCAGCCTGCAGATCCAGCTGGATCTCGGTGCCTGGAGGCTGCCAGGGATGTTGTGCAATCCCCCTGTTCACGTTCCAGCTCGGTCCTTACCCTTTCCGCCCTCAGGCCGGGTTTGTTGTGCAGAGGAAGCTTCTAAGGAGCCCCGACAAACAGACAGGAAACCGAGTCTTTCACTGCGCGGACACATTGTCTGCCGGGGGCTAAATTTGAACATGAAAAGGCCTTATTTATTTCTTTTATTTATAAATCCTGTGCTTTGAAGACATGCCCCGGTTGGGAAGGGCGCAGGGGAGGGTGAGGGGAAGGGCAGCCAGCGTGGTGTGGACCAAGTCCAGCTCTGGGGTGTGGGGTGGGGTCAGGGCAGGTTTGGATGCTCCATGCCATGAGCTGGAGTGATGTCCAGATGGAAATGGTGGGGCTGGAATGGGACAGCTCTGGGTGACTGGTTTTGGGGTGGAGCTCATGGGCCTCCCCATGATGGTGAAGGTGGTGTTGGGATCCAACCTGCGTTGCCTGGCTGAGGCTGAAATCCTGGGTGGGTCACTGTCCCCATGGAGCTTGGGTGATGAGGGGTTAAAATCCAGGACTGGATTCCTGGAAGCATTTAAAGCAAGGTTGGACAGGGCTTGGGTAGTGGAAACTGTCCCTGCCCGTGGCAGGTGTTGGAACAAGGTGATCTTTAAGGTCCCTTCCAACCCAAACCATTCTGAGACTCCATGATCAGCAAGGTCAGGTGGCCACTCCATGTCCACACCAGGAGTCACCATCACTGGCCTTGGCCACCACCTCTGGAGAAACTGCTGATATCCCCAGCAGCATCAGATCTGCCTCCCACCAAGCCACGGGCTCCTGGTCCCACCAGGGAACCAGAGGCTCCCTTGGAGAGGTTTTGTTTTTATTATTTTCCATGTCCCAGTGGGTATTTCCAGGCAAAGGTAGTGTGGGAGAGGCAGGCAGATCTCGGTCACCGCAGCCAACTTTAAAAAGTGAAAACACGAAGTCGAAAGCTGCCAAACCTGCAGCAACTTCCCAAATCCCACCTGAAATTTAGCAAAAGGCACAAGGAAAGTAAAAGTTCCAGCGTTGCTTTTTTGGGGGGTGGTGGGTGTTTTTTTTTTTCAAATAATATTGTTGTTCTTGGAGAAACATCACCCTTTGTTCTGAGAAAAGGGAAGCGCTGGGGCCGTGGCTTCTGGGGAGTTGTGAATCTGCCCCTCAGGAGAGCAAAACTGGGGTCAACAACAGCACCCAGGGTTGCACCAGGGCAATGCAACAGTGGAGATACAGGGCTGACACAGAAGAGGAGAAATCTCTTATCCCCCTCTCTGCCCCCTTAGGAGCACAGATGGGTTTGGGCATGGAGCTGCTCCATCTCTCCCCTCCTGCTGATGAGGTCGGGCTCAGCTGCACCAAACCCCACTGGTCACAGCCACCCTTTTCTTTATTTAACCCTCCCCGACCCCAGGATCCAGGAGCCACTTCCACATTTGCTGCTGGCCACGGGCAGAAAGCCCTTGGAGCCGTTTCTGCCCCTCCTGCCCGGCCTGTCTTGCTCACAGATGCTCAAACCACACTTTCCTTCACCCAGCCTGGCCCATCACAGATGGACACAGCTGAAAATACCCCAAAATAACGCCTGGCCACAGGAGTCCTGCGAGGGTCTCCCAGCCACAGCAGCTGGGGCTGAGAGGACAGGCTAAAAATAAGGGTGTGGTGGTGCAAGCTTCTGAAGATCCCAAAGAGTGAGGTGAAACTCAGCCTGGGTTAACTGAAAAGCTGAGGGTGTCTTTGGGGTTATTTCTGCTTGGGGGGGCTCAGCTGGAGGAATGGGGGAGCCCTCTTGGGTATGGGTTTAGTGGGGTCTCCCCATCACCTCTGTTTGCTTTGTGGGGTCACCACCCTCACAGGGAGCTGCATTCTGGGGCCCAAAGGAGCTAAAGCTGTGCTGTACCCACAGATTTTAACTTTTTTTGGAGAGAAATCTGCAGATTTGGCTCATACAGAAGGTCCCAGTGTAGCTGCACACTCCAATCCTGCCCACGAGGAGCCCAAACCCTCCATCCTTACACAAGGACAGCAGCTGGAGCATGAAAATCTCTCTGATATTTCCACCCATGATCCACCTGGGATTGTGTGTGGCTCTATTTGGGACCCCTCTATTCCCCACCAAGCCCAGGGGAATCCACCCCATCTCTGTCCCCCCACCTTGCACAACCCCCTGGGTCCTTTTCCTTCTCCTTCCTCACCCTGGGTGAAATCAGAGCTGTTATTTCAAAGAGGAGCTTGTGATTTATCACTGTAATCTCAACCACAAGTTGAGCTGGCAGGAGTTAGGGGAGCCACGAGGGATAACAGAGGGGTTGGCTATTCATTTCAGCATCCTCTGTGCTCTTGAGGTTTTTATTTCTTCAGTACAGCAGCAGGGAAATACGAGTTGTTCACAGAAAGAGGAGAAAATGAAAAGGAAAAAATAAAGAATTGCTCAGGAGTTGTGTGGAAGTAGCTCAAAATGAGGTTGTTTCTTTGCATTCTGGTTTAAAAAAAAAATCAGCTTTTTGAGCTTTAAAACCTGAGATTTTTGCAGCAATCAGAGGAACCAGCCCAGGGTGAAGGGAAACACCCTGGGATGGTGCTGCTGGTCCAAGGGCAGAGCTGAGTGGGGGTTTCTCCTTATTTTTCCCATTTTCCCCTTCTCCATAAGTCACTTTTACAGCTCCCAGCAGCCAGCCTGGCAAGCACAGCTTTGTTAATGAGTCTTTAAATCAAAGGTTTGTGGTGGCCAAAGCAAACCTGGTGTCTCCTTCCAGAAAGGGGCTGCACAGAGAACTCCCAAACACCTCCTGGCTGGGAAGGAACAGCATCTTCATCTTGGTTATTTCACTTTTTCCTAATTTATATTTGGTTTTACACTTTATTTAAGGCTGTCAATCCTATTTCCCTCACTTTTGAATGGACCTGAAGCTGATTTTTTGCTAAATATGAGTGAGATTCACATCATCTTATGAAATTTCAAACCCTGGAGTGTTGCTAAACCTGCCAAATTTCCCAATTTTCTCAACACTTGGGCTCTTTGCATCCAATATTCCAAGCTCCTGGTGTGCTCATGAGAAATCCATCGATTTTTTATGCCTTTTCCTTGTTTTACAGAAGAAAAAGCTGTTTTTTTCAGGCTGGCTGCAGACTGTGGGGGAGTCAGATTTTAACCCACTCTGAGGAAATGACAAAGCATTAACTCCCCTGCAAGGCACTGAAATAGTTTTCATTAAAGCTAATCTTTGCAAGGACTTGTTTTCCAAGCCAAAAAAAAAAAAAAAAAAAAAAAAAAAAAAAGAAAGAAGAAAAAACCACTTGCTCTTTCTTGGCCTTTCTGCTTTGCTAATCCATTTTGACATTTATTAGCAATTATTTATTTCCTTCCCTGTTGGCTGTTTATGGTGCAATTTTTCAACCAAATGGGCATTACTCAATAATAACCCCTGCAGAAAGGCAATTAGGAAACGTGAAGGGGATGGTTACAGAGACTGTGGGGCTTTTCCCAGCCCCAAAATCTCTTTTTTTTTGTCATCAACAGGGCTGGAGGTGCTACTTAGGGCAGCAAACTCTGGGATTGAAGCATCACAACCTCATCCCATCCTCACCCAGGGGCTTGTCCCTGCTGTTTGCAGCTTTTGCAAGGAGCCACGAGCTGCAAAGCCCAGATTTAGGAAGGCCCCACTTTCGTTATCTCCTGGGTAATAATCTTCATTCTTCCCTTTGGGTTTGGGTGATGAGGAAGGGCTGTAAAAAAAAACAGGATTCTTGTTCCTTAATGAAAATGCTCGGTGCCCAAAGACGAGTTCCCGTGAAGCCGCAAGGTAGAGCAAAACTGAAAAGAAAATTAAAAATATTTCAAAGAACCGGCTCAGCCTTTGGGTGCAGCATCTCAGGAGCGTTTCCCCATTCCACCCCTTTGTGGGGACAGCTCAGGGCAGGTCACCCACCCTCCAAAATCCCCCCTGAGCCACGGCTTTCTCAAGAAAAGGCTCCTTGCATGCGAGAAGCCACAGCGGGGGGATAAAAAACAAGCAGATTTGAGTTGAAATCATGAAGCTTACAAGGAAATAAAGAGTTTTTCTGGCTGTGATCACCCCTTGATCGTCCTGGGGGTGCTGAGGGGAGTCAGGGCATGATGCTGGTACCTCCCTGATGCCACCCAGCTGGGGATGAGGAACAAAATCCCCCCTGGCAGCGCTGGGTGCTGGCAGGAACCACGCTAGAGAGGGGTGAGAGCACAGAGGGCTCTGCTCGAAGGTGGGGACAGCCCAGTCCTGGTTCTGCTTGGCTGCAGCTGCCACCCAAAATAATCAAACCTCACCCCAGCGTTTCTGCTGCCGAAGGAAAGTTCATTTTCATTTTCCGACCGCTTTCCTGGCGGGGGCTGTGGGGCTGGGGGGTGTTTGGCACCCAGTGCCACCAAAATGCCACTTGGGGTGGCTCTGGGGTGGCTTTTGGCCAGGGAGGGTGGCCTGAGAGTGAGCTGGGAGGGGATACAGCACTGGGAGTGGGGTCATGAATCACAGCTTGCTTTGGGATGGAAGGGATTTCAATCTCATCTTGTTCCACCTCTGCCATGGGCAGGGGCACCTTCCACTATCCCAGGTTGCTCAAAGCTCTGTCCAGCCTGGCCTTGGACATTCCAGGGGCAGCCTCAGCTCCTCTGGGCGCCTGTGCCAGGACCTGCCCACTCTCACAGGGAGGAATTCCTTCCCAATATCCCAATATTCAAATACCCCAATACCCCAATATCTCAATATCCAAACATCCCAATATCCAAATACCCAAATACCCCAATATCCCAATATTCCAATATCTCAATACCCAAACATCCCAATATCTCAATATCCAAATATCCCAATATCTCAAAATCCAAACATCACAATATCCCAATATCCAAATATCCAAACATCCCAATATCCCAATACCCATCCCTGCCCCCTCAGTGTGAAGCCATCCCCCCTTTCCTGTCACTGCAGCTCTTGCCCAAAATCTCTCTCCATCTTTCCTGTGGGCTCTCTTCAGGCCACAATTAAATCACCCTGAATCTTTTTCTTCTCTTTTCCAGGCTGAGCAATCCCAATTCTCCCATTTTTTCCTCACTGCTCCATCCCTCTGGTGGGTTGGGTGGAACATTGTGCTGCTCCCAACAAAGCTGTGGGATCACAGATCCATTGGGAAGGTCTCCTTGCCCATTTCCAACCCAAACCATCCCATAAATTACACACTACCCCCACCAGGCTGTGATAATTGTTAAATCATCCCCCCTTTAATCCATAAACTCTACACAGACAAGATTAAGCTCACCAATAACAAATCCAGAGGGTTTTCCCTCTGTTTTTATGCATCATCAAGGCTTATGGACAGCCCCTCGTGCACTCCTTGATGTCTGCCATGAATCCCAAATTCCCTGGTGCCGTGCACTTCCCCTCCCTCTGCATATATTGAATATTTCCTCGATGCTTCCAGGGGCTAAAAACATCTCTCTGTGTGGATTCCTTGAAATTCCACCCCCAAAGCAACACACTGGATCATTGGAAGTGGGAATGTTTGTACTGAGGTTTTTATAGGGAGCCTGGGAATTATTTTGCTGCTAACAAACTTTGCTCACGCCTTAACAAAATGCAAATATCCCAATTCCAGTGTTGCTGAAACGCAGAGCTGAGATCACAGAGACTTGTTCAGGATGTTGATTTATTTTTTAGCTGCTTATTCGTGGTGTTTGCTTGGAAAAAAATGTGGTTTTCTGATTGTAATAAATAGAACAGCACGAAAACCACGACTTCTAAGCAAATCTCAGAAATTAGGAGCTTCAAATCCTTCTGGATTTCCCCCCTTCATAGGGGAAAAGATCTCGCTAGAAATAACAAGCACAGCCTGGGAAGTGAACAGTGAGAATATTCCATCTGAACAGGAAGAATCCACAGCCATTGAGAACCATTAGTGAGTGTTAATTAGGGCTGATTGACTGAGAACAGAGCCTGACCCCCGGCAGAGCTGCTGGGAGCCGGCGTTGAGTCACTGGGAAAACCACAGGCTGCTGTTAGAGGGGAAAAAATTAACAAAAAACACAAATACACGAGCAGGTGCGATTTTCCGTGGTCCTGAGTGACGGAGGAACCTGGAATTGGGCAGCGACCCCAATTCCTGGAGATGCCAAATTAAATGTATTTGTTTTGGTTTAGGGTAAATTTGGAACAAAAATTTTAAAGGGTTTTTTTAAGGAAGTAAATTTAAGTGTTTTGGGTTTTTTTTTAATTGGTTTGGGAAGAAATTTTTTTGGAGAGAAGTGGAAAAAAATTCTGCTCTGCAGATCCAGCCCCGTTTTGCACCCTCAGAGGGTGATGGGGAATCCTCTCCTGGGAGATCCCATGTCTCTGCCAGGGATGTGCATCCCAGGAATGTGAAAATCCCCAAAAGGTGGGAAAGAGGGGATGGAGAATCCTTTCTCCTCCACAGGCCGAGCTCCTGGTTGGATCCAGCCCTGCCTCAGGGAGCTCTTCTCTCCCGACAAAGCTTTAGGGCTGTGGAAAATCACTTCCCCAAATCCTCACTGCTTTTTCAGCACTGGAAGGTCCTGCAAAAACCAGATGGGGACAGTTTGAGAGTCCCTTATTGCAGCAGAGGGAAAGCACAGGTGATTATTCACCCTTTTTAGGATGAGTTACTGAGGGAAAATGTGGAGAAAGCAGAGAAAATCCCGGTGAGGGAGGGTTCTGGGGAGCAGCTCCACAGGGCTTTGGGATGAGCTTTCTGCAGCTCAGAGGATGGAAAACCTCAAAGATCAGTGGAGAGGCCACTCCACTGGGAGCCATCTCCCTGTCCCTCCCTCCAAACCCTGAAACTTCCGATCTAACTTTTTTTTCAACTTTTCCATGATTTTCTCTTTGCTGCCATAAATCCCCACAGCTTTACCACCCCTGCTGTGACATCAGTGACAATCCCAGCTGGGGCTTCTGCAACACCAGGAGCAGATCTCCATCACCACCTCCCACAGCTCAATTAGGGGCTGGGAGATTCCAAAAAAACCCCTTCCACCACCCCTCACTGTGTTTTTTTCATGGTTTGGCTCTGTCTCTCCTCCCTGCACACCTTGATCCCCTTGCCCCACGTGCCCCAGCCATAAATGTAACGGCTTGGTCAGAGTCTCACCATTATTGCTCATCCTGTTCTTATATAACCACCAAGGTTGCTCTTTTGAGTCGCCGACTGCTCCCTCCAGCAGGAATTGTGCTGTCAATCGATCCAGTCAAAGCAGGAAGTGGTCACTGGAATGGAAAATTTCAAATATTCAATGGGATGGGCTGGTTTGCAGCTGCTGGTTTGCAGGGCACGGATTTGGCTGGGATGCTCCACTGCCAAGTGTCTGATCTGCTCTTCGGGTTTTCCCCCCCTCCTAGAAAAATAGATTTTTGTGCTAAAATCCACTCGGTGCTCCTGGGAGCTGGGGGGAAGGCAAAGGAAATGGGATTCATCGCTGGCCACCAGCACTGGAAACCTTGGAAAAGAGCCCTGAGTGCCCATCCAAGCCCAGCAGCTGCAAATGGAGCTATGGGAGGAATTGCTGCTGCAGAGCCATCCCAAGGAGCTGCCTCATCGGCTGCTTAATCACTTTTAATCACCTGTTAATCACAGCAAAGCTCTTAAAAACCCCAGAGCTCTGTCCTTGCGCTGGGTTTTAAGCCCTCCCTGCCTGCCTGGTTCCCTGGGAGCAGGGACATGGCTTTGGGAAAAGCTCTCAAGAACCTGAAAGCCAAGGCTCGCTGGTCCTTGTGGATCCCTTAGAACTCAGTTAATTCCATGAATTTATTCCTTTCTGCTCCCAGCTTGGTGTCCTTGCAGCCTCCCTACAATCCCTGGCACCAAGAGAGGTGACTTTTGGCCCAGGTGTGCATCAAAGCAGGGCTGCAGCTCAGTTTCCTGGCTGAGCCTTCAAGTAAACCCGACCCCACAAATAAATCAGGGTTTATTGCACCCAAACAACCGGGAATTTGAACCCAGCCACGATGCAGCAGATAAAATCTGAGAGATACCCAGCAGCAGGAGGGAAAGCTGCACCTTTAACCACGACTCTGCCCTTCCTGCCAAGTGTGTGCAAGGGATGCTCCCCAAAAGTGAACCCCCTTCCCTGTGCTTGGGCTGCTGGAAGGCAGAGTTTCTCCCTGGCACAGCTGCCAAGGTAGAGGTGGCAGAGGAACAGACAGAGCTGCATATTTAGGAAGTTAAAGCAGGAGCGAGTTCCCTAAAGGGATGGGCTGAGAGTGAGGAGAGGGTGAAGAGGAAAAACAGGCAGCTGTGGAGCCACAGGGAGCTCTGTTCCCGTGTCCCCAGTGGTGTCCCCAGTGTCCCCAGCACGGACAGGCACCAGGAGCTCCAGCCACCAGCTTGGCTGCGCCCAGGTCACCCTGAGCCACATGATCCGCGAGGTCGGAGCAGCGACAACAACAGGAACAATCTGTGGGAGAGGAACTTAGGGATGAACCCAACTTCTCTAAAGTATAAAAAGAGCCTGTGGAGGAGGGGGGGGGAGGCACAAAAAGCCTGGGCTTTGCACGTCCTCCCCTCCCGCCGGCGCTGCCGCCTCCAGCGCTGACGGTTGGGAGCGGGCGCTGGGCTGGGGTTGTGCAACCCCACTGTGAGCTCTTGGCATGGCCTCCACAGCCCTCCCAGGGAAGGAAACACAACCCCAGCCAGCCATGAAGGGCCCAAGCAAGGGCTCAAACGGCTCTGCTCGGCCTCTGCCTGCTGGGTGGCTTCACCAGGGTGGTGGTGGCACGGAAAGGGTGAGCAAACCTGGTGGTGATGCCCTGGAAAGGGTGAGCAAACCTGGTGATGGTGCCATGGAAAGGGTGAGCAAACCTGGTGATGGTGCCATGGAAAGGGTGAGCAAACCTGGTGGTGATGGCACAGAAAGGGTCAGCAAACCTGGTGGTGGCACAGAAAGGGTCAGCAAACCTGGTGATGGTGCCATGGAAAGGGTGAGCAAACCTGGTGGTGCCCCAGAAGGGAGAGCAAACCTGCAGAAAAGCAGAAAAGCACCTCAAACCCTGCTGATAGCAGCAGGGGTGGGGATTGTAAAGAGTGTCTGTGTTTCCTGTCAAAGGATGCTCATGCAGCTCAAAAATTTGATCCAAAGTCAAACAGACTTCCAGCATCTTGTATGCATAGCTACACCATGAGGAATGAGAGTTTTTTTATCCTATTCCCATCAATTTTTCCTTTTCCCTTTGATTTTTTGGTGTTTCCACTTGCTGGCCCAAACCAGTGGGGAAAGGAAATGTCCCTGGTGTACCATGCCTTTCACATCAGCTCTCTCTCTCTGCAGGCACCCTGAAAATGATAACACATTTGAAAACCTATTTTTGGCTTGGGGAAACACTATTTCTGCCTGAAACCTTCCAAAGAACAGAAAAACCCCACAGAAGATGAAGGCAAAACTGGTGAGGTGGCCCCACTCCAGACCAGGCACGTGCCACAAAATGCCAATCTCCAAGGCAGACCTGATGGCACTTCAGGAGATGGGGCAGATGCTGGGATATCAGATGTTTATGATTTTTTACCATGGGTTATGAGTTAAAAAAGTGCCACCCCATGTAAAAAAACCTGTTTCAGGTGTCCTTTGGCCCCCAGGATGTGATAGAAGCCCTGCACGATGTGACATTTTCTCCTCATCTAAAGGAAAATGCTTTGCTGATTGGAGAGAGGGGAATAACAGAGGAGAAAATGAGATCCTAAATTCCAGCTACTTGTGGTAGCTGGAAAATTGGCCTTTAGTATTAAAGCAAGCTGTTGGGACCAGAAGGAGAAAACTCAAAACTTGATGGGATTTAAAAACTGTAGCTCACTTAAGTGAGCGAGGAGCTGAGATTCCAGGAATTTTGGTTTTATTTAACTTATAGGAAAGGAGGAAGAAGCAGATGGAGCTGCTGCTCCTGAACTAAAAATACTGTTTAGAGAAGGACATCTGCAATGCAGCTTTGAATGTCAAGGTCCTCAGTGTTTGGGTTGTTCTCCTTCAAATGTCACCTCCTGATGTTTGGAGAGGTAGAGCTGGAAATGCAGAGGTTGCAGCCATTTCTTCCCTTAGAAATACTTGTTCACCTGGAAGTTTTGCAATGAAATGCAGAGGAAATCACATTTTCAACCTGTGGTGCAGGGATGGGGATGCCCCTGACCTGTCCGTCCCACTTTGGGATCTCTCAGTGCTGGATCTGGACTGGTCCCAGCTGCTGGAGGCTGTTTGGGGACGTGAGACTCACCAAGAAATCTGACAAGTCATTCATAAAACTTCTGGGAGAGTATTTGTGAAAGCCAAGCAAATTCTGCCCCTCCCAGCATGGAATAAGTGACCTTTGTCCTGGCTTTTATTTTCACTTTCGAGCTCTTGCCTGCTGAGGTCAAGCTGTTTATGAAGTTTGGCAGAATTAAAGAGGCAGTATTAATCACCCCCATTATTTTATCTTGCTGGCCACCATCTCACTGTGCTTTTGCCAAGGTCAGGAATTACGCAAAAAAAAATTAAGATGTCCCAGAGTGCCACAAGTCAGCCTTGAGAGAACACAGAAAATCTGTGTTAAAAGGCACAATCTTTGCAAAAAATACCCTTTTGTGTCTTGTCCTTCCATTCAGGGAGCCTTGGCAGTTCTTGTTTCTCAAAAAAAGGAAGAGGGATGTTCTCATGTAATGACAGAACTCCGTGAGCTGGAGATTTACAGGGAAAAAAAAAAAAAAACAAGTATTATACAGCTCATCCTAAAATGATGAATAATCACCTGTGCTTCCCTCTGGTCCTGTCAGCTACTGGTGTAATAAGGGACTCTCACTTTTCTCCTTGGGTATACTTTAGATAGGATTATATCAATGTGGGGCAAAGAGTGAACAAGTCAGGCAATAAACTCCATCAGCTCCGGTGTGTTATTTATCCCCTGCTTATTTAATCCCTGATTATTTAACTCCTGGGGTTGGATGTGCTATCTCTTATCAGGGCTCAGGGGAATATTGCCTCCCCCGTGCCCTGATAGCAGCAACCCCCTAATCTGGAGTTAAATATTAATGAGCTGTGACAGTGCTGGATTCCCAGAAATCTGCTGAGTTAAGGTCATCCCTAGGCATGAGTGATGGGGATGATCTGAAATATCTCCAGGACAGAGTGGGTCAAGGCTGTGGGGGAACACTCCCGTGGGTGTCAGCAGTCCCTGGTGTGGCTGAGGTCCCTCTTGGCCAATGCCAAAACTTCACCAGGCTCTTGCTTCAGTCTTGTGGTCCAGCAGCTGCTTCCCTGCAGATGTTGAAAGGAAAGGAGTGAGAGAGGAGGGGGCCAGGCTGGGTTTCTGAAAGCCCTTTCAGAGCAGCTTTTGTTGCTGTTAATGGCACAGCATACTCACACGAACCTCTTCAGATGGTGGCTTCAGCCTGAGCTCCCTGCTCTAATTACCTCTGCCAAGTGCAAGTGCTGCCCTTTGAGGGGGAGGTTTGATTTCCCATTTATTCCTTTCATCTAATGGTTCCTTGTGCTCGGGGTCCCAGCCATGAAAACAGCTCTTAATCTACCTCCTGCCTCCCACCAATTATTTAATACCTGGGTTTTATTCCTTCTCATTTGTCTTTCTAACTACCCTAATTTCTCCGGTTTCCCTCATCAGCGTTTTCCCAAGCTCTTTATTGTTTTCTGATTGCTGTAAGTCCGCAGTATCTTTTGGCACTAAAGCCCGGCTCCCCAGAGGAATGGGCTCATGAATTTATACAGTGACATTACCCAGCCTTTGCAGACGAGTCTCGGGGCTGATTTGGCTGCCCAGAAATGCTCCTTCTGTTCCTGCCTCTCCTGTCGCTGCATCCCTTTAACGAGCAGGAATTGGCAAAGCAGGAATTGCACTCTTGGTATGAAGAGCCGTGAAAGTCTGAGTCAAGAATTTTGGAGATTAAAAGTAGATTAAATATTTGGGCTCCTCCACCCTTCCCCACTCTCTGTGCCCATGACTCGGCAGATCATTTCACTCTTCACTCGTCAAGACAAGAGTTTCAGCCTGGCAGGAAATTTTCCCCATGGTATTAATTTCTTCTGCTTCTTGCAACTGAAGCACATTTGAGAATTCGTTCCTGAAACTTCCCATGTTCTAATTTTACATTGATGGGACTGTCAGAAGCAGCACATGAGAGAAATGAGATCTCCTCTGCAGCTCTGGGGTGCCTGTGCTGCCCTAGAAGGGCTGATGAAACTCAAAGCTGCTCCCCTGCTCATTAATACCAAATTTCCTGCCTTGGTTACAGAGAATTTAAGTGACAAAAACTCAGCCTGGGCCCAGCACGACTTCCATTAAATCCTCTTTAAGCAATGCCACCTTTTTTTTTTTTCCTGCTTGGCAGATGAATCCGCCTTCTAACCAAATACTTGAATGCACTCATGCCAGGAGAGGAGATTTAAATATGATCAGTATGAGGAAATACATTGGGGTGCTGGGAATAAACACATTCCAGGGAGTTTATCTGTTTATCTTACAGGGCTGCCCCACATTAGGGATTGGCTCAGACAGGAGGCAAATGTTGCTCCAAGGGTGATTTGCCTCTTCCAGTAATTTGTTGCTTTTTCTGGCTGAGAATGGAATTAAGAGAGTCACAAACTATGACGAGGGACTGTGCTTGTGAAATGTTCTGCATTTTTTGGAGGGCAGGAGGAGGCAGCTGCATGGTGAGTGCTGGTGGGTGGATGGGGATCTGCTGGAGTTGCCTGGTCAGAGACCAGGATTTGGGACCCTGATCCTCCACGACTCCTTCTGGTAGCTCATCCTGCTTGAAAAGAGCAAATAATTGGAAATCCTCTCAGAACCCAATGCTCCTCAAGGCCCACAGGGAGGCTGCTCAGGGTCAGAGTGTGAAAGTGGTTTCCTTTCTGGCTCCTTGGTTATTGGCCTCCTCCCGAGTGCAGGATCAGATGAGAAGAGATTGAAGAGATTGAACTTGGTTGGGAGGCAGGAAGAGCTCAGAAAACACCTGAAGATCCAAACTCCTCTGATTCTGGGAAGGTTGGGGCTGGCACTTGGTGATGGGGTTTGACCTCTGTTGTTTTCAGCCAGGAGTCTGAATTTGCAGACAAACTAGATCAGGGTTTGATCATGAATCCGTCCAGCTGGAGTGTTGCATGTCAACATTTGAGGCTGAGGGCTGGAAATGCCACCAAAGTGTGAACACACGAAGAGAAATCAATGTCTGTCAGCTCCCATGGTCATGGCTGGGAGGAGGAAAACCCTTTCCTCATTGGATCAAGCTCTCTCCATTGGATTTCTCCTCCTGTATCACTTGGAAAACAAGAGCAACAAGGACCCAACTCTGGGCCAAGCCTTGAAAATGTCCCCAGAGCCACACCCAGTCCCAGCCATGGTGCCCAGTGCTGTTTTCCAGCCCCAATTAACGGGTGCTCATTAGCAGGGCTGGTCAGGGGGGGATTATACACCACACCCCGCAGAGCTCTCCTGTCTCACCACCTCAGATGTCTGTTGGGACTCTGTTTTTTTGAGCCCAAAATTGTCATCACCTTCTGCCCGCTGGGTTTTTTTCCTCTTTCATGGCCTGGCAGGGGCAGGTCACGGCACAACCTGTCACGTGGAACCAACCGCCCGCATCTTGGGGTCCGTGCCTACCTTTTTTTATCTTTGGAGAGACCAGATCATGACCATAAAAGGGAAGAAGGGAATTTTGGGCGAGGAGCCCTGCTCCGATTGGCTGAGTGCCGATTCGCGGCGGTTTCGGGGGAAATAACCAGATGGGAGTAATTTTTGGGCCTGAGAATAAAAACAATACAACAAAACCATGTGGTTCACCATTGAAACCAAGACAGGACTTTCGGTGCTGGTGCCTCCCGTTGTTCTTGGTTCCACCTGCATGAAACTGCAGGAGGGCCCTCACTTCCACATGGGTACAGCCACGCTGAGCTCCTGGTTCCCATCAAACCTCTCTGCAGACACCACCAGCTGATGACAATTTAGAGAACATCTCCTGCAGGTTAACAGGAAGGAGCTGTTGGTCAGAAAAAGAATTGTGCCTACCCCCAGTGAAGCTGTCTCTGCAGCCATGACCAGCTGATGTTACCTGAGGTAACATCTGGAGATGGATGTGGAGGCTCAGTTGGCCAGATCTGCAATCAACCTCTGTCATCTTCTGGGTTGGGACAGCCCAAGCAACAGTTTGTTGTGGTTGAGTATCTGCAGATCCATGTCTGAAAATCCAGCAGGACAAAGCTCCTTCGTGCCTGAGCATGTCTTCCACCCAACCCTTGTAAGATCATTTGTATGGTTTTAAAAACAGGGCTTTAATCCTTCGAGACGCTCTCCTAAAATGTGCCACTAGCACTGAGTCACAACACTGAGTAAATATGATAAAAAATGCTCAGAGGGTTTCCTGGAAACTTTGGCAGCCATACTTTGGGAGCAGATGTTGGTGACCAGCAAAATTCTTGTAAGCCATGGGGATATTTTTCTATTTAACACTCAGCATGAGAAATGTGAGAGCTGCTTTAGAGCATTTGTGTCCAGGAGCTTGGAGACAGGAGGTGTTTGCCTCACCCTTTCTGGGAATGCCACTCCCATGCAAATCCTTCACTCGGTGCCTTCATCCATTAAGAACAAGATGGTTTTATGGTTGATGTTGTTCTTGGAGTTGGAAACAGGCTCTTGTCACTGAGGTGATGACAAACACGTGCTGTGCTTGTGTGCTCAGGGTGGCAGTGGGTCACCTGTGACCAGGAGAGGTGAACCTGCCTGAGGAGTGAGGCATGCCATGCTGGGGAGGTTTGCTTTAACCATCTCCCAGAAGAGGTGAGGCTGGCAGCCTGTGGTTCCTTCCCTGAACTGAAGCAGGCTCTTGGTGCCTCCTCACTGTCTGCTCCAGGCACCATCCAGTCCATTGCTGGCTCCTTTGGCGAGTCCATCCAAGCCCCCAGAGATGCAGGTGACTGCACAGATGTCTCACCTTGCTCTGTTCATCCCTTTCTTCAATTTTCCTCCCCATTCCTCCTTGTATCCACCCTTCCTTCCAGTCTCCCCATTTCAGACAAGCACCAGCAACTCGTCCAGCACCACCACCCCACCTCTTCCTCTCCTACTGTGCCCCTTCCTCTGCTCCTGCCCCAGCCCCAGGTACCTTGAGCTGTCCTGTGGCAGCAGTTCCTTGGTTCTCCTCGCTCCACCACCCTCTGCAATCTCTCTGCCTGCTCCTCTGCATTATCTCCTCAGTGCTGACCACAGTGGTGGCTCCCAGGACCTATCACAGCATCACAACTGTGGTGCTTGGCCCCACAAAACCAGAGGAGAACCACAGCCTCTTACTCACTGGCACCTGAGGGATGCTGCCCCATCACCTCCTTCCTGCTGGGCAGTGGTTTGGGAACAGGGGGAAGAGGTGGCTGTGAGTGTCTGCTCTGGGGTGTCCTCCATGGCCACCAACATAACCTCTTGGGGATCTCCAAACCCAGCCTTGGCTGCACAATCCCAGGTCTAGCTGAGGCATCTCTGTGAGGCAGAGATAAATGAAGGTGGTGGTTAGAGGCTTGTTGTCAGTGTGGTTCAGGGATGGAGGTGGTGGTTGAAGGTTTGTCAGTGTGGTTCAGAAGATGGTGGTTAAAGTTTTGCTGTGGTTCAGGGATGGAGATGGTGGTTAAAGTTTTGCTGTTGTTCAGGGATGGAGATGGTGGTTGCAGGTTCATTGTCAGTGTGGTTCAGGGATGGAGATGGTGGTTGCAGGTTTGTCAGTGTGGTTCAGGGATGGAGATGGTGGTTGCAGGTTCATTGTCAGTGTG
>JAOTQP010000567.1:2540682-2576303 GCA_026413545.1 Cichladusa arquata
ATTAATGCACACAACCCCCTGGATTAATGCACACAATCCTCTGCATTAATGCACACAACCCCCTGGATTAATGCACATACCCTCTGGATTATTGCACACAACCCCCTGGATTATTGCACACAACCCCCTGGATTAATGCACACAATCCTCTGAATTAATGCACACAATCCTCTGGATTAATGCACACAACCCTCTGGGTTAATGCACACAACCCTCTGGATTAATGCACACAACCCCCTGGATTAATGCACACAATCCTCTGCATTAATGCACACAACCCCCTGGATTAATGCACACAACCCTCTGGATTAGTGCACACAACCCTCTGGGTTAATGCACACAATCCTCTGGATTAATGCACACAACCCCCTGCATTATTGCACACAACCCTCTGGATTAATGCACACAATCCTCTGAATTAATGCACACAACCCTCTGGATTAATGCACACAACCCCCTGGATTAATGCACACAACCCTCTGGGTTAATGCACACAATCCTCTGGATTAATGCACACAACCCCGTGGATTAATGCACACAAGCCCCTGCATTATTGCACACAAGCCCCTGATTACTCTTCCAGCCTTGTGTGGGATGCAGGTTTTGGGAGAGAGATGGATTTATCTGTGGTGGCCTCTGAATATTCATGGGATCTTCCACAGATGTTGAACATTTTGGTCACATTTTGATCACCTGCAGTGAGTTCCCCTGAGGGCTGGCTGCTGATCAGACCACCAGGATCATGCTGAGGGTCTGGTGGGGAGGGGGGAGGGCAGGTGGCTGAGGAAACCCCTGTGTCAGCATTTTCCTGCCCTGGGATGACCAGCGCACATCCTGCGCAGAGGGCACCGCATTGTGCTCTGCCCATCCTGCCAGGAACAATGGGCAGCTCTGGAAAACAAGGAAAGGCATTCTCAGGGCTGTGGGAGAGAAGAGCAGGGGGCACTGGGGGAGATGATGCAGGAGGAGCAGTGATGCCTTGCCTGTGGAAGGTCAGACAGCCTGGACATCCCAAACTGATCAACTTGGTCCAGGCCCCTGGGGAGGCAAGAAATCGAGGCCACGGCTTGAAATTTATCTCCAAACCACCTCTCAGGGTGGTTAAAGCTTTCCCCACTGCTCTGTAAGATGCTGCTTGGGAGGGAGTGAGTGTTGGGTAGCTGATGGCATCTCCTCATTGCTCCCTGCTGGAATCCTGGAGCCTGTGGAATCTGGGGGCCAGGTAAAGAGCCCCAGGGCTGAACAGAGAGGTGGCAGCTGTGCCAAGCTTCTCTCCTAACTGAATCCTCCCTCCTGCCTGGCCTTTCAGCTCCTAAAATTCCCTTTTCTTGCCTTCACCTCTCTGGGTTCAAACATTTTTGCACAGTTGCTCTGACAGAAGCTGAATTCCCCATCCGTGGAAGTTCTTTAAAGCAGGAAGAATTTTGGGGTCTTTCAGGAGCACAGGAGGGTCCTGTGAGGTTCACAGGCCATGCAAATGAAGGCTGAGGCTCCTCATGGGCTTTTTCCCAGCAAGGAACTTTCCCCCCCAGGGTGGTTTAGATTACTGATTTTCAAGCAGCTGGGTCTGCATTTACTGCAGTAACAAACCCATCCCTGGCTGCAAACTGTAGAACTATAATCCAAGGGAATGAAAAAGGTTTGGATTCTTCCCCAAAACCAAGTGGGGACAGCATTTTACCTGTCAATATGCCCAGATTATTCCTATGATCCATTTTTTCTGTCCCAGTTCAGCCCTGCCATATGACAGACCCCTGTCAAGGATGGATGGAGTTGGAGATGGAAAAGCTGCATCCTTTTTATTGAGGAGCATCCTGCCCTTCACATCCCAGCATCCATGGCCTCAGCAGAGGGAGCTGCTTGTCCTCTGTGCTTCACTGATCCCTAAATCCCATCAGGGCTGACAGGGACAATTTGCAAGGACAGCACCAAATTTTGCTGTCCTTGCCAATTATTCTTCAGAGCTGGTGCCAGCATTCCTGGATTCTGACAATTCCCCAGCAGCCTGAAGGTTTAATGTCTTCCTTGGCTGCTTGTGGGAGGGTTTGATTAATCTGAGATGGGGTTTCCATGAGGTTCTGGCTGTGTTTGCTTCTTGTGCTGCAAATCCTCTGTGTACCTGTGAGATTTTGGGGAGGAGTTTTCTTTCAGGGCTTCTTTTTCCTCTTAAAAACCTGAGCTGCTCCAGGCAGCAAAATTTTCACGTGCAGATGTGAAATTCAGCTTTTCCACGTGGGTCTCCTGAGCTTGGAGAGGATGATGCTACAAACCATGAATGTGGTTTGAATGAGAATCACAGAATCATGGAATGGTTTGGGTTGGAAGGGACCTTAAAGCTCATCCAGTTCCATGGGCAGGGACACCTCCCACTATCCCTGGCTGTTCCAAGTCTCATCCAGCCTGGCCTTGGACACTTCCAGGGATGGGGCAAACACAGCTCCCCTGGGTGAGTTACTATTAATTAACATCAGGATTGCTCCCAACCTGCCCAGCACAAAATCTGAGAGCTTGGACCCTGCTGGGAGACAGGTCCTGCATAGCAGGATGTTCTCCAGACTGAGTTAAAGTGATTTCCAAGTGCACAGGCTGTTTCTGCTGGCAAAAACAGCCTTTGCTGGAGCACAGGGCTGATGATTTCAAATCAATTTGCCACGGATGGGTTTAAAGCTGACATTGGCTTCGTTTCCAGGCATCTGCACATTGCAATCATTTGTTAACAGTGTCACAAACGTTGCTTTCCCCTTTCCTTGTCACAGCTCCTCTGAATTACAAGAACTCCTCTAATTTCTGAGCAATCCCCTCTCTCCCAGGCCCTGCCACCTCGAAGAGCAGCAGGAGCACCTCCCCTGTGCAATTTCCCTTTCCCTCTTAACCTTGACCTGGAATATGCTGAAGGTTGTTACTGGGAACTACCTTGATGAGAAATGACGTTAGAAAAACTTGCACAACCAGAGGCAGCAAAACCCCACGAAGAGAAAAATTCCCAGAGCCAACAATTTGGAGTTAGGGACCTGCTCTGCCTTGGGATTTGGGCTTGACTGCTTCAAGGTAGCAGTGATTAAGTTTTGTTTGCTTTCTTTCAGAGGGGCTGTGCTTTGTAAAAGGAGGAGAAGCCTTGCCCAGGGCCCTCGGGTCCTTCAGGGATTGGGGTTTGTGGTTTTCTGGTCACACCTAAAACTCTGCTGAGGTGGAACGAGCTCCCAACAGTTGAGCTTTGTGGATTGAGGCTTCAAAGGAACCTGAATACAAGGCTGAGCACCAGATCACGTGCAAAACTTGAGCAGGGTCTGGATACCACGATTTGACAAAATTCTTTGCATGTAGAATCTTTACTGTCTCTGGGAATTCTTTGCTGAAGCCTTTTCCGGGCTGGGTGGCAAATCCTCAGACATGTTCATGGGAGATCCTTGCCCCAGAAGGCTGTGATGAGCATCTGATGATTTGAATCCTCCTCCTCCTCAGCCAAGGGGCATTTGTATATATTGAATTATCTAAGAGTTAATTTTAGAAAGACCAGAGCCTGGAAATTGAAACAGCTTTAATGGGCTCTGCTTGAAGCTTTTATTTACTGCAAGCTCGAGCAGAGAAATCAAGATCCCAAGTTGTTCCTCCTGCAGGCAGTGGAAATAATCTCTTTATTGCTATGAGACTCCAACCCTTAACTTGTGTCCAACCTGAACTCCTCCAGTCTGCACGAGCTGGCAGGGAATGAACTGCTCTCAGTTTCTGCTCTTGGAGCCCTGGAATTCTTTTTGATCCTGGAGATAAGGAAAAAGGCTTCTAAGCAGATGCGTCATGCCTGCTTAATTTTCCATTAGAGGCAGAGGAGAGATTTAACTCTCTCCTATCAGAGTGTGTGTGTGGAAAAGCTCGGCTTTCCTGGTGCCAAAATCCATCCTGTTAGTGGAGATACTGGGGAGACCTTGGAGTATCCATCCCTGGAAACATCATTAGTTGTGGAAAAGCCATTCATTAGTAACAGGCAATATGTCCTTCTCTCCCCTCCTCTGAAGAATAGGCAGTGCTATCTAAATAAGCTGTTTCCTGAGGAGTTACTCAAAGTTACTGCTGGAGCTCCAGGCCAACTCTCCTCCCCCAGGAGCTGGACAGAAACAAAGCTTTTGGAGAGGGAAAAGCTGCCCTTGAGTCCAGCAGTCGGTGCCATTCTTCTGAGGTTCCTCCTTTCTCCTCAACGTGCTCCCTGCTTGTTTTATCACCTCCTGTCATTTGCCAAACCATTTCCATGTCTACACATGAGCTGCAGGCACTGGAGCCCTCTGTGCTCTGGGTTTGTCCAAAATCCCCCCCGACATCCCACCCTCACCCTCTTCAGATTCCCACAACCTTCCTTTTCTTCCTCCATCCTCACCTTCCATAAAACCACTGATTTCCCCAGGCAAGGGATCACAACCAGGCACCTTCTCACAGGCTTTGTTCTGGAGCATCCTGGAACCCAGAGCCTGATACTGGAGAGGGAAAATTGGGAACAGCATCTCCAAAAGCTCTGTGGAAAAATCTTCCCCACTTCGCTTCCTGACAAGGAGGGAGAAGTTTGTGGGATTTGCTCCAGTGGGCTGGTGGAAACCTGCTCTGGTGGGGCTGGAGGAAGGAGAGCCTTTTTCTGGGGGCTGTGCCCTCTGCTCTGTGTTAGCAGCACTTAATTCCAGCTTCCCCATTAGAAGCACTCCCTTGCCTGCCACAGTCACCTTCGGGAGGTGTTTGGGACAACACGTCAAAGCAGGAAAGGCTCTCAGGGGAGAGGGCAGCTGTGGAGACACGGATGGATGTCCCTGTGCTGCCTTGCAGGCCAGCCCCACACCAGGCTTTTAATTTTTTAGAGTTATGGATTATCTCTGTTAAAAAAACCCAAACAATTATGGTGGTCTCTGCATGGTCCTCTTCAACGGGAGCGAGTTCTGGTTTTCCCTGAATCTGATCTCAGCATCCCCACCCTCCAGTCACTGTCACATCTCCATCCTCATTCCACTGGGAGATTTGGGCTGTCACAGTGGCACTCCCTGCTTTGGCTGGGTGACATTTCTGACGTGGCCAGGTTTTCTAAGAGCACAGAAAAACTCCAGTTCTACTGAACTCTGACCAGAGAAATGATGGGAAATAAAAGTGCAGCACCTATCCCACATTTACCAGGAGGTATCCAACAGATCCAAGACCCAAATCCGAGCAGGAACAAAATGTATTAGGCCCACCCTTGGAGCACCAAGCGAAGAGGATTTAGTGTGTATAATAAACTGCCTGTGGATCATTTATCACAGCCCTGCTCTGATTGCCCGGGGGTGATGATGGACACCAGAAGTTGGAAAACCCTAACGACGTGTGGGGAACGGGGCGCAGGTGTCCGTGCAGGAAATCAACCTGACAGCCTTAGGAAAGCTGGAATCCGCCCACCCCCGGCTCGTCCCCCCCTCCCTCTCCCCCACCTCGCTCTCCTGGTTTTGCTGAAAGGCTTCTTTCTTCCTTCCCTGCGTGGATGATCCCACCTCTTCAGACAGCCTCTGTTTTGCTTTGGGAAAGGGAACAGCTGGGGCAGATCTCTGCTGGCTGCAGCTGAGCCCCCCTGCACCTTGCTCCTGGGTGGGAGGCAGCAGGAAAGCTTGCAAGGAACCTGGAATTCCTCCCCAAATCTCCAGCGCCTTGGGGTCACAGGCATTCAAGGGGCTCGAGGAGGAGATTCCAGCAGAGCCCCCGTTCCCTGGCTCCTCGGGCCATCCCTGAACATCTCCGTTATTGGAGAGCCCCTGACCTCCCCTGACAGGTTTCCCCATTGTCTGCCTGACCTCACCATTATAAAGCATTTCCTACTATTTAGCCTGATGTTTTTCTTTCTTAATTTTAGGCCATTAGTGCTTGTTCTTCCCAAATTTACTGCTGAAAATGACTCTGCCTCCTCCCTTCCTCTGGCTTGACGGATGGCTACGGAGTGACCCTCCAGGATTTATATCCCCGGTGGCGAGCAGGACTCCTCTCCTCTCTTAATCCCCTCAAGGCCATAGAAAAATAAAGTTGTTGTCTTTAAATCCGAATCTCTTACAAGCTCTGCCTCAAAGCAGTGATGTTCTCCACCTCGCTGGAGTTCAGCAGTATTTGCTTTCACAGCTCTGTCCCAGAAAGTCCAGGCATGAACTTTCATTTTTCATCAGGGTTTTTCATTTGTCTCCTCTATTTTCTATTATTTTATTTTTTAAATCTTATTTTATACGTATAATAGGAAGGCCCTTCACTTTCCAATCAGTCGGAGGGGAAAAGTTTGTCTTACCCTTCTTTTCTTTAAACCTAAATGAATAATTCCTTTTGGGATTTGTTTCTTGAGCAAAATAAAATTGAAAAATAGTTTCAAAGAATGAAAAATAATCTTCTGGAAAAGGAAATATTTTGATGAGCAGAACACTGATTTAGGGGTTTTTTTGTCATTATGGATTATTAATAATTTTAACTTTGGCTGTTAAGTTTTAGGAAAACTCACAAATAATATAAAATTATCATTCAGTGTGAGAGTTCATGGAGTAAACGCTCTTCTTTTCTGCTGGTATGAAACATAGAGCTGATGTGAATGAAAACTTCCAACACAAAAATTTCAAAATCATGCTGAATTGCATGAAATTCCCTGAAAAATAATTTCTCCTGGATGCACATGGGAATTCCCACTTAAAAGTGTGGCAGTCGATATCTCCTTTATTTGTGACCAAGGAAAGTTGTGACCCAGCTGGAGATGTTTGGAGATGTTATATTTGGGGTTATCTGAATAAAAAAATATCCTGAGTCCTGCTTGGCTGCTGCATGGGAAAATTGTTCTCCTGTTCTTCTTCCAGGCCTTAAAGTCTGGGGTAAGGACAGCAGAAGACTTGGTAAAATTAAACAATGGGATTAAGCACACGGAAAAGGAACGTGAAGGTGCGTTTGGGGTGTTTTCTTTGGAGCCCTGCCCTCGGTGCTGCTCCCGCGAGGTGCGGGGCGGGCAGAGCCGCCGGACACCGCGGCGCGGTGGCTGCTTCCTCCACGGGCTCCCTCCTGCTCCCAGGCTTTATTTCTGGGATCTTCCAGCCATTCCCCTCCAAGGAGCATTTCCTCCCTGCTTTCCCCTGAGAGGGGCAGGACGGGAGCAGCTCCAGAGGTGGGTTTCAAACAGAGCCAGGAGCCTCCTTGGGAAGTTGGAAATCAGGGCGCCGACTCCGGCCACCAAAGCCGGAGCTGCTGCCAATTTGTGATGTTTTGCCTTAAAAGTCAAAGATTTAATGGAAAGAGAGGTCAGGCTTTGACCTGAGCACTGAGCAGGGTGACAGAGATGGCTCCTTCATGTCCTCTCCAGGGGTTTGTTAGTCTAAAGTTTAGTCCCCACGTCAGATGATGCATTTTCCAGGGAAGTTAATGGATTCGCTTGCACCGCCACGGAGTGGTTGGCGGGGGTTGAGGGCGACTCTTTCGTGAGAGACAAATGACTTCCTCTGGACAAGCAGCTCTGCTTCAACTTGGAAAATGATGGATGAGTCCCAAGGAAAGGCTTTGCACAGGCAAACGAACATACAAACCTCACGTTGCCAGAAATCCAAAGAGACAACAACAAACCCCAACCGCCGGGATGGAGCGGATGGGGATCGGTCTGTAGAGGGAGACTTTGGGCCGGACAAAACCACATCACCGCCACCAAACGGGACAGGGATCCTCCACACAGGAGCTCCAGGAGCCTCCACACGAGTGCAGTTGTGGGTTTGTCTCCAGGAGGTCCCAGTTCAATCCAAGCCTTCCCTCGGCACACGGATCCGCGGCCGTACCCTTCCGCCCCTGCCCTTGTCCCTCCCACACTATTGTTTAAATTTTCCTTTTCCTTGCTTTGCCAAATGTTTCCCTCGCTTTTTTCTTCTGTGCTTACCTTTGCCAAAGACAAATTTTATTTTTTTTTTAATTTTTTTTTTTTATATTTTAAAATATAAAATAAATACTTGGCAAGTGCTGGGCAGTGCAGCTGCATCAGATTCCTGTTTCTTGTGTATCTCACTTGTGTATCTCACTGCTCCACCTGGAACCCCAAATCCTGACTCCAGATCCCACTGCTCTGGGTGTGGATGGAAGAAATGGAGCAAAGAGCTACAAATAAAGCCCCAAAAGTGGCCTATGGGGGAATGCAAAGGTGAAAGGTGATTTTAACTTCCTCTCTTCCTTATTTTTTACCATCACAGTGAGCCACAAATTTTAAAAGCAATTCAGAGCCACAGATAAAAATACAGAGGAAAATAAACTGAATTTCAGGCAACCTGTTTGCCTCTTGCCCTTAGAAATCCTTGCACACAAGACAAGAAATGAGCAGATTGATTTTTGAATATTTCCTTTCCTGTGGAGTTGCTAAGTGGGAATGACCTAGAGAGCTGCTGGAATATGACCCTGGGGGAAACAATCTGGAGAGAAGAAGATGTAGGGATGATGGGCTTGCCACCAGATTGTTGCCACCAGAACTGGTGACTCCCATCCAGCTGAGGCTGGAGAAACAAGGGATTTGCTGGATCCTGGATAATTTTCTTGTTTGTATAAAGCTCCGTTTGTGTTGAAGGGCAAAATCTTAACTTGGAATGTTGTGCAATGGCGCAGAGAGAGCAGGAGGAGCCTGTGCCCACAGGAAATGAGCACATTCCATGGTTGTGGGCATGGAGCACATGGATCCCTCAGTCCCTGCATCCTCCATCTCCTCCACAGCCCTGATACAACCTGGGATGTTTATAGAGCTCAGCACAATTCCCACAGTGGCTGGGTGATCCATGGAGATGGAACCCACCTGGCTGCTCTTCTTGGATACTGGAAAACCTCCACAGCTCAGGTCCTGTTGTCAGTGGAAAAGTTCCTTATTATTCCACTGTCAAGGATCCAGTTATCCAACCTGTTTATACCAAGGGTTTGATTTATAGCTGCAGTGACAGAGGGGAATAAAGAAATATGTCACCCTTTGTGACTGAATTGAACCTCATTTAATTTTTTAATTTAAGCCTCTCACCTGCCTGCTTCAAGCACAGAAATGCTCCTTCAATCCCCAAATAAATTCCTGATATTATTGATTGCAGCCAGGATGGCTGAGACAAGGAGATATTTTCTTATGCAACTGTTCAGTCTGTGAGGGAAAAGCAGTGCTGGAACTGCAGACGTGATTTATGGATATTAAACATTTTATAGCAATTTTTTATCACTTTCATTCCTCTCTGTTCCTCCTTCAGTTGGAATAAGAAGGGTGGAGAGGGACGGGAGACAGCAGACTTTAAACTGTCATAGCTCGGGGAGAATGATGGATCTTTGTGGGCTCGGGCAAACCCAATTTTTGGAAAGCTTTGCCTGTGCTCCCTTTTAAAAGGAGGGCAGCACCTTATCTCCCTCCTGCCCATCTGCCAGCTGCGCATCCCTGCTCGGAGTGGGAAGCCCTGAGCAGCCCTGCTGGGCGTTATCTGCACTCCAGGGATGGCATTTCCAGCTGGATCCCCATGGAAACCCCTCCCGGCGCCCTGCCAGGACCACCCTGGCACCCTCCACCCCAAACCCACCTCCCCAAAAAATGCCGAGCATCCCTCCAGCAACACCCCCCTCCCCAGAGCCACCTGCGCTTCAGCCAGACTTCTCCCAAACACATTTCTCTTTAAAAGCCCAGATTAGCCTAAAAATTCTGCTGGAGATAAAACCGTGCCCCTTATCAGCGAGCGCATCCAGCCCCCGCGCACTCCGGGCGCTCCGCAGGCTCCGGCCGCGGCCGCTCCCCCCGCGGCGGGGCTGCTTTCCCAGCACAGCACCGAATCCATCATTCCTGGGCTTTCCTGGAGCCGGGCGATCAATCCCGCCCAGCACAGGGGTAGGTGAGCGCCAATTCTTCTCCACCACGCGCTCCCTGCGGAATGCACGTCCAGCTCCTCCTCCTTTTCCAGGCACTGCTCCTCTTTCTCAAGGGATTCCTGATCTTTCTGACCATCATTTGATTTTTTTTCCCAACAGTGTTTCTCTTTCTCAAGGGATTCGTGATCTTCCTTGGCCACCATTTAATTTTTCCCCATTTCCTCCCCCTTTTTGTTTCTCTCCCATCTCCTGGTAAGCTGGGCAAACAGGAGAGGGGATGGAGCTGAATCTCACACGGATGGCAGATGAAAATATTCCATGGGATTTAAATGCAGACTCCCAGGGCTATTAAAGAAAGGAATTAATTGCATAAATTAAAGGAATGAATGAATAACTTTATAAAGGGCATTATTCAAGATGCTTTGGTGAATGGGAGAAGCTGGAGTGGCAAGCAGGACAAAGTGCTGGCTTTGGTTTGGAAAAACCAAATTCACTTTGAGCTGGTAGGAAGAGAAATATATTTAAAACAGAGGCCGTTTTAAAAATCTTGCAACAGCGAAATCCAGCCTGGACTGGGACAGGCATACAAATGTTAAATATAAAAAATAAATTATGTGCATTTCGTGGCTGGGAAATGTGGGTGTCCCCAGAATTCTAGATACATCCAGGGTCTAAAAAGCAGAGAAAATCTTTCCTACGTGGGGTTTAAATATAAAATTTTATCTGGGTGGTCATTTCCAGCTGCTCACGTGCCCCCCTGATCCCACATCTTTATCAATAAACACCCGTGTGAGATACCAGCCCCAGCTGAGCTCTGGCAGGGTTATCAGAGGACAGACAGTAGTTCCTTCAGCCAGAGCAGCCAAGGTCTCGGGGTTAAAAGCCAAGGGTCAGCACAGCCACTGCCCCGTGGGGCATGGATTAAATCAAAAATTATCTCTGAGTGGCATTGCTGCAGAGCAGCCCAGAGCATCCATCTGAGTGCTCAGCTCCAGGCATAAATCACCTCTCCTGGGCTGGGCTTGGCCCTCCAGGGCTGCCTTGCCTCTTCCAGCACTGCTCCTCAGTGGTGCTGGTGTAAATCCAGAGGAGAAAATCCAAGGGAGGTACATTGAGTTAGGGGGAAATGTTTTTTTTTTTTTTTTTTTTCTGTTTGGGTTTTTTTAATGGCTGTTGCTGGCTGCAGCTGGAAGCGAGGCTTGAAAATTGTTGAAAAGTTTTGCTCCATGAAAATCAATTTCAGCCTCTGCTATCCCCAGTGTTTTGCTGATCATTCCCAAATTCACAGCTTTTCCCTTTCAATCAATGCATTAATCATGGAAGAGAGAGAAGGAAGAACTAAAGAGCCATAGATTTATTTAGGTTGGCATTGGGGTTGCCAAAATCCCAGCACTGCCAAGTCCACCCAGAAACCATGACCCTCAAAGGAAGCACCACCTACCAAGGGATAGTCCTGAATTTCTTTTCAATTATTTCTCCAGGTTTGTTTATTTATTTAAAAAAAAAATATGGATAGGACCACACTTCTCAGCCCACTTTTGACTCCAAAATTCCACTTGTTCACAACTGTTTTAATGATGATATTACAGCTGAGAATGGATTTTATTTAACTTCTGTCTGAATTCCTGGCACTGAAGGATCCAGCTCAAGAAAAATTCATCAGCTGTCACATAATTTTGTTCTGTGCCTGCAAGAAGCAAGCTGGGCTTAAATTTGTTTCCAGTTAACTGCAATGAGCAGGAATAAAAGTCCAAGCAGCTGGAATCGTGTCCATGGGATGCAAGGAAACATTTCAAGGCTATTTCCCAAAAAATCCAGCTGGTGGCAGCAGCAATTTCTTTTCCACCAAAAGTTAGAAAACTAAAAGGAGAAGGAAAAAAAAAAATCCCTAGAAAGGATAACTACAACCAATGTTGTGGAAATCTCGGGTGTGCTGCCCGAAAATGAGATTAAAATTTTTTTTGCTTCCTTAAAATGGGAAAAAAATTCCAGTCTGCTGGATTTAAAGCAACACAGAGAGAGCTGATGACAGAGAGCTCTGGGATGGATGTGTCTGGGACAGAGGTGTGCTGAAAGAGCCCTTGAAAGCTTCCTTGGAGCTATCAAGTGCCAGCAGGGATGCAATGACCCCTGAGGGAAGCAGATTTCCACAGGAACTCCCATCTTCCCTCCCTGGGACAGTCCCAACCACTCTGTGGGAAGAGCTGGGGTTTTTAGGACGGCTGTGACACAGAGAAATGCAAGCCCATGCCTGGGTTCCCAGATTCACAAAGGGCAGTGGCCACAGAAAGGGATTTGGAAACAAAAATTCCTCCCCAGGAGGATGAGGCAGCTCTGGGACAGACCCCTGGGGTGTCCAGAAAGCCACGTGGGTGTGACATCTTGAAGGTGACATTTTGGCTTTGATCTGCACCCCCTCAGATGTTCCTTCCAATCAAAATCTCTGCATTTACAATTCCTTCAAACCCACCCTCTCTCTTCCCTTTTTTCTCTGTCTCACCCGCAGCATCTCATCCTCCTTTTCCACAAATTCCACGACTGAGTGGAATTTCCTCATCCTCCAGCACTAAATAACACCCTGGCATGTTTTCCTACCCAGCCAGGATGTCTGGGAAGGGCTTTTTCCTGGTGGCTTTCCTCTAATCTTTGCATCCCTTTGGGAATATCTCCATGGAAAAGAAACTCTGCTTTGCCATTGGCACCGTTTCACTCCCAGAGGAGGTTGGAGGGAATTTTGGAGGTCTCCAAACATCCAGGCACAATCATGGCTTCTGTGATTGAGTCGTTTCTCTCTAAATAAGTAAATTAACTCTAATACCCTTATTTGCTATCAACCTTATAAAACCTAATAAAAGCCAGATGTCTCTTCCTTAACCTGATGTGCCATAGATGGATTATTTTTTCCAGACTTTATGAAAGTGATTTTGCTCTCTCTCTGTGCTCCCTCTGGTGAATTCACTGCAGGATCTGATGGGAAGAAATTTGGAAATGGATAAAAAATATAAAATCTGGTTTTTTTTTTAATGGATTCAGGTCCAACCTTTCTCTCTCCAGGTCTTGTTCTGTGTGTGGGTGGTTTTGAGCCTGGGACAGTCACTCTGAATTCAAGGAGATGGTGAATTATTGAGTGATTTCAGCTTAAAAGAGAATAAAAGATGCTTAATGAGAGTCCTTACACCAAGAACCTCCTCAACAGCCTGGTTTCATCACAGAAGTCATCCAGGACTGGAGTCACAGCAAGGATTTGGTGTCTGGTGCTCTTGGATGGATTTCAGCAATAGTTTGGTTTGGCAAGATGGGAACCAAACACAGGAAAAAATTGCAATTCTGTCATTTTCTGTGATTTCCTTTTATTTTAGGTCAGTTCAGCTGAATCACAAGACACTTGCTGAGATGAAGCTGGACTAAAGACCACACTGTGCTTTGTTTTCTGTCTCTTGGTGCTCAAATGCAGCTGCCAATTTCCCTTCAGCTCCCTGAAAACGAGCACAGGATCACTGCTCCACACTAAACTATTCAAATCCTGAAACCTATACCTGCTTTCCTCACAGGCCCACCATAATTAGGCACAGGGAAAGCCTGGAAAAACTGTAATCACACTTCAAACCATGCCTTGGGATTGGGTTTCCTGCACCAAGGCTGGGGCTGGCAGGACAGGAGGGATGGGCAGGCAGAGGGGGTGACAAAGCCACGTCTATGGATCTCTCCTGGCTCCAGAGGAGCTGGGACATTTCCCATTTTTAAAATTTTTTTTTCCTTCAAGCCAGCTGAGAAATGGAAGGACCCTGCTCTGCTCCCCCTCTGAGCTACAGAACTCATTCATGGAGTTGTTTTAGCTCCCAATTGAAGTAAATATTTTTTACACCAGCAGCTTTTCCCCCAGCTGGGCTGATAACACAAGGTGTTATGTGTGAGGTTTCTGGGGAAGCGAGTTTCATGTCATTTGCTGAGAGTCAGGCTGGTTCCTCATCCAAAATTATAATTTTGGATGAAGGGCACATTCCACAGAGCTGTACTGAATGAAGGAATCTTTATTCAGGCACTTGTCTCCAAGATCTCATCCACAGACTGCTCCTGCTTTGGGGTCAGTCTCCTTGGCTGGATCTCCTATGTAATATTCCAGTTCATTCTCCAAATGAAACAGAAAAAAGCCACCATGGCTCAGAACTGTCATTGTTCCAGGGATTATCTAGCATGGATGTCCCTCGAATACGGGGAAATCACTCTTTCATGTGGCAAATTTTAGCAATGTTGAGATGGCAGAAGGTCCCACTGAACCCAACTGGTTTTGTCTTAATTCAATATGTTAAAAACAAACAGCAAGGTGACCTGGAGAGCATTTGAAGAACCATTCCCAGCTTTTCTCAGCCAACGCTCTAAGACAACCCAAATTTCAGAACCACAACAGATTTTAGAACATAAATTCCCTTCCTCCTCCATCCTTTTGCTCCAAGAACACTCCCCAAGCTGCTGGTTGAGTTTCAGCCTCCTGATTTTTACAAATCACGTCAGGTTTAGGAGTGTGTCAGATGGCAGCAGGGTAAGGCCCTTTGCCCATCTGATTTTTCTGCTGATTTCTCCAATTCCTGACATAGAATGCCTCTCAGGAAGCCAACATTTGAAATCAGGTTTTGGGGTTTTCCTGCTGATTTTTTGCTGATTTTCCAACCGATTTTCCTGCTGATTTCCCTAATTCCAGATATGGAATCCCTCTCCAGCAAGCCAACATTTGAAATTAGGTTTTGGGATTTTCCTGCTGATTTCCCTAATTCCAGACATGGAATCCCTCTCTATCAAGCCAACCTTTGAAATTAGGTTTTGGGATATTCCTTTTCTTGGAGAGCAGGGGAGTGAAAGGGGAGAGCAGCTGGGATATCCTGGATATTTTTTCCAGTCTTTGGCTCTTATCTTGAAACAGAGAAGGGAAATGTGGGAACAAACTGGATTTGTGGTCTTGGGGTTAGCAAGCAGCTTATGCAAGATGTTAGGCTGGAATTATGGGCTGGAATTATGGGCTGGAATTCAGTCCTAATAAATTTCCTTGCAATCCTAGAGTCTGTCAATCCTTTGTCTGTGTGATTTTCCTGCTGATTTCCCCAATTCCAGATTTGAATGCCTCTCCATCAAGCCAACCTTTGGAATCAGCACAGAAAACCCCTGTGCCCAAATTAGAGATATTTTTGTGGGATTCCAGAGGAATTAAAGGCTGAATCTGGTGAGAGAAGGGAGACACCAAAACCCTGCTGAGCAAAACTGTGGCGGATGTCGAAGCAATTTGTCCCGAAATCGTCGGATGCCCGACAGAATTAGCGGGAATGGCTCGTTTTAAGGAGCCCTTCCATCTTCACAGCTCCTGCCTGCCTTGAAGGCTCTGCTGGAGGCTCTGGTTGTGCCCATGGCTTTTGAACACAACATTTATTATCCCTCAGGCTGCACTGGGGGGATCCCGGGATGGGCAGCACCGCCGGCATCTGGTTCTCATGTTCAATCTCAGCTCTTCCACCCGGGCTCGGGTGACAACAGAACAATGCCTGCCCTGCAGACTGACTAATTAGGCTGCATCTGGAGCTAATTAAGCGTGGAGTCGCAGCGAGGGGAGCACTCCCCTTATCAAACCAGCAGCAGGGGCGAGGCAGGAGAAAAATCGCTGCTGATACGGCGCGGTTTGGCCGTGGAGGCAATTTAAATGAGACCCTGGAAATCAGGGTTTATCCCACGGAGAAATGGGAGTGGGTTTGGTCCCAGGATGATGGACCTGAGCTGGGTTTTTTTGTTTTATGGACAGGGGGAAAGGTGGGAGCTGGAGATATTTCAAATACTTAATTAAGATTGTCTTTGAACTCTTGCTTCTGTGTGTAATGTACGGGCATGAAGATGCCTCTTCAGCATCAGTATCATTTCATATTTTAGTTTCTGATATTCTGTGGCATTTGTAATTAAATAAACTGACCTTTGCTAGGTGAAATACACCCTGATCTCTTTTTTTTTTCCAAACTACTAAAAGGAATTTCTATTGTTAGACGTTCTAATCTTAGTTTTGTTTGGTCAAAACTGGGAGAAATATGGTTTCCATCACTTTATCAGCCACTAATTAGGATGAGGCCGCGCATTTTTTAATAGCTGGACAGTTTTATTTTTTCAGTGAATGAATTCTTGTGGAGGTCCAGAAAATCCAGAGTACAGGGAGTCACAGGAATTTAAACATGAAGTAGCAGAGTTTATTTTTGATGCCTCTATTTTTCATCATAACACTTGCAATGCCAATAAACGGAGAGAAATCCTCCAAACTCCACAGATAAATTTGTCATGGCTTGGTTCAGAACAGTAAATTATTTTTAGATCCTATTTAATTCCTCTTTTCTGACCTGGAAACGCTTTATTTCCAGGTTGGAAATGGTTTAGCTGCTGGTTCTCATAAAAAAAAAGTTTTTTGATTTATTTTTTTTCTCTTTTTGCTGTTTTTTGCCTAGAAAAGAACTGCCTGGCATCATCCAGCTTCATCCATGGATCCATCCAACACTGGAATTCCCACAGCCCTGGTGGGAATTCCTTAGGGCTCGTTGCTCTTTCCCAACCCGCACCACTTAAATCCATTTTGGTGAGAGGAGATTTGCGTTTCTGCCAAAGCTTTTTCAGGATTTAGAGCTCTTTGTGCCTCCTCCAAATTATCCTCTGCATGCTGGGAGTGTCCATCTCTGAACATTCTGCCTGTCACGCTGAGGGAAAAGTCCTAAAGCCAGAGAAATCCCCCCAAACTGGTGATTTTTTCATCTTGCATTTAACACATTGTACATCAAACATTAATATTTGGTGTTTTGATCCCACCAGTGACATCCAGTTCCAGAATCCCAGCCTACCTCTGATCCCAACACTGGGATTGATTTCCAGGTGTTTTCTTCCCTTTGTCCTTCCCTCCTTCATGGAATCATGCAATCCTGGAATGGCTGAGGCTGGAAAATCCCTCTGACATTATTGAGTCCAGCCCTTAACCCAGCAGTTCTGAGGCCACCACAGAACCTTTCCCTTGGGATTTCCAGCAGTTTAATGTCCAGCTCCAGCCTGGAATGACGAGGGGAAAAAATATTCACAGAGATGCTTTGCATCCATGTGAAATTATCTGATCCTTCCTGAATTTTGAGGTTTTGGGATGTTCCCTTTCTTTGAGAGCAGGGGATTGAAAGGAGAGAGGAGCCGGGATATCCTGGATGTTTTTCCAGTGTTTGGCTGTTGAAACAGAGAAGGGAAATGTGGGAACAAACTGAATTTGTGGTCCTGGGGTTTAGCAAGCAGCTCATGCAGGTTGTTGTTCCCTAAGTGGGGAACATGGGCTGGAATTCAGTCCCAGCAGATTTCCTCACAATCCCAGAGCCTGTCAATCTCCAGAATTCAGATTCTGGCACAATTTGCCGTATTAAACTCTGGATTTTCCTGAACACAGACCTCAAGGATCAGACAGTTCCATTTCTAGGCGAATGTGTGTGTGGGAGTGAAAGGTCACCTCAGGCTTATCTCTAAATAAACCCAGGAAACTCCAAATCAGCTCCTTTTTTTTTTTTTTTTTTTTTTTTTTTTCAGTCCCATGCTGTCTGGCAATGGGCAAAGCAGTTTTTTTTTTTTAATATCCAAATATTCCCCACTGAAGCACGACCTCAAATATTAACTTTACACCTAGCAAGACCAGACAGGAGCAGGGCAAAGGCACGTCTGTTCCTTCGCCCTGATGCAGGAAAAACTATTTAGATCTGCTTTTTTTTTTTAATTATTATTTTTTTTCAGCCCCTCCTGGGCGTGTTTACTTTCTTTGGGGCTCATGAATGGCAGCCTCAGAACCCCCCTCATTGTGATTTTCCCCCAGTCCCTCCAAACATCCCTTTCTCTCCGTGCTTTTTCAAAAAGAGCCTTTTTTTTTTGCCCTCCCTCCCCCGTGTTGTGATTTCACTGAGGCTTCCAATGGTCTTCAACAGTTCATTTATGCTGGGAGCCTTCTATAAACTGTACAGCCATGGTCTCCTTGCCTGGCCACCCACCGACCCAGCCTGTCTAAACAGCATCTGTCTCCATCCCAGACACATCCAGCCAGCTCGAAATGGATTGAATCCAGCTTTTTTCCCCCCTTTTTTTCCCCCCCCTTCCTGCAAAGCCAGGGTGGGAGTCAAGGAAGGGGCACTGGGGTGCTCCTGGTGCACCCCTGGGTTTGTTTGGGGAGCCCTGCAGCAGCTCCATCCCTCAAGTCCCACCAAATCTCCCCACGGGGAGCAGATGCATTATTAGTGACGGGAGCCTATTTAGCCTTAATCCCAAATGCATTATCCAGGGAGTCTGACTTGGCTTTTTGACTTAAGGTATTGGAGGTTATTACCTCTGGAATGCAGGCGTTGCTCTGAAGGATCTCTCCACTTGGGGAGAGGGCAGGGATGGATGGGCTTTTCCTTGCTCAGGCAATTTGGACACATTTTTGAAAGATTAAGTCAGATCAGCACTTGAAAGGCTCAGTTACCTCTTGAGTGTGACAGCACAAAACCCATTCCCCTTCCCAAGAGCCTTGTTCAGCTGGGGAAAAAACCTGAAAAAATTAAGAGAGGGGTTAATTTTGCTTGGCAGCTTGTAGAGGTTTGTGTTTGCTAAACCACTGCTTTTCTTCCTATTTACCCTGCAACATTGCCCAAAAAAATTCCTGCCTGGAGAAAGAAACTGCCCTGTGGTCGCTGGGTGTTTCCATCAGGTTTATCCACATCCATGTCAACACTTTGGATGCAGCAAGAAGCAGATTTCCAAGGGCTTGTCTGGCTTTCAGGCCTGGGAAGGTGTCACCTCTCTTAATTAGGGGAGCTGTCATTACAGGTAGAGGTGTTTTAGGGAGAAAAGCTCGTGGTTCTAGGTTGTCAAGAGCTGGGCTCAAAAATGGAATTGAATTTGTAATTGAATATGGAAAACAGTCATAAAATTCCAGGTTTAAATCTGTTGGAATGACCAGCTTGCCCTGGGTTCAACAGAGCAAGGATATTGTATTTGATGAACACCTCTTAGATAAGCTTTGATTTTTCTTTAATTTTTTGCTTTTAGGACAAAATGTGACCTTGTAAAGGTTTGCCTTTTGCCAGGTCCCTCTGAAATCAGGCAAACGTGCTGTTTGCTTCATTTACAATCTATTTGAGCTAAGAAAGCAAAACAGTATAAAAATAAAGCAGAAACGGGAGCAATTGCCACAGAGTGAAAACACTGGTTTTTAATAAAGCAGTGGGGGAAATTAAGAGGGAAAATCAAGGGGGAAATCAAGGGAGAAATCAATAACACATAAATTAAGGAAATAATAATAAAAAAAAGATAAAAAGAGAAAGAAATACTTAATGAAGGCAATGGAAGGGATAAAGTTTTCACTTTGGAGGGTAGGATTGGATTGGATATTAGGAGGAAATTCTTCCCTGGGAGGGTGGGGAGGCACAGGTGCCCAGAGAAACTGTGGCTGCTCCATCCCTGGAAGTGCCCAAGGCCAGGTTGGAAAAGTGTGGAATGAGATGAGCTTTAAGCTCCCTTCCAACCCCAACCATTCCATGATTCCATGATCTCTGGGACAGAAGGATGTGCCTGCAGCAAGAGCCTGGCTTTGGAGCTGTCAGCTGAGCCAGTCCAGCAGCTCCACAGAGCTGCTGATCCTCTGCACAATTACAACAGAGCCTGTTGACATTCCTGTATTTTGACATTCCCTGATTTATTTCCAATTTCAGGTGCCTGAAGAGATGCATGTTTTGCTCTCCAGCCTTGTTCCAGCACTGTTCTGAAGCAAGGCCTGGCTTTAGGAATAAAAGAAGGGGATGTGCTTCCCTGTGCTGACGGCACTTCATTGTTCTCGTGCCTCCTCCAAGCCCAATTCAGATTAGATTCACTATCAGTCATGATTATGGAAAAGAAGTGATAAAACGTGGCTTGGAAAAAAAAATCATGTTTGGACAAGAATTTGCTGACATATTGTGGAGTGATAACATGATAGTGAAAATAGCCAGATCCTGCCTGGCCTGGCGTCTGGAATCAGTAAAAAGAGGCAGGCAGGAATATTGCAAGCTGACTTCTGTTCCATTTCCAGCACAAAATCGGCACCTTTTAGGATTTTTTTGGAATCCCATCGATAGGATTTGCATTGAGAACTTGCCATTATTCCTGGATCTTGGCTCCAGCCTGGATTGCATTGCAATCTTTTTTCTTACCAAAGTCCTGGGGGCGTTTCTGGAGGTAGAAAAGGAGGAATGGCCAGTTGGATTTGCCAATCCCAACTGGAGCATCCACAGATGATGCTGGAGGAATGCTGCTGAGTGTGGAGAAGGAGAGCTGGGTGACCCTGAAAAATGAGAAAACTGCATGGTTTTAATTGGGATTTAATCTGTGTTAGGTCCTAGGAATTCTGCTGATGGTGGTGGGAGGTGCTGCTTCACCCCCTCCTGCTTTGCCACATCTTCTGACTTCCAGGGAAATGGGGTGGACAGTTTTCACTTCTGAGCCCAGCAGCCCATTCTGGCCAAGGCTGATAAACACAGGACCACTTCATCATCACAAAGTCCTACAAATCAGGTGAAAATTGGTGTCTGGGGTGAAAATAACGCAGCTGGGAATGCTGCAGGCTGTGGTCAATCTCACCAGGCTGATGGCTGGACACCATGATTCCATAATTCTGATCTCCTAAAACCACATTTCCCCATCAAGGAAAAACTCCTCCTTTAAGCTGTTTTCCCTTGGTTATTTTTAATACACAAAGGGAATACCAGGAAAGATCTGGACTCTTCCATGGTGATTCCCAGGCTCTCAGCCACAATCTGGTACTGAATGAGAATTTGCATTTAGAATAAGGAAAAGGGTGATGGAGGAGCACAGAAACCAAGAGATGGATTTAATAATGGCAGTGTGGAAAGGCAGTGAATGCACCAGATGGGCTGGAGATCTGTTTTTCACTTGCTGAAAGTCTCCATTGTGTTTGGACTGGATCTATCCTAACCACAAAAATTATTTATCAGGTCCTCTTCCCCTTCTGCCAACACTGTGATTTTGTAGTATTGGATCTCTTCAGCAAGAAGGTTTTAAACTCAGCTTTTGAGGGGCTGGATATGCTTTGCCATAAAACAGGGATTTTCTTCTGCTTAATTCCACCCCATCCCTCTTCATTTCACGCCTTTGTGCCCCTCAGCAGTCACTGCTCCTCCACAGGACCCTGCTTCTCCACACCTTGAACAACCTTTGCTTTGTGACATCTTATTTGAGCCAAAACCAGAGATGCTTCACCCTTCCAAAAGAGGAGAAGAGAGGGAACAGCTCCTAACGAGTGGGTGCAGTGTGGGTTTTCCATAAAATGCTATTTCTGTCGTTTTATGGCTGCGTGTGTCTACCAGAGGATTCTTTTTGCAGAAGGTGAAAACGCCGTGAAACGCTGGGATCCTCTTGCATCTGGAGGAATGTCCATGTTGCAAGAGACCTCTGTAAATATTTATACCTGATGGCTTTGCAGCTGGCTATTAAGTGCCCTGATGGTTCCTGTAATGCTGCTCGCAAATGGAGATCTGGCATTTAAAGGATGCAGCACAAATTGTTCCCTTGGCCTTCTCTTTTGGTCAGAGAATTTACTCAGGGCTGGTGATATCACTGGGGAAACATCCTCTCACCCCTTCTTTCCATGCGTGTGCGACGAGCTGAGTGGAAAAACGGGAGGAAAAGTGAGGAGAACACCCAAAAAAGACCCGTTTTGGGGCCCCAAAGAATACACATGGTTAGGGGAGCTCTCTGGGGTCACCTCCCCGTGGTGGGGTGTTGGTGGCACCTCGTGGGGTGCTGCTCCTCCTTGGGTTGGATGCTGGCCAAGCCATGGTGGCAGAGTGACCTCAGAGTGCTGGTGACTCAGTTTTGCCATGGATCTGCTCCTGGCAAAGCCTTTCCTGCCAGGGAAAGGGTCAGGGGTGCTCTTAACCCCTGGTTGGGAGTGGGGATGGTGTTGTCACAGCTCAGGTGTGCTCAGGTGAGGAGATGACAGCCCAAAGCTGCTCCAGTGCAGTTTGGGATTACTGGGGGAAGAAATATCTGCTGGACCAACAGAGTTTTTTTGGGATCCATTACTCCAGGGCTCAAGGGAAAACAGAAAACAGCAAAATCCTCGTATTATCCATCCCCACTACAAATTGAATTCGACCCCAGGCATGTGAAAACACCACTTTATCATCACCACAGCCAGTGCCAGTGTCAAGGAGACCTTTGTGGCCTCCTGTTTTATGTAATTTAATAGTTCAGCTGCACCTTTGGCTGGACTAAAATCAATCCTGAGTTTGCACTGGGCAGCCAGGAGGATTTCAGTGAGGGGACAGAAACCATTAAGAAACCAAACAAACCACAAAGTGCCTCTTTCTGACTTTCTTCTGAAAGGAGCCGCTTTCAAACTTCTCCTTTTGAAAAGTTGTCTCATCGTTGGGCTAATTTGGAGCTAATGAAAAATAAATCAGCCCCCTCAGGGCCTGCCAGGAGAATCCTGTGTTTCATTCTGCTGGAAATGAAGCAAATAAAACCAAATTAATCTTGAAAAGCTGAAATACTGGCACTGAGTCTGTGTTTCTGATGAGGTTTTGGAGACTGAGGGAGCAGGTGATTTTCACTCTGCAGAGCTGTGCCTGGAAAAAAACCACCCAGTGCTGCTTTTAATTTATTTGATCCCTCAGAAAAGGGATCAGGCAGCATGCAAAGCTGCCACATTGCCTTTTTTTGACCAGGTTGCTCCTTCAAATTATTTGGATTAATAATTTAGGTGATAGTCTCCTTTCTCTGAGCCCAATTTCCATAAATCCCTACATCCCAGCCCTACAACAAAATCCTTTGTGGCCTTATGACCAGTCATGAATGTCAATGGAATGATTTTTCTAATAATTAATTCCAGGATCCCCTCCTTTCCCCATTCCCTGCATTAAGGCTCAGTGACCACCTGGTTTCCAGGTAATTATTTTTCTTCCTAATTTTAAAATATTTTTTGGGTCAAGCCAAGCTTTAAGGGAATCCCTTGAGTGGGCTGGGCTTAGGCTGGGGTTCACAACTTTGGGATCCTTGTGGGTTTATCTTTAGGACCTTTCAACTTGGAAAGGCAAAAAATTATATAAAACCTCACAGCTCGGATTTTAAACAGAGAGGATGTGCTGTGCTGGGTGTAAGTAGAATATTTACAGTTCTCAGGCAGGATGATAGATGCCCCTTAAAATAATAAATAAAGGTTGAGTGTTGGGAATAAGATTCATAAGGATAAAACTAATAATGGAATAGTCTTTATTGAGGAAAATGAAGCTGGGACACAAACCCAAAATAAATTTGCTGTTTAATGAAACACTGTGGAGTGGTTTAGACATTGTTATAAAATAATTTTTATAATCAATGCTGAAGATTTGGGTCAGTGGGGCTGTTTCAGATTTCCTATAAAATTTAAATTCAGCCCTAATAGTCACAGGGAGATCCAGCAAGGCTGAGGGAATCCCAGATTCCTGCAAACCCCAGCGATTTTGAGAATGGGAGTGCATGAACTGACCTGGAATTGCTTGGTCTGAATTCACACCTCTGGACATGCCTTAAAATATGCCCTGGGTCAGACTAAACCAGGCAGCACATCTGGAGCTGTAAAACGAGGGGCTGCAAGGGGCAGGGAGTGCATCTGTGGCAGGCAGAGACTGCTCAGCTTTCCCAGCCTGTTCCCAGGCTCAGAGGGTCCCCAAATCCTCCCTGCTGAGCTGAGTGCAGCTCCCAATTTACAGCACAGCAAGGTTTGTATCAGCTTCAGGCACTGGAAAAGGCAATTCCTCCTCTCTTTGGGAGGTGTGAAACTGCCACGAGAATGCAAAACTATCCTTTGCATTCAAATTCAGCAAAGGGTATGGAAAATAAAGAGTATTGGCTTTGGGTGTCTTCAGAAAAGGGGGAAATAAATTTGGAGTTGTCTCTGAAGGTTGTGTGGGCTATTGATCATGGAATCTCTGTGCCAGGAAGAAAAGCTGCTGAAAGAGTCGTGTGAGAAGAAGATAATATTGTGGAAATCAATACAAGGGCTGGCATTGATCCCACCAGGGATGCAGCAGGAGGAAAAAGTTCTTTTTGTTTCTAGAATGGTGTTGTTCTGGAAGAAAAGGGAAACCTCAGCGTTTCCCATGGGTTAATCCTGATTTAAGTAATCCTGCTCCACAAAAATCGGAGTATTCCTGGTGTTGGAGCTGATGCTCTTCCCACAGAGGATACCTGTAAACCAACCAGCCTTGGTTCAGTGCTGGGCATTGCCTGTGTTTAACAGTGAGATTAATGTTTGTTAAACTGCCAGGACTGAGGCAGGAGCTGTGATCCAGCCCTTACCTCGGGGTCCAGGGTGCTCAGCAGCAGATGGAAATGCTGGAAGAGGAGCCATAGGGAATGACACAGAGGGAGCAGGGATGTGGGTTTGGGAAGGCCAATGACAGCCCCAGCCCCACTTGTGACCACTTGGGGGTTGTTTTTGAAGCACCCTGGAATCTTACACGGCTCCAGGTTTCACCTGGGCACAAGGGAAATTTGGATTTTTTTGAGGGCTGTATTTATAGGTGTGGGTACAGCTGTGGGAATTCTCCCCTGGGAGGGTGGTGAGGCACTGGAAGAGCTTGCCCAGAGAAGCTGTGGATGTCCCATCCCTGCAGATGTCCAAGGCCAGGTTGGGTGGAACTCTTGAGCAAACTGGGATAGTGGAAGGTGTCCCTGGCTATTGCAGGGGGTGGAACAGGATGATCTTTACAGTCCCTTCCAACCCAAACCATTCCATGATTCCCTGGTTCTGCTCTTGGACCACTGTCCAGGGTGTCCTACCTCCATTTCCACAGGTGACTCCTTTCCTGTATCTGAATCAAGTGCTTCAGTAGGAGTTTATTTCACTTCGGAGACACATTTAATATTTAGGACAAACATTTCCTTTGGCTTTGGTGTTTGGGCTGGGCAGGAGAGCACCTCCAGCAGCAGGGCTGAGTCCAACCCTGTGTGCTAAAGTCCACTTAAAGTGTTTGTAGATCCCAACATCTCCTTTGAAGAGACAAAAAGCTGATTTTCACCCTGGCTGCACAACTCAAATTAGCACAACGTGTTCTGATGAGAGAGGGAAACACAACCTTCCTCCTCTGAGCTAACATTGCACAGCCCCACCACTAAAAGCATGGCCTGAGCCATCAGCAACTGTGAGAAATCCCTTTTGGAAAGTGTGTTTGCTCTCCAGCATGCCTGGAAAGGCTTATGAGCAGTGTGAGACTCAACCTGGTGAGTCTCACAGCCCAAGTTTGGAGAGAGGACGGGCTCAGGTATGGCCAGAAGCAGCAGCAGCAGCAGCACAGGCACGTCCTGCAGCCCTGCCCTCAGAGAACTGCTGCTGGCAGCCAAGAAACTGGGGCCTGGATGCATCAGAAACGCTCTGGGCTGCCAGATGAGTGCAGAATAAAGCCAGGCTTGCAGCAGCAGGACAGATGGACACAGAGCAGGTTTCCCTTGGCTTGCAGAGTGGGTGCTGGCAGCACAGTGCCCTGTACAGACCTGCAGTGCTGGCGCAAAACAACAGTGACATTTGGGACATGAAGAGAGGACTCAAAATAGCCTGGCTGGGGCTTTTTTTTCCCCCTCTTGTGGCACAGGCATTCTCCTCTTGCCCTTTTGATATTGTCTCATTGTTTTGCCCAGACTTCTGTTTGTATCTCTCCCTATAAACTTTCTCAAAATCCTCTTTGCCCAAAGAGGAGCTGGAGGCATCACCAGCTCTTGGGCTTTTCTTGTGGAATCCATCATCTGTGGCTGAGGGGGCTCAATGGGAAGGAATTTTTCCCTGTTGGGATGGGCAGGCCCTGGCACAGGTGCCCAGAGAAGCTGTGGCTGCCCCTGGATCCCTGGAAATGTCCAACACCAGGCTGGATATTGGGGCTTGGAGCACCCTGGGACAATAAAAGGTGTCCCAGCCCCTGTATGGCCAAACCATTCTGAGATTCCATGAATTGGAGAATTTCCTGTCCCTTAGTAATTTTTATCATCATGGTTTCTGTTGTAGAAGATTCCTTGAATGCAAAAGTTGGTACCAGCAGACAAGGAACAAAAAAACGGTTGCAAAGACTTTCCAGGGTGACAAGAAACTGCTGGACCCAGTAGGAAGTAGGGAATTAAAAGGACTGTAAATATTGCAAATATTTTGGGGGCTGCAAAGCTAAGAATACTCTTAAAACTTCTGCTCCTGAGGTACTAAAGGAGTCTGTCCACCGAGTGATGGGGGCACAGACCTAAACCCCAGGCCATGGGTGTTTGAAGTAATTATTATTTATTGTTATATTTTGCAACCGAATAAAATAAAAAAAAGCTGAAAGCTTTATCAGTTGTTGGAACCATTTCCTCCCTTTAAACCTTTGAGCAATAGAGATAAAAAGTGAGTGTTACTTGTGGTGCTGGGGGAAGGAATGCAATATTCTGTGTGGTACTGTCTGGAAGAGCCTCTCTGCTCTGGTCTTGCTTTCTCCCCCTCAGCCCCAGGCATGGAGACACAAATTCATTTATTTAAGAAATGCAGGCCACTCATTTTTTACTTCAGATCTTATTTCTTGCCTTTCTCTTTTGGCTTGGACAGATTTTTATTCAACTGCAAAAGCAACCAGCGTTTGGCATGACCAAATCTGTGCTAAAGGTGGAAACACATCTGAAAAAATCGGATGGGCACGAAGCTGCAGCTCTTCCAGTGGGTCTGGTCCAGTGGAGATTGTTTAACTTGGGCTGAACATTTCCCCTCTGCCCCTGGAGTGCTAAGACTCCTCTTCCTCTGGTGGGGCAGTTAAACTGGGGACCCTGGGAGAGAAGATAAAAGCAGCTCTGTCTTTTGGGAGGCCAAAGATGCACAGCCAGCATCCCTGTGAGGACGTGGGGATTAGGGGAATACGTCGAATTTCCAAATTTAGAGCGGAGGACTCGCTTCCCATAAACAAAGGCTGCTTTTTAAAACGAGATGTTAGGGAGATAGTGCACCAAAAAAAAAAAAGAAAAAAAAAGAAAAAAGTTTGCCTTTGTGACTAAATTGTGTTATTTTGCAGCCAACCTTCAAATGGGCTGTTGGTGCAAGTGAACAAACGCTTCCTGTCTGTGCGTCCTCATGGGTGGTCGCGTTTTAAAATGAAATATCCAGGCTGACAAATGCCTTTACAAAGGCCAGATTATAAACTGTAAACCTACTGTCAGCTGGGCAGGGAAAAAAAAATCCAAATGCCTCTTATACCATTTAAAGATTTAGTTTGGCTTCAACACTAAAGCACTTCATCTTGAAGGAGAAAGGAGCTTAGAGTTTATAAATTGTTGTTTGGGCTCTAGTAAGCTCTGGATAAGGGAATCTCTCTGCTAGGAAACAAATGACCTTCCCAAAATTTAGGGAGCTCTGGGTATTGTTACGAAGACAAAATGCCTTGGAAAAATGTCCCTGGAATACAAAGGGATTTAAGACAGCTCTGTTACTCTTAACACACAGTTCATACAGCTGCAAGGGGCAAATCCTGCAGTTCCAGTCTCTAAGAAAGAGTGGAAAAAAGTTAAACGTATCAGGGTAATAAAATAAAAGCTGTTTAGATTGTCCCCCTCTGTCTAAATCTGCTTTACACTCTCTCTTGCACAGGGTTGTCGAACTCAGGTGGAATATTCATATTATTTTGGAAAAAAAATTCCCAGAATTACCTATATTCTCCTCATTGATGGTAGCAAAGGGGAGTTTTGTGGAAAAGACAGTCATTGATGACAACTTGGTTGTGAAATTTGAATCCAAAGTGGAGCAACAAAGAAACTCCAGAGGTGAAGTCATGGGCATTGCACAGGGAATCAGGGAATTTCAGATCCAGCAAGTGAAATCCTGCAGCTCCTTTGTGCATTCCTGCTCAGTGGCAGCATTTCCCATCCACCCTGAGCTTAGAATTGCACTGCAAAGCTCTGATTCTGCTCTCCAAATGCCATCCATGGTCTCCTTTTCTTCCATGGATTTTGAGCTGGACATTGGATTCACAGCAGAAAATTGTACTGACTCTGCAAATCCTTGCTGTGTTCCTCTTGCTGGTTTTTTTTTCCAGGAATGTTGCAGGTCATGCTGCCCTTGCTGGAGGCAAGCAGAAATGTTGGTGGAAATCATCGGATCCAGGAAAGTTTAGGGATGTGCATGTTGAGTTGGGTGGGAAACAGAAAGGAAAACACAATTCCATGGCGTTTAATGTTTCATTTTCCCCCCTAGTCATCTCATGGCAATCAGCACTACCCAAGGCATCACTTCTCATTCCTTTCCCTGGGAATTTTTATTACTGGTGTCCATACTGATGAGCACAACTCTGACACTCCTTCCTTGGGCAACCACCGCCTCCATTGTTTGAGATATCCGCTCTAAATCCTGGAAACCACATTCTTCTCTTTTTAGGAGGCTGAAAATCCTGCAGAGCATCAAGCCAATTATTTGAGATGGCTCTTGGCAGGTTCCAAAGGGTGTGAGGTAGAAACATGTTCAATTTTCTAAGCCTGTTCAATTTTCTAAGCCTGTTCAATTTCCATGCCAGAGGCTAAAGTTTGTCGGCACCGAATTCCATGGGACCTTTGGAAAAGATGATTATTCCAGTGCCCATCAGATTGTTTTAGGGCTTGAATGTGATTCCTGCTGGGACACAGGCCCTCAGCTGTCCCTCCTCTCCTACCCAGAGACCCGATGACAGTTGTGCAGCTGCATCCAAAGCTTTTGTCCAAAAGGAACACAAAGGAAATCGCTGGAAAACCTTCACAGCGGATCTCCCTCCGCCCACGGAGTGGTGGGAATAAACATCACAACTTCAGATCTTGGTGAATGCAGATAAATTGAGGCTGAGCTGATAAGTTAATGACACACCAAGAGCAGATTGCTTCAGGGACTGAAGGGATGAGTGGGCAATGAGCAGAGTGCTGGAATCCTGACAAATCCCGGAATGCTTTGACGTTGTGTCCCCCCCATGCCAGGAGGGAGCTCCTGCAGTCCTGTGCAGGGGGGATCTGGCTCTCAGCATCCAGAGCAATCCTTTTTTTGAGGCTGCTTCACCCAGGCATGTCCAAAAGGGTCCAGTTCTCCTGGAATGATTTCTCCAGGATGTGCCCTGCCCTGTCCATCCACACTGCTGGGTCTTTTCCCTTGACTCCCCTTGGCTTGTGGCTTCACTCTTGCTGTCCCAGGAGATCCCACATCCTCGTGTTCACTCAGAAAATGGGCTGAAGTGAATGAAGAAAGTGGAAAAATATTTTTTAGAAAATATTTTGAAAATTATTCCTACCCTGTCTTTCTCCATGGCGCTCCAGGAGATTAATGTGTGCTTACAAATCCTCTCTGGGCTATCTCAGAGGTCTTTTCCAACCTCAACAATTCCCTAATTCTATAATTCTATGCTTTTAACATATTAAAGAGAGCATGATAATAAAAATAAATCATCAAAATGTCTTGAAGACCAATTTCATTCCTGCACAGACCATGGCAGAATTTTTGCTTCCCTTTGAAAATTATAATAAAGATTTCATAGCTGAGTGACAGGACCTCTGTCCCCCAGCCTGAGCTGTGAAATCCTGCTTGATCCTCCTTGTATTCCTGCTGGAATTCCACCTCTGTAGGGAAGAAACTGTTCCTTGCACACTGCTGCTGACAAACCAGAGCTGCAAGGTCCTTTTTAATGGATAGAATTAGAAAAGTTGTATTAAATTCCAACAACACTTTCCCAGAACAATCAGCCTGTGTTTGGATTAGGTGAGGTCCCAACAGTGGGGGCAAGCACAGTGATTTTAATGGCCATCTGTTGCTTTAGGGACGCTGTGAGGTGACATCTCTTTCCCTTTGTCAGACCCAAGTGATCCCATTCAGGATGGGATGGAGTTGCTGAGGTTGATTATTTTCCTGCTGCACCCTGGATTTGAGGCAGTCATGGCTGTAAATATAAGATTGCTGCTACTCTGAGGTCCAGCTCTGCAGCTGGTGGTGTCCTGAGCCACCCAGTCCTCCTAGGAAAAGCCAGGATCTCCCACTGACTTCCCAGGACTCCACAGAGCTGGAGGCAGATCCTTTGCTGGTGGAAAGTAAATCCAGCAGCAACATGCACCAGCTGAGGATTCCCAGCATTTCTCCAAGCCCTTCATAAAGAATCTGCAGGAAGAAAACCAATAAAAAAATGAATCCTCCTCTCCGAAACATTCCTCCAGCTGCCCTCACAGTTTTATCTGTTTTCCTTCTTCATGGGCTCTTCTCCTCCCCCCATTTTTTTTTTTCTTTACAATCTCTTGCTGCCACGGCAAAGGCTCTGTAAGACGAATCCAGGCTGAGACATGGAAATATTTCGCATTTCACAGCAGTTTCTTCAAAATCCTGGTGTTCTGCTTGGGATTGCTGGACAGGACGTGGAGCTGAGGAGAGCCTGGTGGCTTCCTCCAGCCTCCTGTCACAGCCTGGAGAGGAGTGGGGGCACTAAGCCAGACTTTTAATTTAGTCCCCTTTTCCAAGGCGTGGAACTCTTGAGAGCACCCAGCTGACGGGCCAGCGTTTGTTTTTGTCTTTCCCGAGACAGCCTGACACCCGTGGAAGGGAAGATGTCAATGCTGGGAGCAGGTTGGTGGGGAGGAACAGGAGGAAACCCTGATTTATCCACGCCTGTGGAGAGCCAAGGCTTGATCCCGCCCGCCTGGGAGAGCTTGGCAGCTCACAGGATCAGGCCGCCGAGTAAATGGGGAATTCATCCAGAGATATCTAGGAAACACAGAGAATAAGCTGCCAACTCGACTCCGAAAGCCAACAGTTCACTAATTTTAATCAACAGCTGGATATTTTTATAGGGAGTGAAGGGATGGAGGGGTATTATGACAGAACAAGGGAGGTGGGATTAGACTAATCTAGCCCAGGCCAAGTGGGCTCTTCCTGCTCAGCCATGTGGAGTGTCATGACTGTGTGATTTAGACTACTGCACACTCACCCACACTGATAAGGAGGACAATTATGGGGAATACAGAACTCTTTGTGCAGCCCTGGGCTGCGGATGTCAGCTGGGGATCGTCTCCAGCTCCGAATTAGGGGGGTCCCCATCCCCAGGGACACAGCTGTGGCAGGGAGCTGCTGCAGGAAGGGATCCTGCAGCTTGCATGGAGGTCACCTTTGCCCTGTCGCTTTCAAAACTTCAAAGGGGCCTTTGGGTGGCGGTGAAACCCGGTGGGTGGCACCGTCATTACTCACTCGTCTGGAGAGGGCTCCTCTCTGTTGTGACTCCGTTGGGTCCCCCAAGGGCAGTTTCTCCGGTGTTAATTGTCGTGTTTCCCCGTAACTTCTGGTTCTCTCCATGTCCTTCCTCACCTTCCGCTGACTCACTCCCAGCCCAGCCTCGTGCTGCCCAAATGTGACCCGGGGAAAAGGCAAATCCTGCAGGGCCACCTCCCCTAGCCCCCATCAATCCATTACTCCTCCTAGTAGGAAGCATGGGAATAACTCTTCCGAGCCAGATTTTCCCCCCTTTTTTTTTAAAAATTTTGTTTTAAAAAGATTTTCTTTTGGAACCAGCCCCTGATTGGCGCAGAGCAGCTTTTGTTGTTGTTTATTTGTGTAGCTTTTCATCTTAACGAGGATGTACGGAAACAATTACCACATGCTTCATTCACAAGATCAACTCAAGCTTTTCCTGTCTGTGCCATGATTGGATGTAGCCACTCGAAATCATTCAGCTTTGCACAAATCGTGCTTTTGACTCCGTTTTTTTAACATTTATTGTACAATAAGGATGAATTTATTTTTCCCCTGCTAAATCAAGTTTGGGCTGGAAATGTCGCACAGTTTTTCCCTTTTGGCAGTGGAAAGTCCAAAGGCTTTAAGAAAATGCACATTTTTCAGGAGGGCAGAGAGAGGTCACGATGCACTGACTAATTCAAGATTTCCTCCGCTGGTTTCCATAACAAAGAATCATTTTTTTTTTCTTTATTTAGCTGCACTCACTGGTAGGTTTTCATTTGCATCAAAGCTTTGTTCTGCTCTCATTTGGGCTGCCTCCAGAGACCAAACAACATCACAGGCTACTCCTGGCATGTCCTCCAAAGAAATGGGCCAAATTCTGAGCTGCAAGTTGGCTCCCACGTCTAAACTCTTGCCATAAAGATCCTGCTCAGGGTGAGAGAGGTTTGTGGCAGTCAAGAGAGATTTCCATGGAGCTTTAAAGCTAAAATCAGTTGGATTTGGTGCAATCCAGGTGGATGGGGCAGCCATGCCATTTTTAAGCTGGTAACGACTCCTGCTCTAAGATCTTCCATCTTGTTATTCAGAAACTGGTGGAAATTTTCCCTCCTTGGGTGACATCCTTCCACACACACATCCCTTACCCCAGCTCGAATTCATATTCCTATTACTCTTTGTGGAATTTCAATCCTAATAACTCAGGAAATGGGTCTTCAAACTCACGTCCAAAAACCGTGGCTGGCTTTCCTGCGTGAAATCCTGGCACGGCCGAGCTCTGGAAATTTTTTCAGAGATTGTCTTTCCAAAGGCTGTTTGCCCTTTTCCTGTCCCTGCCGAGTGCTGCCGCAGCACTACAGGGCGATAAGGAGTTGAAAAATTGTGTTTTGCCTGGGAGATCTGCTGGGATTTGACAGCTGACTTCCCTGGAGATACTGGTTTGGGCTGGGTGTGCTCCAGCTGGGGTCACGGGAATTTGGGTGGGATTTTCCAAGAGATCCAGGACTCAGGCATGAGACCCAAGAGTGAGTTTTTGCTACCTTTCAATGGTAAATGAGGTGACCTGGATGGGGTGTGAAGGGTGTAAGAAAAAGGAGTTGCATTAGAAGAAGATAATGGGGAAAGAAAACTGGTAGACAAAGAGAAAGTAAAAAAAGGGGGTTTAAATTTGACTGCAGAGGAGATGAGATATTGAGTGAGAGAAGCCAATATTAAAAATAAAAAACAAACTGAAATGACAAATCCAGAATTGGAATGAAGTTTGTGCTCCAAGGACTCAACGTGCTTTGCTGGAGAACTTTCAGTGCAAAATTCATCAACGGGTCCCACACTGGGGACAGAGCCACAACCTTTCCCACTGCCGTGACCCCCAGGCCATTCCCTGCTTGCTGGGACTCCCATTGAAACCCTCCCAAGTCTCTGCTGACCAATCCTGCTTTTTTTGGGTCTACATCCATCCACATTGTCATTCCTCCCCAGCACCTGGGAGTCTCTTCCCAAACTGGTGCTCTCAGGTGATCCCTGAACGTGCAACTGGAGGCGAGAAATCCCATTTCCAACTTGGAGATCTCCTTCCCATCTTCCTCTCAGCAAAACCCTGGCTGATGGACTGCTCCCTGCCCCAAACCACGTCCTTGATTAGTGATCCCTGGCTGCATTTGGATTTATCTGATGCAAGGGGACATCTGTTTATCATACATTGCACGTCTGCCGAGCAACTTTTTTCCTCATCCCGAGGCCCGATTAAAGATTCCGATTAATGGACCTCGCTGGAAGGTCCCGTAAGGCAGCTCTTAAATCAATGTCATGTAAACTTTGCTGGGTTAATCCTGCACATCTGAATCCAGCTAAAACCCAACACTGCAAGGTCAGCCTGTACAAATTGATGGATTTTTATTCCTTTAACCTCAGAAGTGTTGCCGAGGGGGGAAAAGCAGCAAGAGTTGCTTCTTCCAATTGCTTCTTTTTCCTGCACAAGGACAGACAGATATTTTTCCTTTTCATATGTGGATATATATAATATATTCATATATATCCATAAGACATATATTTTTTAAAATGAGAGGTATTTAAATCAGCAAAACACTACTGCTCCTTTTCATGTTTATCTTGTTGTTCATTTTTCTTATGCATTGATTTGATAAGGGAGCAAAGAATTCTGGCATTATAAATCAGGAAGTTAATGAGGAATATCCCTCCTGCCTTTTGAATTTATTTAGTTCTAAAAACAATTATATCTCATCCCAGAGCACTTTGTGGCTCATGAATGTTGCAAGAACAAATTAGCATGAACTTGCAGAAAAAATGCTATGCAATTTATGGACTTTTCTTGTCTTCCAGGGGAAGATTTTTGCAGCATCCCTGTGAGTCAGGAGTAACAATCTCCTATCAAAGCTCTTTAGGGCCTTTGCACTATCATCAATACATATAAACAGAGGATAAGGGAGCTAATTCCTTGTGGATAACTTTCTGCAGGGAAATGCAGCCTGTGCAACAGCTTGTGGCAGAAGAGCAGCTTTATCAGCTTTAAACTAAGGAGTGCATTTTATTTATGGAATTCAACACTGCAGGCATTCCTGGTTCTTTGTTGGAGGATATTTTGTATTTCTCATATCCCATTACTTGGTTTTGTTCCAGCAGAAATGTTGGATAATTGTAAAGACCTGCTGGAGGCACTTTGGCTCTTGGCTTGGTGTCCTGTGGTTTTATTTTCTCTCCTTAAACCTGAGAACTTCCCTGGACTAATAATAATAGTAACAATAATAATAATAATAATGATTACATTAATTTATAGTAACTGGATCATTTCCCCTGAGCTTCAGCCTTTTTTTTTTTTAATTTTTTCTTCTCATTTTAATTTTTTCTTCTATTGTTTAATAGCAAAAGTTAAAGCTAGCAGAAATGTTTCAGGGAATTCCTCACCCTGAAAAAAGCAATGCTGCCTTTGTGCCACTTTGCATCTCCAAAGCCAATGGAAAACAGAAATTTTGGTCTTGTTCCTTGCTTGAGTGCCAATCCCACCATCCCACGATTTTAGCTGGAGCTCCTTCTGCTGGTGGGATGATCCCTTTGCACAGAAAAATTCCCCTGCAAAGCCACACAATATCCCTCTCTTTTTAATCTCCCCCTTTCTCTTCACATGTCCTTCTTCCCAACAAGGAAATGACATTAATAAAAATAAACATTAAATATTAAGTATTCAACAAGGAGGTAAGATTGCCATGTATCCATCACTTGTTATCTCAGTGAGAGGGATTTGAGTTCTGTGGCTCACTCCAAAGCTGGATGAATTTTTCATGGATTTTTTATCAGCTTCAATGATTTTGGTATCGATTCAAACACTGGACTTGGAATCCAGAACAGTGGGAATTCATATTCCAAGTTTCTTGCCCATTATTCCAGAATCAGCTTTCTCTCTGCTTGACTTTTGTTGGATGATCAATCCTTCTCCTACCAGATATTTTTGTCAGTGACTTCAGCTTGGGCGAGACTTGGAAAATACAAATTCCTGGCAGCCTAATTCCTTACTCTATCTGCCTAGTTAGGCTTAAGGATATGGACATTCCTGAACATCTCAGGCACCAGAGATGTCTGTGAGAAGACAAATCCATGTCAGACACTGCCCAGCTGCCAGCAGGGCTATAAACTTGTGATTGGGTTGATAATTTTCTGTATTAAACAGCCAAACCCCAGTCTCCCAGCTGGAGAATCCCAGCAGCAGCTCTTCCCTCCCAGTTACCTTTGGCTGTGGTCATCCTGTGGAAATTTAATTTGTGAAAAGCCATTGTGGGATTCCACTGGGCTGCTGGATTTCCAAAACAATATTTAAGTCATAAGAGACTGAATATGTCAAATGTCCCAATAACTTGAACTGTGAAATGAACTTTTCTGAAGCTGAACTTGTAGGATCCTAACAGATGCATGGGAATAATGTTTATGCAAAAGTGAGAGGTGTTCTGCAATCAAAGATTTTTGCTTTGAGATCTGGGAACATTCCTAATCAAGGATTTTTTCCTTTTTTCCTTTTCCTTTTCCTTTTCCTTTTCCTTTTCCTTTTCCTTTTCCTTTTCCTTTTCCTTTTCCT
>JAOTQP010000567.1:2576403-2592747 GCA_026413545.1 Cichladusa arquata
TCCTGTCCCTGTTCCCTGGAGCACAGCCCGACCTGGGGCTGTCCCCTCCTGTCAGGGAGCTGTGCAGAGCCAGAAATTCCCCCTGAATCTCCTTTTCTCCCTCAGCTGCTCCTCACAGGATGGACCCTTGGTTCTTCTCCTCCCACGGTTTGGTCCCTCTGTCCTTGGGATGCCTCACTGCATTCCTGCAGCCGAAATCCACACTAACCAAACAATCCTGCTGACACACTTTGTGGTCACATCTGCTCTCTCACCTTCCTCGTATGACGAAAGGGAAAAACCCAAGAACCCTCGGCGATGACGCTCGGCCGCTGTTGATCTAATTGGGTTTGGGTAAATCTGTTCTTCTGCAAATGCTCACCAGGGCAAGCTGTCCCTTCTTGAGCTTGAGCAAATAAAATAAGGATGCAAACACGACCACAAACACTGGGAGTGTGTGGTTCACCCTGACATGCGTTTGATAACTCAATTTCAATTTTTGCAATGTTTAATAAATGCTGTTGTGGATTTTTTTATCCCCAGGCTTTTTATGCCACCAAGGGAAGTCACCAGGTTTGCTCCCATTTTTTTTTAGCTCCCAAATTTATATTATTATTGTTAGTTCCCAATTTATAGAGTTTTTTTGCAGGGGTTTTTGGGCAAAACTTGTCGCTGTTAAAATCAGTGACCACTTTCCCACTATCTTGAGTAAGGGTGGAATTTCATTCTCCCTGATTTACCTTTCCCTGGTTGCTCCCAGTGTGAAAAGCTTTGGTTGGGAATTTACCAAAGCCAGAAAATCAGCCTGACTCTGGAAATTCTGTTGTTTACTTTAAAGCACGTTTTGTTTCCATTTTGCTATAAATATGGATGAAGTGAAAATCTGCTGTTGTGGAGGGCCTGTCACTTCAGCAGCAGTTCCAGCAGGACTTCTCCAACCCATGGAAAATCATCCTGGGGATGGTGGGCACAGTCCTGGGAGGAATCAGCACATCCCTTGAGTTCCTCTGCAAACCAGTGAGAGTTTAAAATGACTCCGACAGAAAAAAAAATTGAAATAAAATCACACTTCTTCTTGAGAGCAAGTGAGGTGCGTGTCCCACAGAGAGGAAAAAGAGCAAAAAGCTCAGAAAGGTGACAGAAATTTGTGTTTTCAGCAAATCCCTTTAATTACAGTGCAGGTTCACATGAGATGTGTTTCGATATTGGGTCTGGAGTCAAAGCTAGGAGTGGAAGGATTTCTTTTAATTCATATTTAAATGAGACAACACAGCAGATGAGCAGAGAAATCAGACTGGCAGGGAGGAAAAACAGAAAATAAATGTAAGCTGTTCACACTCAGCTTCCTGGAAGGGTTTTGTAATATCTTAAGCTCTTGTTTATTCAAATTAAAATGCACCTGATCCTTTGATAAGCAGAACAAGCCGAGTCCTGCCCTGCCCAGCACATGCAGAGCAGGGCAGTGCTTTGGGTCTGCATCCATGAAGAGTCCTTGGAAAATCCTGGGAGAGGTAAAAGGGACTTTAATTCACTTTCACATCTCCCCAGCCCCTCACTGCAACCTCTTCCCCTCAAAGCACTGGGGAAAGAGGTGACTTTTCAACCCTCATCTCCTGGATGCTCCCTGAAAATTCCCAGGACATCGTTTTGGAGGTGGGGATCACCTTTCCCAGCCAAATCCCAAAATCTGGGGTTGAGGAGCACTCACGCCCTCAATGTGCAACCTGCCCTAGGCTGGAGCATTTAATTCTGATTTTAAAGGAAAACCTCACTTTTATGATGTAAATTCCAAGCATGTAAGGAACAGGGAAGGTGTGAGGAAAGTTGATCCTTTTCCATGCATTTTCTCCTCTCTGCAGATGCAGGAACACTGTGCTGAAAGGCACAAGCTCGAGGCTCTGCCAGCATCTCTATGAAAAGTTGCTGTTTACAGATCTGTCAGAGATTTAGCTTTGATGATGTAACATTGGCAAGTGTCACATGGACCTTCCCTGACACTGCTTTTCTTACAAATGGCTCTTTTTCTCTGCCCTGACTTGGAAAAAAAGAAAGAGTTTGAAAGGATCCTGAGCCTTAAAACCATTTGAGTTTTGTTCAGTGTCTACCAGATTCAGTTTGATAAAATATCTGACCTCCCACTCCACAGTTATCTCCTGGATTTGCTATCCCAGTGCTCTCACTTACAGGAAAAATTCTCTTTTATTAAATATTGTGAAAGCCTGATTAAAAGTAGGATAAGACAGGAACTCTCTGCTGTATTTATAGGATGGCTGAGGGTCTCAGGATGAGCAGGGATTTTTAGGAAGATCTCAGGTACCACAAATTGTGGTTCAGCAGGGAGAAAAACATTCCAAAAAAAGGGAAAGACACTTCCAAATGGCAGAGGGAGGAATTCAGCTCTGGAGCTGGAAAAATCAGGTGAATTTAAGGAAAAGGAGCACAGAAGAAGGCAGGAGAGCAGGAATTGAAAAAACCCTAAAATTGTGAGCAGGTTGATTTCTTTTAGGGTTTAGCATCTCTTATTTTAGAAGAGAAGTCAGGGAAATTGAGAAGACACTCTGGATTTCCAGGAATTATCTCCAGCTTACAAAATACCTCCCACATTTTCCCATCTGGTATCAATATTCCCTCTGTGTTTTAGGGGCTGCCTTGGGAGATGCCACAACCCAGATGCTTCCAGCAGTGGCTGGAAGGGGTGGGACAGGTGAATTTTTACTCCCACTTTGCCACCCCCTTGTTGGTGTCACCTCTGCCACCACACCCTGCCCCTGGTCATTGCTGGGAAATCATCCAAGGGCTTGGAGAGAGAAAGAGGAGGATCTGGGAATGGAAAGGGAGCCTAATTCGTTAAAGATGCACGTCATTAATTAATGAACTCTGTCCTGCAGAGTTTTATGGGGTTGTCTGACTGAGCTCAGCAAAGGGGGACCAGGTTTGTGGTGGAGGGAAACTCTCCCCCACGGCAACAATTTCGTGGATTGCCCACAAAATGCAACCCAAGGCCAAGAGAAATTCCTTGGTTTTGACCATCTGAGGCTGTAAATGAGCTGTCAGCTTCCAAAAATGCATTAATTTAGCCCACAAAAATGTGCACTGAGCAATCAAGGAAGAGGAGGAAAACACCTCAGAGGTTGGTTTGGAGCACACCAAACCAGCTGGGTCTGGGAAAGTGGGATGACATTGCTCCAGCAGCATCCAGAGCTCCTCCTTTGGGGAAGAAAGTTTAAATCTGGGGGGACCAGGTGGAGATGTTGGGGTCTCAAATTTTCATCTGAGTTGTCAGAGAGGCTTGGGCTTGGTTCATGAAGAACAGGGCTCAGATTTCTCTGCAGAGATCAATGCAAGAGCTTGTTCATCCCCTGTTCATCCTTTTTTTTTTTCTTGGATGTGGGGAAAAACATAATCCTGCTAAAATTTCTAGGGGTTTTGCTGGATCTGACCACCACCAGCAAACTCAACATGAAGCAGGAGATGTTCCCTCCATCCAAACTCTCCCTCTTTACCTGTGTGAGGGAAAATCTCATCAAACCCTCCCTGACATTCCTCTCCCAAGCAGGAAAGGTTCCCTGGACGTTGTCCAGAGCTGAACTCACTTGGCTCTGACATAAAAAACAACCAGTCTGGGCTCCAATTTTATTTACCACTCAATCTCACTCTCCTTAAAAAGCACATTACACTGGATTTCTGGCCAGTTATCCAATTTTTTTTTTTTTTTTTTTTTTTAAATTGCAATGATTTTCTCCAGCTCATCAGTCCTGGCAAACAGGAAATCCATTATTCACAGCAATGCAATAGTAAGATGCAAACACGTCCCTGTTGCTGCTCCAGCTGTGTGTGGGGTGGAAAAGGACTCATTGAGACTTGTTCATAATTAGTCCTTTGCCCTGCAATGATCTTGATGACAAAAAATTTCCTTGAAAGAATTTTTGTTGATGTGCATCTTTGTAACTTAAATAGGATAATAAATAAGGAGTAAATAAAGGGAGAAGGAAAATTGTCAGGTTTATGAGTACAAAGTATCATAATTTCACCATTTAAAAATGGTAAAAATCTATTTTTTCCAGGCTTGAAGTGTCCAAGACCCAGGAGAGGAAAAGCATTTGCTGCTGGGAAGTGATGCACACATCTTTCCTTCCCTGTGTTGCAAAAAGCTCATTCCTCTGGCACGGCAGTGGCTGCTCCAGTGGCATCACACCTTCAAATGCACTTCAAATACCTGAAAGTTGAGTATTTTCCTTCATTTCCCTGCTGCCCCTTTAGCTAAGAGAAGGAAAAAAGAAAAAAAAAATTCTGGATGAATACATTTATGACAAATGCAGGTTGGCTCCATTGGCGGAGTCCAGCAGAGGGTGGATGGGGATCTGAGGAAGGAGGAGAACCCAAATGTGGGGAATGTTCAAATGCAGCCTGTGACCCATCCCCAACCATCCCAGCACACTGAGTGCCCCATCCAGGCACCCACTGAACATCTCCAGGGATGGGGCTCCACCACCTCCCTGGGAACCCCATTCCAATTCTTAGCAACCCTTTCCAAGACAAAATTCTCCCTGAATCCATCAGAGAATTTATATTCGGTGCTCCTGCTCATCCCAAATTGGTGCTGGTGGGAAAAGGGAAATGGGGACAACAAGGGACAACTCCTCATGAAAATTTGTCACAAAATTCCACCCCTGAGCTGGCTGCCTGCTGGGCAGGATTTCCCCTCAACTTTCTGTGTTTCCAAAGGAGAGTTTCTCCTTGTCTCCACGTTTTCCTGGTGCTCTAGGGAAGATGCTGGCATCAAAAGGAGGAAAACAATTCGCTTCCCTCTGCAAGTGGCCTTTCCATGGTGAGCTCATGCTCTTCCCAAAAGTGCGTGATCACTGCTGCTGGGCCATGGCCAAAGGCAGCCTCCCCTCTCCTTCTGGAGGTGGCAACAATGCACATGTGTGTCATTTCCTGATCCCAGTGGAAATTGCAGGATTGATACTCACGGCCGAAAAATAGGAAAAAAAAAAAAAAATCCCATTTGGAAAAATCAACGCCCACTCCCCTCAAAAATTCCACCTTCCAGATTGCTTCACTTCTCTCTCCAGTGCCTCGGCACATCTTGCTCTGCCCTGCCAGGCCTGTCCTGCTCTCCAGTGACTCAGCCCCACGTTGTCCTGCTGGTCCCCGTGGGAGGGGACGGAGCCGGCGCGGCGGCGGCTCGGGGACGGCTCGCGCTCCCCACGTCCTGCACTCAGCACCTCCTGGGCTCTCCAGGGAACTGTTCTGAGCGAGACAGCAGAGCTGGAACCCAAAATAATCCCTGAGTTATCGAAATACATCAAGACAGGGCGGTACATCCCCGAGAGCTGTCCTGCATCCAAGATCTCCCTGAGGATCTTTCCTCCTCAAACGTGCCCCCACTTGAGAGCAAATCTGCTTCAACAAGGCACAGGATTTGGGATCTTGAAAAGAAGGGGGATCTCCATCTGGTTGTCCATTTCCCTGCTAGAATCGCTTTGGGAAAAGAGTTTTGTGTGTGGTTATTTTGGGGCATTGCGCTGCTGGAAACGCTCCACGCAGTAGGAGCCTGGAGAAGGAAAGCTTGAATCCCTTCCAGTCTCTCTATCTTGTGTTGCTGAGTTTTGGCAAACCCCAGAACAAATGAGTGGCAGAGGCAGATAAACAAGCTTAAGGTAAACATTATCTGCATCTCTCCCCTGATTTATAACCTACGTGCATGGCTGAAAAATTCACCACAGTGCTTGAAGTGATGTTATTGAGAATGTAACTTCTTAGGAAAACTCAGCCTGTTTTTAGCCCAGACATGCAATTAGGGGAATTAGTAACACGATACGTCATCCCGAGGAACACACGGATCCAGCGGGCAGGAACCTCATGCAACCCTCTGCAAGGCAGGGCTGCTCCCAGCATATGTGAGTCCTCTCTTAGAATCCTCCTAATTCCCACTGAGGAGTTCTGCTCTGAGCCAGCACACAGCCTGTTCTGAGCACTCTGAGCGTGAGGCTGAGGAGTGGCCTCCTTTTTTCCCAGGAGAAAAAGGAGAATAAAAGGGGTTTCAAAGTGTTCACGCAAAGCGAAGCGTGAGGAATCCACAGTGGAAAGAAGGAGACCTGGTAATTCTTGTAATTCCCAACTCCTGTAGTGAGATCAGGGCTTGGGTCACTCTCCTTGCATGGATATTTTGGTTGTTTAGGTGTGAGGGCTGACAGGAAAGTCCAGTGTGAGTTTTGGATGGGGTGTGGAGGCGTATGGCAGTGTTGGGTTTGGAGAGCAGCACAGTGACTTTGGAATATTTCTGAAACATAAACCAAATCACACCTGAGCCCCCAAACTACAGCAAACCTTGGCACATCCTCCTCTTTTTTTGACCTAAATGAAGGGGTAAAGGCTTGGGGAGACAGGGAAAAGAGAGCATTGACTCTCCTGCAGCTCCTGCCACCACCGTGCAGGGTCTTGGGTCATCTCCCAAAACTGCTCCTCTGCAGCTCCTGCACTGCCATGTCTGGGACCATGGAAAATTACAGAAAAAAAGGGCCAAATCTCTCCATCCTTTCTTCCTTCTGAGAGTTCCAGGAACTCCAGCTGAATTTCACAAATTCAGGAGGATTTTGGCTGGTTTGTGTAAGCCAGAATCCAAATTTTTGGTGCCTTGAGAGGAGACTTTGAGGTTTTATATCACTGGCAATGATCTTTGCTTTTGGTTTTGTTTTGTTTCAGGCCTGTGGTGCTACTGGATGAGGAGCTGATCCTATGTGAACCTATGTGAGGTCAGCTAAGAGGATTGGGGTCTTCCCAGTAATCACTGCAAATAATAAAAAAATCCCACAAAAATGCTGGAAAATATGAAAAGGTCAATGAAGCAGAGAAAAAGAGTGATCCAATGCTTTTTGGTTTGTTTTTTCTTTTTGTTCCCTTAAGGAGTAATGCATTATCTGGAAATCCCACTTTACAACTTGGCATTTGGTTTTTGTGTTGGTGTCTTTCAGTCACTGAACAAAGTGAGACCACAGAGACTGGACACCAAACAACAGCAGTGGGTGGCAAATTTCTCCCTCACCACAAATAGCCTTCCATCCTTGATAGCCCAGACTGAAAACATTCTTTTATTGTTGTGCACCTCATCTTCAAGCAGGCTCAAAGAGAAATTATCAGTTTGATGGGGTTTTGACCCCAAAACTTTGGTGAATTCTTGTCCCCCAAGTGTTGATGGGATCAATGCAGTGTGAAATACTCAAGGATATTCTGGTCCATGGTCCAATCTAGCCAGATTTGTTGGTTCCCTCATGTGGGATTCCTGCAGGGTTGGAGTTTCCTGGCCAAAAATGGGTTTCTCATCTGCTGGACCTGCCTGAAGAAGGTGAAGTGCAAAGTCACTGCATTTTTTTCAAATTTCAAAATTTTGGCTGAAAATCTCCCAGTCAGGGAAATGCTTCTCCACGGTGAGGATCTATATCTATATCTCCCCCCAAAAAATGGATTTGTGCCTCCAGCCATGCACAGCTGCATTTTTCACCACATTTATTCCTGCAGCTGAGCTCTTGCACCATAAACTATGGCAGGGAAGACTCTTGCCAGGTATCCCCACAACCCCCAGCATGCTCCAACCCTGATTTGAGTCAGGATCCTTGCAAGGCATAAAAACACCATCCAAACAGAGCCACCTGGAGCTCTGCTGGCTCTGCTGCCTGCCCACAACCTCTGTTTTTTCACTCTCCTCCTCCCCTGTGCCATTGGCTCCTGCACAGGGTCAAGCCTTGTCCTTGGAAAAGTTGCTGCAGAGTAAAAAAGCTCCTGGAAGCTCCAGTTTGTGACTGGAGCTGTGATCCAGCCCTGCTTCCATCCACGAGCTGTGTGCAATTCCAGTGGGTTTTGCTGCAAACATTGGATGTTATGAACCTGATCCGAGACTAAAATGAAGCAGCTCAGTGGGGGACAAGTGTAGATGACTGAAGGGGAAATAATTTCCCAGAGCATGAGGCTGTTGCTTAATTTGGGATTTTACTGGAGGTGGAGACATTTTATTTGAAATTCTCTCCGTCTCTCTTGATTCGAAAAGGCTCATTTTTCCTGGCTTCTCTTTGTGGGTTTTGTGTTGAGCTCAAAATTGAATCTGGGTGGTTAAAAATGTAATGGGATATGTGCTGTCCTCAGCTCTTCCCTTGCAGGCTCTCCTGCATTCCCTGGAATTCATGGTGAGAACAGTTTTCAGCTAAATAACAACTCTCTGCAGTCATTTCTGCACGTAATTCCAAAGTGTGTTGGCCCAGCTCTGCAGCTGCTGGAATTCCTCTTCCTTAGCAAAACTTTGGATTTTCCCTGCTCTCAGGTGGTCCCCTTGTAGTTGTTTCTTTTTTTTTTTTTTTTTTTTTTTTTTTTTTTTTTTTTTTTTTGGATTACAGGCAGTTAATTCTGGAGCAATAATTTATTTTTCCAGGTGAAATTACACCTCTGTGGCCCCCCAGCTGAGTGGGAAGCGTGGTCTGATCCTCAAGCATTAAATATTTACCATTAGAACATCCCTGGTTGTTTTAATAATCAGATTAAATCACAATAATAATTTTAAATATCACAATAGGATGAAAAACCCCACAGATCTGATTCATAGCTCTGTGGAACATGGAAAAGGCTGAAATTTTTGCACAAACCAATGGAACAACTTGATTTTGTTGTCTAAAATAGCCAGAAACTCTCCTTGGTCTGGTGTAAGTGCTGTGAATTGTCTTTAGGGAAGCATCTCCGTCCAACAGAAAATATCATTAAGTCAGGATTTTTCCAGAAAGTTCCATCCTCTTCCTTTTTCCTGTTTCTTCTCCCATCTTGGATGAGGGCAGGACTGAGAAATGAGCCCTGGGCTGCTTAGGATGTGATGTCTCCATCTTCAAAGAGGCATTTTGGAAACAGCCCAGCCCTGTTGGCAAAGGGGTCTCTGCCCTTCGCCCTCCTCCCTCTCTGCTGCCAGAAAAAGCCAGGGGAGCTCTGTGGAAGGCCCCAGCATCAACAGCCTGAGTCCGAGGGCTGACAGCTCCCACCAGGCAGAAAACAGCCCAAATTACCCAAATTGCCCAAATTGCCCTTGCCAGCACCACGCTGGGATGCTCTGCCTCCCTCCCATCCCAGGGACATCGTGCTCCCCACTCAACATCCTTTGCCATCCATGGATTCCAGAATCCCATTTTGACAGAGGTGTGGAAGAGCTCTGTTAATTCCCCTGCCAGTTCAACCCCTTTTGTTGTTGTTTTCCATGAGAACAGGATATGTTTATCTAGCTTTGATTTCTTTTTTTAAAAAATTTTCTCTTTGTAGCTGAATGAACTGATTATTGCTTTCATCTGCTTCCCTCTGCAGGGTCAGCTGAAGCCCAAATAATCAGATGGGATGTGAGTGTGTGTATGGATTTGTAATTAATAGGTTGCATACTGAGAGATGTGGGGTCCTGAAAGAATGTGTAAAGAGAAAATGATCTAAAACTTGATCCTGATTTTGGTTCAACCTCAGCAATTTCCTGCAGAGTAGAAGCGGTGAGATAATTTGGGGCAGATCAAACCAAACCCTGATTCTCTTCTGCTTCTCATGCCAAGTGTCATCCCCTTAAGATGTGCTTTTCTCCATCTGGTGATTTTGGCTTCTCTGTGTTCCCTGTAAGTCTTTGGACCTTGTGCTGAAATGTTTGTGAGATGACTCAGAGGAACAAACAAAGCAGGCAAGACCTTCATGGAGTCGAGCACAATGCTGGCAATAAATGGAGCTGGCCCCACCAGAGGGTTTTATAGACACCCCACTAAAACCCACAGGAGGACAGATAAATCAGCAAATGATGCTTTACTTAAATTTTTTTATTTTAATTTTTTTTTTTTGGTGAAGAAATCAGAACTGTTTTTCAGCAAAGCCCCAACTTTTCCATGTTTTCACCAAAACAAACAGAAAGCAGGTGCGTGCTGAAGGAATTTTGGCTGGGAGAGCACAGAGAAGTGCACATGGGCTTTCCTGTGAGAGTTTACACTTAGTGGGCTCGGGTTTGTTTCTGTCCATGCAAGCTTTGCTGTTCCCTTCAAAGAGAGCAGGCACAGCTCTGGAGTCCTGGTATTCCTTAGGGAAGAGAGGGTGAGACGTGCAAAAGCAATTTTCTGGTAGTCTGTGTATTTTAAGGCTTGTCACAATCCCATCCAAATCCCGATGCAAAATGGTACTCAGCTTTTACTCCATAAAATAGAGCTTTTCCTTCATATTCCTGGAGAGAACAGGAATCAAACATTATCCCATTTTCCAGCAGTCCCCCACCATGATTTTTGGCAGTTTTTGGGTTTTGCTTTGCAGATTCAAGGTTGGGTTTTGCTGTGGTGGTGCTGCCCAAAGCCATGTGGGTTTTTCCATGGGTTGGAAGCTTCCTGCTGGGAATTCCTTCCTTTACCCTGTAAAAACTCATTTCCTATCATTTTCCACAGGAACCCAGGGCATCTTTGTCACTGCCACAATTACCTAAGGATGCCAACCTGCAACTAGAGGCCGTATTTATTTATTTTTAGGACAAACCAGGACAGACTTGGGAGAAAATCCATTAGTGGGGAGATGATGGATGGCACATCCCAGAGCCTCTGCTTTGTGCCAGCCCCTCTGTGTCCTCTCCAGAGCACCTCTGAGGGATATCTGAGCCAGCACATCCAAATGCACAGAAACCCAGAGTGTTTAAAGCCTCCTGTATCCATGCCCATAAAAGTCCAGCAATTCCGTGTGCCTGGCTGGAGACAGGATGCCAGTTTGGCACTTGGCAGCCTCTGCCTGACTGGGGCATTTGTCACCCAGAGCTGGGTTTAGGTTGTGTTTATAGAAGCCCTAAAGCCTGGCAAATGGCTTTTCCTGGAGTGCTCAGAGGGCACAGATGGAATATCTGGCGCTGCTGCCATGAAGAGAGGTGGGATTTAGGAGCTCTGCAGAAATCCCCTTCCAAAATCCTCTCCCTGTGCCTTCCTGCAAGAAAAAGGATCACTGCCCTTTCCTGTCCCAGTCCTGCCCTCCTGACATGGCCATTCCTTGAGGGGAGGTCACATTTTTCAAGTCCTTCCCACCAGGAAGAGGCAGGAGAAGACCTGGCCCCTGCCCTGGGAACTTTCAGGAAAAAAAACCTGAGAAGACCGAGGCTGAAATGCTCCAAAATCAGAAAACAACTCCTTTTCCCACTTTCTGAGGATGGGATTTATTAAAGAAAGCCCTGGGATGTGAGAAAAGAAGGGCAGCTGGATTTTGGTGCTTTTGGAAGCTTTATTTACCTGCAGGCTTGGAGGACACTCTGCCCCAGGCAGGATCTCAGCTGGGTAATGACTTGCAGGAGATCTGGCTTGGCCAGGTGAATCCCAGGTGGGATTTTGTGCCCACCACAGCAGGAGAAGTTCCCCATTCCCACATGTGCCACTCATATTTTATTCCTGTGTTGCTCAGGAACTGGGTGAAGGCACCTAAAACTTCAAGCCAGGACTTAATAAAAGATCACCAAACCATAAATTGAGGTTGATTTTATCATTGTTGCCATCCAGACAAGTTCTGGAGTGACCTTGAATGACCCCAAACCTCCTTCCTAATCTGCTTCCCCTTCCCACCTTTAGAACTTGCAATGTTTGATAAAATTTTATTATTGATAATCCCAGAATTTAGGCTGATATGTGACATGTGGGAGAATTTACATGGATCCTGTTTGCCCCCTAAACTTCAGCCATAAATATGAAAAATTTTCAAGCATGACAAAACCCAAACAAATTTTCCAGCCATGATTTCTAAGCTCTGGTGTGGATGCACAAAGTGATGCTGTAGATGAAGCAAAAAGTCCCAAGTTTGCCAGAGGAGGAGCAGAAATGCCAAAAAATGGTTCAAACATGGCACTGTGAGAGTCTCTTATAACGCTGAATGTGTCTTTTCTACCCTTCAACTTATAGAAATGGGATTTTTTTTACAGGGCTTGATTGTTCTTGCTTTAGGCAGATTTATTGCTCTTCACTCCTGGAGGATCAGAGCAGTTTTCCTGGGGAGAAATTAAAGGAAAGGAAGGCAAATATGCAAAAGAAAATCAGGCTGCAGTGATGTCTATCCATGTGCCAAAATTGCTGCTTTTGGAGGAGTTTTCCTGGCTGGATTTGGTGGCCAGAATTTGGATCCCAGAGCCAGGGCTCCCATGTGGGATTGAGGGGTGAGCTGGGATGTTGCAGGGAGCAAGAGAAAAAAAGAGGAATTATTTTTGAGTCTGGAGTTTCTTCTTGGACTCTCCTGGGCTCGTCCTGCATGGTTTGCATCTTGCAGAGGATCCCAATCCGATTTATTTGTGTCTCCATGGAATTCCAGCACTTCTCATCTGTTAGCTCCTGGTGGAAATCCTCCCATCTGATAAGGGAATGACGTGAGCTCCTTCGTTTGGAAGGGTTTTGAAAAGACGCAGAAAATCGTGGATGCAGCCTCCAGAAATCAGATGAACTTTGCCAAAATGGGGAGTGAGGAAGAAGGAATGGGAAAGCAAAAAAATACCCTGGAAGTTGTAACAGAATCTATAAGCTTTGGCCAAGGGATTTGTAATCAGGGGGATAATTCCAAGATTCCAAACTGGTTGAAGGCATTTCCTTCCCCCAGGAAACTCCAGGGCTGTTCGAGGAAGATCAATGTGCAGCCAAACTGGGCTTTAAAATCCTGAAAATAACAGATCCTGGAAGGAAAAGGTGCCAGACCAAGGGTGGAATGAAAGTGTTTGTAGGACAGAGGAATTTCCCTCCCTCATTCCCACCTGGAAAGGAGAAACAGGTGAACTTTCAGGCTTTTTAGGAGAGTTTTGAGCATTTTGGTGATTGAGCCTTTTCTCCCTGAGTCATCAAAATGCCCCAAAACCAGGAGCTGATCACCCTCAGGGTGAGCTCTCCCAGGCTGAGCCCAAATTTCTTCCTGCCTGTTTCACTTCTTCCAGTAAAAGGTAGTCATGCATTTATCATCACCCCCCACTTTTATTCCTGGATGTTATTTGATGTCACTTTGGATTCTCTCCTTTGGAAAGTCCCTGTGGAAGCATCGTCCAGACTGCATAACAACCGGAAGCAATAAAAAGGGGAAAGATAAAATCAGGAAGAATAAGCTTTGTTTATAGATGTGAACAGCTTTTCCAGTAAAGCAGCAAATAAAGGGATGCTTTGGACTTGGGAAAGCTGAAAATGGGGTGGATGGGAAAACAACTGGGGAAAAATTGGTAATAAGGAACATTTTCTCCTGAAGAGAATTTTGTTTTGAGAGTATTGCATGAGAGACAGGAGGGAGGCAGAATATCACAGATGTGGCATCACCCTCCCCTGAAGCCTGAGGGGAAAAGGAGGATGCTCCATGGAGGCAAAAGTGTTTTTTGGAAACTTCTCTTTGCCTCCTTTTGAGCTTGTAAATGGTTTCTAAAAGAGGAACCAAAATTAGGTGGAAAACGCCAGCAGATGTGGTTTGACTGGAGCTGGGTGGGGATGAGCTGAGCTCAGCAGCTGATGTGTGTCCGTCTCCATGTGAGCAAATGGAGAATCAAGGAATTATTTGGGTGGGAGGGATTTTAAAGCTCATCCAGTGCCACACCTGCCATGGGTAGGGACACTTTCCACTGTCCCAGAGTTCTCCAAACCCCATCCAGCCTGGCCTGGGACATTCCAGGGATCCAGGGGCAGCCACAGCTTCTCTGGGCACCTGTGCCAGGTCCTCCCCACCCTCACAGAGAGAAATTTCCCCCTGATATCCAACCTAAATCCATCCTAAAGTCATTGTAGCTCTTAAAGCCAAGTAGCTGCAAAATGAGCTGCTTTTCCTTAGAGGAATGGATTCATGGCTGGTGTTTCCTGGGGATGCTCTCAGGAATCTCTGCAGACAAAAAGCTGCAGTGGAAGCAGAAAAGTTCTTTGTGACAGGGAAGGTACCAGGATTTTCTCCATCCAAAGTTACTAAAAGTATGTGCTCTCAGCACACTCCCACTATTTTATTGCGTTTTTTCACTTCAAGAAAGACTAAGCAGGGCATCCCTAAGTCCTGGAGCATCCCAAACACAAACCTGCTGGATTCCATCAGCTGGACAGAGCTCCCAGTTTGTGCTCCCAGCTCATTCCCAGCATGGTGGTTCAATTCTGCAGCTGATCTGGGGTGCTTTGTTTTCCCAGCATCTTTTAATCAAGCTTGTCTCTAATCAGCACCAGGACATTAATCAGTGTGAGCCTCCACAATCCCGAGCAGCCATGGGAAATGTTGGATACACTCATTTTCTGGTCCCGAAATCCCCCAATTAGGTTTTGTACCACAATGTGAGTAATGGTCATTGCAAACTCCTGGGAGCAGGACAATTCCAAGACTTCCCACTGCTGTGACACACTCAGAACGTGGGAATCAAAGCAAAACCCACGTGTGGAAGGACCACAGAGCCTCTGGATTCAGGAGTCACCTCTGTGGCACCCACCCCCCCTTCTCAGGAGAGTCACAGCCTCCTTTCCTCTCCACCCCAAAAGTGCAGAATTGACAAAACAGTTAATAAAATCAACCACCCCCTCACTGTTTGGATTTTTAAATCTATCTTAAATTAAATTTAAAATCCTAATTTTAAATTTAAAATCTATTTTAATCTATTTTTATAGCAGCAGGAGCATGGTTGTTTTGTGGGCAGGTAATTCCATGTGCAGATATAGTGAAGCTTCCTCCTCACATCCTGGGAAGCATCTGGGACTGGCTCCTGTCAGGGATTACACAGGACATTTATCTGGCAATAAATGCAATTTCTGTGATCCTCACTCCATCCTGCTCACAGCATCTCAGGACCTGAGCCTGAACAAACACATTTATCAACTCTTTATCGAATTAATAGGGAACAGAATGAGAGCAGGAGGGAGAAAATGAGGATTTTTCTTTTTCAAAAAAAATCTGTGAATTAAAAAAAAAAACCAAAACAACTCAAACAGTGTTTTTGTATTAAAAAAAGGAGATTTTGTCCAGCCCTGAGATGTCGCCACAGCAAATGGAGACACAAAATAACCAGGACTTGAGGCTGCTTGCTGCTGGGATTTTGCCTCAATCCATCGAATTCCTCCTTCATGGCTTGTTCTTTCCCAGGACAGAGGAACTTCCCTCCCTCATTCCCACCTGGAGACGATAAACAGGTGAACTTTCAGGCTTTTTAGGAGAGTTTTGAGCATTTTTATGACTGATCCTTTTTTTGACTGATCCCAAGAACTGATCCAGCTCCCCATCAGAGCCTCCCCCTCCCAATCCAAGCTGGATTTCAACCTGTCCCTCATCTCTGCCTATTTCTGTGCCAGTTTCCCAGTGCTTTTCCAGGAAAATGCCATTCCAAGCTGGAATCTGATGCTCCAGCAGCTTTTTTGGTGTCCCTGACTGCTTCAATTCCGTGTCAGGAGCATTTCAAAGGTGCCTGAGGACTCCCAGTGCCCTGCCGGGCTCATCCCACAACCCAGCCCTGAATTGTTTAAGGGCTTGTTGCTTTTTGTTATTATTATTATTATTATTATTATTATTATTATTATTATTATTACTCTGCTTGTTCTGGCACAAAACCCCCCATTTTCTATTCTCTTACCCTGCTTAGAGTTTTGGTCAAAGTTTAATTAAATTTAGAAGAGCTGGAAAAACCGCATAATTCCAAAATAAATGCAAGCAGTGGCTCTTGCCGGGGGTGGCAGCCCTGGGGACACGGGTGATGCTGCGGGCGGGAGGGGGAAATTCGCGCATCCCCGCTCTGAAATTCCCTGGGAAATATGGATTTTCCTGGCTGGAGAAGGGGCTGGAAGGTGGGGAAGCATCGCGGGCCGGCAGAACGAAGCCCTTGTTTGTCCTGCCCGTGCGGTCAGCGCCGTGGGTGGGAGCAGGGGGGATCTGTTTTCCCAGGCTCGCTGCCATCAGGAATTACTGAGCTGCCATGAAATGGGAGGAAATATTTCATTATAGGCACATGCGCTTCAATTTCACATGATGGAAACTTCAGGATCGGTTTTCCCTGCAGCCCGCCCGCCCTCCTTCCCTGCGTGTGCCTCATTCCTGCTGGAGAGGGAGAATTCCAGCCGGGCATCCCCAGCTCCTGCTCCCTCCTGAGGGGTCCGGGGCTCCCTCCTCCCACCAAAACTGCTCCTCACAGAATGGGATGAGATCTCAATTCCCTGGGGGGGAGCAGAGTGGCTGTTGCCCAATGTAAGTCCCAGCCATAAAGAATTTTTAAAAAAATTAAGATTAAAAAAAAAAAAATTCTATATATCTATATATCTATATATCGATATATCTATATATCTATATATCTATATATCGATATATATCTATATATGGATATATAGATATACAGATGTATCGATATATAGATATATAGATATATAGATATATAGATAC
>JAOTQP010000567.1:2596078-2617789 GCA_026413545.1 Cichladusa arquata
GGAAAGGAAAGGAAAGGAAAGGAAAGGAAAGGAAAGGAAAGGAAAGGAAAGGAAAGGAAAGGAAAGGAAAGGAAACATAGAAAAGGAAAATATGAGTAATAAAGCCCTGGGGAAAAAAAGAAGAAGAAGAAAAAAAAAGATTTATGATGGAAAGCTGACACAACCCTAAGTGGATAATTCAATTTTTACTCTCTTTCTTTGTTCCCCACAGAGGCACTTAGAGCTACAAAGCCCAGGCACAGCCGGGGCTGCTGATCCTGGGATGGGGAAGATCCCAGAGCTGTTTTCCAGCAGCTCCTGCCCAGGGACACTCACTGGGATTCAGCAGCGCTGAAAAACCCTCACTTGGCTTGCTGGGGGCTTCCCTCTCTTTTTCACTCCTCTGTCACTGCCTGGATTTTCTTCTGAGTGTTTTTGTTGGGAAAACTCTCTGTACAGGCTTTTCCTAACTCTCTGTGTCTTTTCCTAACAAATCTCGATAAATTACAGGATGTGGATTTTTGGGTGCTCTGATTGTAACTAAATTCTGATTTCTATCCCTGTGTGTTACTCTGCACCTTCTTCATCAATTTTCTGATTTTTTTATCAAACAAAACCTTTCCAAACTGGTTGAGATACAAACCCTCACAAGAGTAATTTTGATAGAGAAAAACCAAACTGGGTCAGGGCAAAATGCAGGAATAGAGGGAAAAAATTCCCTCCATGGACCAAAACTCCCAAATTTTTGTGAGCAACACTTTGTATTCCCTGGAACTTGCTGGGCTGTTGCTTCCCATTAAATTTTTTGTGGGAATAAAGCCATTCCAAAAGGCAAATATGGAGAAGTGATGAAAAGGAGAAAGCTGTTTCCTAGGAATCCTGTGGCTGAGCGTGATTTCCTCCCAAACTGGCTAGCAGGAATGAGATTATTTCCATTACAGCTGCAAAATTTACTGCTTGAATCCAAATTTCATTGCACTGAAAAATTCCATAGCCTGGGCTTATCCACTCAGTGGATTCTGAGTCTCAGAATTCAAGTTAAAAATAGCCTGGAGAAATTCCCATCAGAAAAATGACTGTGCTTGATCCAGTCCAAAAATCGATTTATGTTTATTTAGGGAGTGTGTTTATTAAATAAGGGCATGATTTGCCTTTTTTATCCTGATTTTTTTTTTTTTTAAATCAACATCTCAAATATTCCCCTGGGTTGAAAAAGCATTGCAGCAGGAATGTGCAATCATAGCACCCACAAACATGGAACCACAGCAAAATATGGAAATACAGCACTCACAAACATGGAATTACAGGAAAATATGGAATTACATCATTCACACACATGGAATCACAGGAAAATATGGAATTGTAACATTCACACACATGGAATCAGAGCACAAATATGAAAATATTACAGCAGGAATATGCAATAACATAGCACACACCTGTGGAATCACAGGGAAAACATGGAATTAAATCATGAACACAATCACAGCACACACATAGAATTACATCACATGTGATCCAGAGCTATGGAATCACAGGGTAAACACGGAATTAAAACATGAATGTGCAATCAGAACACATTCACAAATGGAATCACAGCATAAAAATGGAATTACAGCAGGAATATGCAGTGCCACACAAGGAATGACAGCTCAAAAATGGAATTAAAGCATTCACACAAATGGAATCACAGGAAAAATGTGGAATTACAGCACGAATATGTGATCAGAGCACACATACACACATATGGAATCATAGCACACACATGGAATTACACAGGAATGTGCAATCAGAGCACCCACAAACATGGAATCCCAGAAAAAAAAAATGGAATCATGGTATGAAATTGGAATCACAGCACAAAGATGGAATCACAGCATTCACAAAGATGGAATCACAGCACAAACACGGAATTACAGGGGGAATGAGCAATGAGAGCACCCACAAAACTGGAACCCCAGGAAAAAAATGGAATCATGGCACAAAAATAGAATCAGAGCACAAACATGGATTTACAGCAGGAATGTGCAATCAGAGCTCCCAGAAACATGGAATCCCAGGGAAAAAAAATGGAATCACAGCACAAAAATGGAATTACAGAACAAACATGGAATCACAGTATTCACAAACATGGAATCAGAGCACAAAAATGGAATTACAGGTGGATTACAGGCAATCAGAACACCCACGAACATGAAATCATAGAAAAAAAAATCGGAATCATGGCACAAAGATGGAATCAGAGCACAAAAATCGAATTACAGCAGGAATGTGCAATTAGAGCACTCACAAAATTGGAATTCCAGGGAAAAAAAATGGAATCACAGCACAAATATGGGATCACAGCATTAACAAAAATGGAATTACGGCATTCACATACATGGAATCACGGCACAAATATGGAATTACAGCAGGTATGTGCAATCAGAAACATGGAATCCCAGAAAAAAAAAAAAAAAATGGAATCATGGCACAAAGATGGAACCGGAGCACAAAAAATGGAATCACAGCAGGAACGTGCAGTGAGAGCAGCCCCACACACCTGGAACCACAGCACAAAAAATGGAATTACAGAGAAATGTGTGGTCACTTCGCACACACCCCCAGCACTCAGAGCACTCACTTCGGGGTCACTCACTGTCCCCCCACCCCCGGAGCCCCTCACCCCCCTGTCCCCACCCTGGGCACCCCGCAGCACCTCTCCCCCTCCCGCAGGCACCAGACACCAGGCATATTTTTATTGCAGCTGTCAGGAACATGAAAAACCTTTCTGCCAGCACTCAGCACGGGCAATTTATGAGCCTGCTGTGTTTGAGTGAAGAACGGGGGGGTTGGGGATCAGAGCAGAAATGATGGGAGACAAAATGGCCCATAAATTGTTCGCCGTGATTTACACTGGAGTCCATTTGCAGCCTATTCTATATATATATATATATCTATTTTTTTTTTTTTTTTTTTCGGAGGCTCACACACAGATCCCCACCCCGCTCTCCGCTCCTGAGCCAGCCCAGCTGGAGGAAGGCAGCGATCAGAGTTCAGTTGGTGCAGACAGAGCTAAAGTAAACAGCCGTGGTCATTCAGCAGGCAGTTAGCAGCCTTTGGACAGATGAGCAGGGCTCTGCTGGACCACACACACAAAAACCCCGCGGACCACACAGGGACCGAGCTCCGCACGCAGCTCCTGCCCGGGAGCTCCCCGCGCTCCGGCTGCGCCTTCCCGGGGCTCCGGGCAGCCTTTCCTGCCCTCCTTAACTCTCTGGGCTCCAGAGGGGTGTGTGCTCCTCGGCAGCGGACGGAGTGTGCTGCTGGAAAAGTGCCACTGCTGTTTGCACACTCATCTGCTGACCTTCTGCTGTGTCCGCCCCGACCTGGTCTGTCTGCTCCTGGCTCACAGTGTCACCTCCACAGCTCCATAATGAGGTCCCAAACTGGAGCTAACAGCCTCTTTCCCCCCCAGTTTTTGACCAAAAAGCCCTTTGGGAGTAATGCTCTGTGCCGAGTAAAAAAAATAAAAACTGAAAACCTTCTTGACCTTTGCTGAAACTTCACCTTGGCTTGGGAACCCCTGCCCTGGGCTGGGCTGTGTGTATAGCTAATTCACCTGGAAATTAGAGGTAACCAGCATGCTCAGGCACAGCACAGCATCCTTCCTCCTTCCTCCTTGAGCAGATGCCCTGAGCCCCAGGATGAAGGGAAAAATATCCCCAAACCCCCAGGATGAGGGGAGAAGCATCCCTGGGCCCCAGGATGAAGGGAAAAATATCCTCAAACCCCGAGGATGAAGGGAGAGCACCTCTGAACCCCAGGATGAAGGGAGAAATATCCCCAAACCCCCAGGGTGTGCAATCAGAGCACCCACAAACACGGAATCCCAGGGAAAAAATGGAATCATGGCACAAACGTGGAATCCCAGCATTCACAAACATGGAATCACCACACAAACATGGAATCACCACACAAACATGGAATCACAGGAAGGGAGAAGCATCCCTGGACCCCAGGATGAAGGGAGAGATATCCCCAAACCCCAAGGATGAAGGGAGAAATATCCCCAAACCTCAAGGATGAAGGGAGAGCATTGCTGAACCCCACTGAGCCTCTGGACCTCCTCCTCCCCCAAAGCCCTTCCCTCCATCCCTGCCTCTTTTCACACCAGGAGCATCCCCCCAGTTCTTATCCCTCCCTGGGGTTTGTGGCTCAGAAGCTGCTCCATGTTTTGTGCTGGTCCTACAGGGCTGGACCGATCTGGAGCCATGGAAGTGTCAACACCAAAAAGCCCCAAGAGCTCTTGATCCCCACCCTGTCCCTCCTGGACATGCCACAGGTCAGGCAGCTGCTCCAGCACTGCTGCTCCTGGCTGAGCAGAGGAGAGAGCAGGGATTTCCTGGAAGTGGCTGAGGCAGAAGGGAGCTGGAGGTCAGGGGAAGAGGTTGCCATCACTCCCAGGTCACTGTTTCGGGTTTCCAGTGGTGCAGCAAGCTTTCAGCTGCCTTCTCCAGCCCTGCCAAGGGGGGTGAGGATCCCAGCTCTCCTCTGCTGCCATCCTCTCCCAAACCCCCCAATGCACTGAGCTCATCCTGCTTTTCCCCATCCCAAACACAGCCCTGCCTTTGCACCCTCCCCGCCAGCCCAGCAGAGCTCCAGGGGGAATCTCCCTCCTGCAGCCCTGGAGCTGCAGCCAGGCCAGAGATTATAAAACAGATCAGTGCTGGCTGGAGTGAACTCTGAGAAATCACATTTGCCTGTCAGTATCATGTTAAAGCATAACACAGACTCTCATTTTCCCACTCCTTTGGCTCCGAGGGCGTTTCGGTCCCTGCTGAGAAACACGAAGGTCGTGGCCTCCAGGTTTCCAGATCTGCCCTTACACACCACGGGGAGATCTGACAACAGCCTTATTATTTATGTACCCAGCCAGGGGCTGCCTAATGAAACCCAGAGATTTTTATTGACACGCACTGGGGCTCTGGGCAGGAGAGAAGCAATCTGGAGGCCGCTTCCCATAAACACAGTGGCCATTCATGGAGGGTCAGTCCTCAGGGTGGACTTGCCATGCCAGCTTTGACAGCACTTAACTCACACCGGGCTCACTTCAGCTCAGGAGCTGCTGATGGGGCTCAGCCGGGTGCGCTGCAGCCCCTACCAGCAGGGCTGAGTTTTTTGCTGGGTGTTTGGGGAGGATGAGTGACAAGGAGAGACTGAATTCCCTGCTGGAAAAAAGCTGGGGGGAAAGTAGGTTTAGAAATTTGGTGGAGAGGGCCAGTGGGGGGAAAGCAGTCTTGGGAAATTTTAAGATTTTTTATGATTCAGGAGAGGAAAAAGAGATGCAATCAGTGATTTTTTTACCCAGAAAGATATGCTGATTTCTCAGCCCAGATCTGATCCTTCTTACACTGGCAATGAAGGTTTTTCAGTGGTGTTTTGAGCATTATTTTGGTACTTTTGTTGTCCAGATTGCTTTGGGGTGCCCCGCAGAGCCCAGTTGCGAGGTCTCATCCCTCGTGACCTGACCTCTAACTCTGCTGGGAGCTGCCTGGGTCTATCCCGGGTTCAGGAGGAAAGAGAAGCTTTTCTTGGCAAGGAAATGCCTTCTAAGCAGCCTCCTTACAAACCAGGAACGTGGAGGAAAGTTGTACATGGGAGCCTGGCGTTTAAAGGGCTGAAAAATGATTGCAGCTTCCTCTGGTTGCAGAGGGAGCCCGGGGAGGTGACCTTTGAGGAGATTCTGTTTACTGCAGGGGAGCCTTGCGTGAGCTGGGCAGAGTTCTGTTCCCTGCCTTGGCTCTGACCCCTCCCGGGCTGCAGAACAATGGAGAGGATACCTTGCAACTGCTGGGGGAAAATAAATCACTCCCAGCCTCTCCCAGAGGATCCCAGCAGATGAGAATCCCACATGGCTGCACATCCTCTGCCCGGCGTCAGGTGCGAGGCGGGAGATGCGCTTTGGGTGATGCCACGTTTGATTTTCGGAGATAAAGCTAAAAAAAAAAACAACAACCAACCCAAAAAGACAAGGTTTGTTCCTAAAGTATTGATGGCAGGAGTTCTCCCTGCTCCAGGTTGAAGCCACTGTGGATTTGAGCTTGTTGAGTCAGCCTGATTACATTAATTACCTGGAAAAGCATCTCAGGGTCATCACAGGCACCCACCCCGTTGTCTTCCAGCATTTCCAGGAGCCTGGCACTAAAAACCTCCCACCTCTTCCTCATTTCTAGGAGCTTGTGGCTTTTTGGGGTCTCCAACATCTGGATCCAGGGGGTTTGTGTCCTTTTGGGGGCCTTCAATCCCCTTTCCCAGGAATTTCGTGTCCCTTTAGGGATTCCAAATCCCTTTCTCCAGGTTATTTCTGTTCCTTGAGATGACAGTGAGGAATCCTGGGGGGCCTCCAAACTCTTTTTCCAGGTTTTTTATGGCACCCAATCCCTTTTCCCAGGAATTTCCTATCTCTTGGGGGATCCTGAAGGTCCCCAAATCCCTTCTCCCAAGTTTTTTGTGTCCTTTGGGGTGTTCCCAATCCCCCTTTTCCAGGAATTTTGTATCCTCACTCCCTTTTCCCAGGAATTCCATGACCTTTGGGAGTTTCCACATCCCTTTTTATGTCCCCCAATTCCTGCCATTGGAAATTTTTTCTCGTTTGGGAAGTCCTCAACCCTTTTTTCCGGTTTTTTTTGTCTCTTCCAGACTTAAAAAGAACAGTTCAATTGATTGTTATATAACACCCAGGTCCCCTTTCCTCCTCCCTCCCCTGTGCTTTCTTCCCTCCAAAAATCTCCTAATTCTCAAAGGTATAAAAAATTAAAAAATCAATAAAATCTGTCTGAAAGGCACATGTGAAGAATGCCATCCCTAATTACCCCAGTGCCAAATGACTCCTGAATTTCACAGGGGGCTGGAGCAGAGGATGAACTGCTGGGAGTTTGGATTGCTGGGATCTATTTGTAATTCATGAGGAAATCTCCAGACCTGCTTTTCCTGCTGGAGACTAAATAGAGCCTGTGCTGGAACAATGCTGAGAGGGTTCCCACTGCAAAAAGCACTTTCTAATAAACGGGAGATGGAAATTTAGATCCACTGCTGCTTTTTTTTGGTCGTGGCTGGAGGCATCCCCTGTTTCTATTCCAGTTTGGTGACAATTATAGATCCACACTCCAGGCTGAAAAATGGCCAAAAGTGTTGCAGCTTCTTTTCCTTTTCCCAATTTCCTTGTTTTACGGTGTGCAGGGCTGTCCCCTGTGTGTGCCAGTGTCTGTGTGGGGTTGGGACTGGGGACAGGCAGTCTGCTTCAACTTCCTCTCCCTGGTGGGTTGCCTTGCAATGGAAATTTGGGATGGTTTCCTGAATTTTGCAGGAAAAATATAAAAAAATAGATATTTTTTTCCCTTTTTGTCTTTCTTTCGAGCTCCAGAGCTATTCCAGCCCAGCCACCTGCAGCAGCACACGTACACATGGATTCCCCTGACTCTTGTGATGCTCACCCAAAAAGAGGAGCCCAAACCTTCTGTGCCCATCCCTGTTCCCCTGAGCCAAATCCTTGTGGATTTTCAAGATCCTGGCATGGGATGCAATGAATCTCTTGGGATTCAAAGTGGGTCTTGCCTGCTGCCACCCCAGGACAAGATGAGGTGACCTTCCCTGTCCCATTCCTCTGTGCCCCGAGGCAAATGGAGGATTCAGGATATTCTGAGGATGCTGAGTGGAACTGGGATGGCACCAGCAGCATTCCCCTCTGGAATAAGGATATGGCTTCTCCAGGGAGGGCTGCTTTCACCCCTCTGTGGATGAGGTGACCAGTAAGAAAGAATAGTTTTATTTTTGCTGCCTTTTTCCCATGGATAGAGAATAATAACTGTAAGAGTTTGCAGAGAGGTTAATTCCCAGGATTTTGTGAGATCCCTGCAAAGGACCTCCAAAAATTCCCCCTCTTGCCTCAAACGATGCTTTCAAATTATACTGAAGTTTTAGGGAGGTATTTGTAAACATTTTACAACAATTTTTCTTCCATTTTTTGGGAAGCTTTTCACCAAAACCTGGAAACCCTGTGGCACAATTGATGTCAGATGGCACAGCCAGGGGAGTCACCTCCTCCCTCCCATCCCCTCATCCTCCCTGTGCAAACCAAAACAAGAGGAAAAGCTTTTAGCCCCAAGTCTTTGCTAATAAATTGGTGTATCCATAACATAGAATTACACTCGGTGTCTCCCAGCTGAGCCTGGACACCCAGCAAGGGCTGGGATAGTTTTCCTTGCAATTACAGCATAGGATTGAGTTTGCAGTTGATTTGGGAATGGATAACCTCGGTTTTATTCATTTCCTTTCTGCTGGAAATCAAGAGCTGAGGGCAGAATGTGGGGTGGGATCCCTCTCCAAACCCAGGTATTCCAAACACATCTGATGCACCTCCGGGGCCCAGATTCTTTATTTTGGGCTGCAAGCACAGAATTAACTCTTTCCCTGCTCTGCTACACATCGAGAATCTTCTGCTTGTATTGCTGGGAGATTTGGTCTAGTGGAAAATGTCCTTGCCCACTGCAGGGAGATGCTCTTCAAGGTCCCTTCCAACTCAAACCATTCCAAAATTTTGCTTTTATCCTTCCAACACCCTTGTGTTTGGTGAGCAGGGAGTAAAATGAAATTAAAATTAAAGCTTTCTCTGCAAAATAGCTCAAGCAACTGTGACAAAAATTGTAATCATTGCACTTCAATTTTTATAAAATGACTGTTAAAAGTGATAATAACAATCTGTATGACAATAACTTGCACTGCTCTATGTGCCTGGGCTGGCTGGGTGATAAGAGTGTGATAAGAGCGATTTGTGGTTATTTTGGTTCCGTGCTGGGAGCGTTCCAGAGGTGCTGCTGCCTGCCCAAAACAAAATTTTAAATCCCTGCCGTGCTGGAGGAAGCGCTTCCAGCCTCAGCCTCAGGGGCTGAGCTGGGCTGGGATCGCTGCGGGCGCTGGAAATCCCGGGATAATAAACGAGGCATCCTTTGGGAAGCGGGGGAATTTGGACGGGGCTCAGCCCGGCTCCTCGCATTCCAGCGCACACGGGAGGTTTGTGCATTCCAGCAGAATTTATTAACTCGCAGCTCGGAGATAGCTGCGCTTCCTTCCCCTCCACGCCCTGATCGCTGCCGGGCTGAGCCCAGCCCAGAATTCCCCCTGGTAATGCGCTTTTCCTTCGCCCAGGTAAACGTGGCTTTGGTGTTTCTTCACATTTATTTGCTCCCAGCATCCCAGATTTGAGTTTGGCATTTCTTCTCCTAATGGCATCTCTGCTTATCTCTGCTGGCACATCTACTTCTTTAAAAAAAATAAATCTTAACGGTCCTAATATTAATAATGATGAGCTGAGTGGTAAAATTCAAGAGAAAGAAAGGATGAGTTTCTCGTTATTTAAAAATCAGCCCAAAGCAAGCTGCACTTTTGCTGCAGTTTGAGGGGTGGTGTCACAGCAGCAGATCCCTCTGCCCCAGGAATGGGAATATTTGTTCTTTAAATAACTGGACCTTGACCAAGCTTGAGGGAAATGAGAAAGAATCCTCGATTTCCATGTGTTTGGAACACACACACTGATGAAGTTTTCTTCTCAATTAATTGGAAAAGCTAAATGAGCTGTCAGTGTCCTGTGTCTGCTTGAAAGTTCTGCTCAGGCTTTTATTAATTTCCACTCTGTGCTTTTGGATTCATCTGTCTAACTCAGCCTTGATTGCAAACCTAGGAACAATTTGTCTTTTAGATCCCCCCCCGACAGGACATTTGTTTCCTGCCAGGATTACAAGGAATTTAAGAGCAACTTTCACACCCAGGTTGTGTTTTACCAGTTACAGAGTCCAGCTTTGACCTTTATTTGTGAGTTTTTAGCTTAGGAATCATCATTTTTGAGTTTTATCTCTGGATACCTGCAGTGTGTTGAGCTCTGTGTTTGTGCTGCGTTGATGTTGCAGCCATTCCTTGGGAAAAAAATAGGAATTTTAAAATTATGGCAGCATGATTAAGGAAGACCATGTGGATAAAATGAAAAGAAAAAAATATTTAAAAAAAAGAAAATAAATTCTTAAGATGAATAAAAATTAAGAGATCAAGAAATATCTTGATAGCTCTTTCTCCCTCCTTTCCTCCTCAGAATATACTTTCCAGACAGAGCAAAATGGTTTATTTGAAGGAAATTAGAAATACATTTAGGGCTCCTGGGTTATTTCAGTTTTGATTTGCAGGGAGAGATGATCTGAAGGAGAAATGCTGCTTTTTGAGTGGAAAAAGGGTGAGCTGCAGCACGGAGCTGTAAACGAAGGACTGGGCAGCCAAAGGGAGTTTTTACTGTTTTACAGGCAGCAACATTTAGGGCATAGAGGAGAAAATCCCCAGATCCTCAGGCAGAGAATTAGGAAGGAATGAGACCTGGATTTTCCTTAACAACAGTGTCAGTGTACAAACAAATTTTCATTACTAGCCTGAGTCTGAATTGATGAATTCTTATTTCTTCCACCACAGTGCTCGAATAAATTAATAAATTGACCTGTACTTGCATTTAGATGTTTCCTTCCACAGGTTTTTATTTTTCCATGATTTTTTATATTATCCACTGTGCACAGAAGATCGTGGTGAATTAAGTATTTGCTATTTAGTAGCACCAAGGAGGATTTGCAGCGTGCAAAGAGAGTTTAGGTCCTGTATTCCATTTTATAAAATCTCCTTTAACTTCTGGGGAGGAATCTGCCACCTCCCTCTCTTAAATCCCATTTTAAAGGTTCAGATCCTTCCTCCATGCTCCATCCTCCGTGACAAGGATGAAGTTTCCTTTAAAATAAAGCAGGAGAAGCCGTGCCTGGCCACGGGCTGCAATCCCTGGGATGCAAAGCCCAGCTCCAGGAGCATCCCTCATCCTGAAGGGTTCAGCTCCAGATGTGTCCCTGTCCCCACAGCTGTGGGCAGTGATAAGGGACAGAGCCGGGTGGATTCCAGGTCGGAATTTCACCCCCTTATCTCCCTCTGCTGCAGCTCTGCTTTTGCTGGGGGTTTTACACACTGGGGTTGCTCCTGCAGCAACATTAATTAATAATTACAGCCACTCGTTATCTGATTTAATCCCGGGGTTATAGAAATAACAATCTGTATATTAAGCGTTGTTATTCTTTCAATAAAATTAAACGAAATTGTTCATTTTTTTTCCTCTCTCTCCAGAGCAATTAAAGTAGAAAATTTTTTGGTACAGTCTGGAAGCTCAGCTTGCAGTTTATTAAATCAGCTCTAACCTTATCTAAACCTCCCTGGAATTGCATGATAAGGAAATCTTATCACTCAGAGTTTACAGCCCAGCCAGAGGAGCCTCTTATTTTCTTCTCCATTTCCTGCTGCTTCTGCTGCCCTCAGCTGAGAGCAGCAACACCCCAAAATTTTGATCCCTTTTTCTGGAGGACAACTGCAACCATCCAAAAAAATTTTAAAAAGGAGTTAATTGAAGTCCTTCAGACTTAAAAAAAAAAAAAAAATCTATTTTTGGGGTCATCTGCTGGTAAAGAGGTTGATGCTTTTATTTGATCTCAACAGGTTTTTCCCATCTGGTGAGACAGGGTTCAACTAAAAACCCCTGGACACTTTGAATATGAAATGTTTGGCAAAATCCAGACATTGGAACATCTGTTTAACCTGATTTGAGTCCTGCTTTCGCCCCGAACCCGCCGCCCCCAGCGCATCTGGGATTGCTTTCTCCCTTATCTCCCCAATTCCAACACCCTCCCATCTGTGGTTTCACTCTTCGTTAGGAAACCGAGTTTGATTTTCCAAACTCGGGGAAACCACCACAAACAAGGTACCAGACAGAGGCTTTGCCTCTTCTTTAGCAAGGGGTGTGAGAGAAGTTAATTTATTACCAACTACGAAGCACTGAAAGCAAAATACGAGATTTTTTTTGAGGCTGTTTTACCCGGTGTCTGTCACCGCAGGCTCCGTGCTCTTACCAGTTTATCTCCAGCTTTTACCCTAGAGGAAAAAAACCCTCTTTTCTCCTATAAATACAGAACATCCTTCTCCAGAAGGGAGCAGTGGTGCGCGCCCGCAGCATCCCCAGCACCCCGGGAATTGCCGGGCGGGGAGGGAAGCAGAGCCGCGGGTGGTTCGGGGGGCAGAGCCAGCACGGGAGGACTGGGAGCCACAGATGCCCGCAGGACGCTGATAAATGACCCGACTGCTGCTCCCTGCGGTTTAAAGGGGAAGGGAAAGGGCAGAGGGAGAGATAAGGAAGGGGGATGAGAAGGAGAAGAGGCCAGCAGCAGGTCCAAACCCGCTGTGATTTTGCAATCTGGCAGCTTTGCCGAGTGCTACTTTCTTTTTGCTTTGTTTTTTTTTCCCTGTTGGATTTATTCTCTGTGCTGAATATGAGGGGGGAAACGCTTTAAAATATATCTGAAATTCTTATTGCAAGGCAGTGGAGCTGGGAGGGAGAGAAAACTCTTTGCAAGGGTGAGTTCCTGCAGCCCTACATGAGGGAAAGTGGCTCCTAAACACACCCCAGTAAAGCCAGACCCTTTTACTCCTGATTTACCCCAAATTCAAAATGGAAACCGAGAGCAACCCAGGTCCAAACCTCTCTGTATCAGCTTTTCTCAGCCCCAAGACACGAAAACAAAGATCTTTTGAGGGCAGCAGACGAAGTTTGAACCTTGGAGCCACATCCAGCCCCAGTCTTAATGAGGTCTAGAGGAGTTTACCTCAGTTTGGGACTCATAACAGAGTCTTTCATGTGCTGTGTGTCTGGGCTCATCCCTGAAAAAACTCCCTGGATATTTGAGATAACAAAACGACCTCACCTCACTCTTCCCCTGGGAACACTTCAGATGCTGAGGGAAGGACATTTATTGACCTAAAGAAAACCGCTGGGTGACCACTGTGAGTTCCTCTGTGCAAGAACAGCGGCGGCGTTTGTTGCCTCTCTGGCTCGCAAGAGATTTTTGTAGGTTAAAGGAGTTTAAAAGGACATGAATCCCTTAAAAATGAGCTCAAAATACCCCAGGCACGATCTGAAGGAAGCTGGAGGTGTGTGGCTGGTAGCTGGATCTGATTAATGCAATAGCCAGGAGGAGATAGCTGTGAGGGAATGGGGTAAATGCTGCTCAGCTGGAACGAGCAGAGCCAGCAATGCTCACCAGCTTCCTCTAAACATGGGCTGTGGTTTTCAGGGATGCTGTTGGAGACCCAGGGTCCTTTGTTTCAGCTTTTAATGCATATTCTTTCACACAGGAAAACAATCCCTGTATTCCCAGTGTTTTAGTGTTAGCCAGAAGGAAGCGGGGTGGCACAGGTTTGTCCTGGTGTACATGGAATGGAAACCTTGGGATGGAAACATTTGTCCTCAAGGGCCCTGGAGATGCCCAGAGCTGCCAGAGGAAGGGGATTTAACTCAATTCCCAAGGTTGCTTTTTCTCCACTGAAGGAACACACCCAGGGAAGAAGGGCAGCTTAGCTGGGGATCTGCAGAACTTGTAACCTGCTGTCCTCACTCATGTCCAAAAGAGGATCTTTGAGTGTTGCAGGTCCCTTCTCACCATCAGATGAGAGGAAAAAAACCCATTCCCAGCTGTGATGTCTGTGTGGGATGGGGGATGGACACCCAGTGCAGTCCAAGCACGTTTGGGATTGAGCCATGTGTCCATCAGTGGATGTCAGACCAATGCTGAGGCAAGAGACAAATACAAGACCAGGCAACTGCAGCAATCAGATCTATGGAAATGAGGAGAAAAACAAGAAAAAATACACAAATTATCTTTTTTCCATGTTTTTTATCAGGCTTTTCTTTTAGATTTTAGGCGTTGGGATGCTTCCTCTTACCCATTCAGCTGAAATTCAGTGTTTTGCCTGGAAAGCAAAACTGGTGGAGAATGGGAGAGAAGCTAATTTTGTTATAAAAATAATCTTTTATCTGTGCACGACAGCAATATTTATTCAGGAAGGGTACACAGACAGCAGGAGGTCAGCACTCCCACTGCTTGGCTCAAAGGCTCCACCACACTCTTTATTTTGTTTTATTTCTCCTTTTCTTTTTTTTTTGACAATTCGTTCCCATAGATATTTATTTTTCCTGAAAAGCCTTGAGCTGATTTCACCCATCCTCAATTCAAACCAATAAACTCACAGTGGCTCCTTGGGTTGGGTGTTTTAGGTCACAATTTGGGCTTGTACTTGATGGTTCCACACTGACCTATCTCCACAAATAACCTCCCCGTGCCTTTCCACAACAAACAGACTCCATTCCTTCAGTCCAACCTCCTGGAATTTGTGGTGGCTGCAGCTGTACACATTTTCCTTGAATTAAAATCTGAGAACTTGGTGAGATGTTGCAACTCTTTTTATTTTTTTCAATGCACAGCAGTATTTTTTACGCTTCTCCTTTTCCCCATTCCAGTCCTGGGAGGTGGTGGTGCCTCCTCCAACGTCTCTCCAAACACGCCACAAAAACACATCAGTTAAGGGCAACTTTTTGTCAGCACAGAGAGGCCAAAAATCTAAATAGAATTTGTCATCTCGTTGAGAAGGAAGAGAATTTGGTGTTGCTTCACTCCCTTGACGTAGCTTCAGAATGTTCCTCTTGGTGGGTGATGGAGAGGAGCAGGGAGGAGATGAGATTTAAGGGACAGGAAGAAAAATTGGGTTGAAAACCTGAGAAAATCCTTCTGTTTCAGGTGAACAGCTCTAACTTGAAGGCTGTTTCAACCTTATTAAAATACTGCCTGGGCTCTGATGGAACAGGGATCTGTCAGTGGAGGAACTAAAGGAGGATGTTATTCCAATGTTCGCTGTCTCTTTCTATCCATTTTCATCCCACGTCGTGATATAAGGCTTTAAAAAGCCTTTAAGCACCTGTAATAACATTCACCTTTTCATCAAAATCTCCTTGGAGCATAAGAAATGATGTTTATTTAAATTTTGCAACGGGCTAACGATAAAGTCCCGTCTCTATTTTCCTGCTTCTGTGATTTGCACATGAAAAGCTTTAGCGGGGCTGGGTTTTGTTTAGGCTCCTCTCTCTTTCCTAAAAACACTTTATTAGGGGGAACACAGCCTCCCCTCAGATTGGAGTGATGTGCTCCAAAAAATGCTGCTATAGACAACAAAATAACTTAATTTTGGTTTTATTTTGTTCCAGTTAACCCAGGCAATGCAGGACAACTCCCACCTCCCAGCAAAGATAACACTGTGAGATTATTTTAACTCTTTCTGTAGAGGTTCTGATGCAGCAAATTCAGCTTGTAGAAAGGAAATAAATCCCTGGAAGATTCACCAGCCAGGAAAGCGAAAATACAACCATTTAAATCCTCATTTATGTGATTTTTTTGCCTTGCTGTACGGCAAAGAACACCTCGCTTTGCTGATGGAACACGCCTCGAGCGCTGCTCGGTTGTGTCAGCAGAGAAAGGGGGAGTGAGAAGAAGGAGGAAAAGATCTGAGTTTGACAGACTTAATCTGAGCCCTGCTGAAAGACGGGGCTGACTGAGCGCTCCGAGCGCGCCCGATCCGTCACCATCTTCTCGCCTTTCAAACCTCCACGGGGCTGCTCCCTCTGGATTCCCTCCTGGATTGAGGGACAGGCTCTGCTGAGCCTCCAGCCCTTCCTGCTCCACCCCACTGCCCCAGGCAGGCACCAGGACACCCCTGTGCTGTCCAAAGTTGGGATGAAATCCCATCTCTGCTTCCATTTGGAGCGGAAAGGCTCCGACCCTTCAGAGCAGCTCCAGGCAAGGTGTTCCCCTCGTGCAGGGGTGATTTTTGTGAGTGCCAGAGGCTGAGCAGCCCCTTGGATTTCCCTCAGCTGAGCCTGCCAGGGTGGTGGAGCAGAGGAGACGTTGGAGATGGCTGGAGACAGACGGCGACAGTGGGAGGAAGCGCTCAGTTGACATTAGCGCGATGGGAACAACAACAATCCCGGCTGCTGTCATGTTTTGTTTTGTCTTCGAGGCACCATGGTGCTGGAGAGCTTTGCAGAGGGGGCTGAGGAGCCTGGAGATGTTTTGCAGATGTTTAAAGGGGGACCCCCTCACACCCAGAGGAGGAGCCTGGCAGGAAAACAGGGACGTCCCGATTCCAACTGCAAGGAAGGGATGGAGGTGGGATCACGGCAGATCCAGAGGCCAGGACTTAAATCTTAAATTTTAGGGAGAAATCCTTCCCTGTAAGGGTGCTGAGGCCCTAGCACAGGTGCCCAGAGAAGCTGTGGCTGCCCCTGGATCCCTGGAATGTCCCAGGCCAGGTTGGACAGGGCTTGGAGCAGTGGAAGGTGTCCCTGCCCATGGCAGGGGTGGCACTGGATGGGCTTTAAGGTCCTTTCCAACCCCAACCATTCCATGTACACATAGACACAGGAGCATTTTGAGGAATTCTTTGTGGAAACAGATACATTTACCTCCCCACAATTAATCCTGGGATCACTCTGTGTGCAGGCAGAGGAGAAAGAAACCCACTTTTTAGGTTTGCCTCCTCCTTCCATGCACTTGTTTCAGTTTCTTTGAGTTTTCTCCAGGCTTAACCTCCCTCTTTCATCACCATTTTGCCTGCTCCCCACAAAGCACCCAACTGGGAGCCATCAGAGCTGCAAGGACGGAAAACTGTGGAGGAAACGCCGCTGAAACAAATTCATCTGCAGTTTCTGGCTCTTTTTGTGGCTGAACAAAAGGTTGTCAGCACACTGGGAGTATTGATATTTCCAGTGGCAAAATCTGGATTTAGAAGAGAAAATTGCCTGTGACATTATTATTATTATTGCTACTATTATTGCCAATATTAATATCATTAGTATGATCGTTATCATTATGGCTTTACCCTATCATTACTGGTTTTCATTATGGCTATGATTATCATACTGATCATGATTATTTTTATTATTTATAATTATCAGTGCTATGCTTTTCTCTGCTGTGGTTGCTTTGCTCTTGCTGGTCCCAGAAACTTTCTCCTTTAAGATTTCTCCTACAATCCCTGGAAACCACGAGGACCTGGTGGGGCCATACCTCTCCTTCCTGAGCCGTGAGCGTTTCACCAAACCCTTACCAGGAAACCACGATTGTAACCGAGCCCTCCAGCAAAATTTCACAGGGCTTTCCTCCCCAGCAGGATAAAATTAGCCAAGCTCTCCCGAGATGACAGCTAAGAACTCCAGCTTCCCTCAGATGACCTCAATGGAGTCATTTGTTGCTTAAATGACAGACAAACGCAGTAATTAGGTCTATTTAGTAAAGGGGAGGTGAAAGGTCAAACTACTGGGCAAACTGTCTCCAGTGCTTGACTTGGGGACCACGCCGGGGCTGTGCGGGAGGTGATGTTTGTACAACAACCTGACACGGGCAGCAGCAGGTCCCTGCTCAGCCCTGGGGGCTGCCAGGCGTGTCCTGAGCCTGAAATCCCCATTTCTGCTCAGAAACCCCAGAGCTCGCTCATTTGTAAGGGATTAGAGGCAGAGGAAGGAAGAGCTGAGGAAAAGATGGGGTTGTGTTACGGGTTTGGGGTGTGTGATCAGGATCCGCAGAGAGGGCTGGGAGATGTGGATGAGTTGAGTGGGAAATCACCAACAGTTCCCACTTTGTTTCTCTCCTCCTCCCTGGCAATGCTCCCTTCTGTTCTCTTTGCTCATTTGCTCCTGAACTTGGTTGTGTTTTGTGTCACCAACCCAACATAGACAAGCCACGCCTGGATTTCTCTCTGCTGTTTTTTTGGTTTGGATGCCACAGGACGGAGGTTGGACATCATTCCTGCATGAAAGCTTTGCTTGCCATGCATCCCAAACCTCCAGAAGATCCCTGAACCAAAATCTTTACCAGAAGAGGTTTGTTTTGGCAGTTGAGTTCCTGCTGGCTGCAGGGCTCACAGCAAACACAGCACCCTTTTAGCTATGGAGCATTGGCAGGATTTCCCTGAAATGTTTCACAAAGGAGGGAAAATCTGTAGGATTTTTAAGCAGTGGAAACTGTAAATGAAGAGTTCCAGTTTGCAAAGAGAGGTGGTAGAAGGTGACCAAAATTTTGGTTTTGGATGCAACCAAAAAAGCGCCACATTTCTGGATTTTTCTCTGAGTTTCCTCCAGATTCCCCTGCCACAATTTTCTTCTGCACTTGTGTGGGTACAGAAGAAGTCTTCTTCTTTCTGTGGTGCTTAGAAATCCTCAAGATGACCAGGACCTCTCCCATTCTCCATCCCTGTGGTGGTCACTGCTCTGAAGCACATTTGGGTGTCCTGGCATTCCCCTGCACGCCTTCCCTCCCCCACATCCCATCCACCTGAGCCCCTGCCTGTCTCCTCCAGACCCTGCTGTAAAATCCCCTTCCCTCGGGAGGCCTCTTAACCCCTGTCTGCGGGGCCCCGGGAAGAGGTGCTGGTGATGCTGCTGAGAGGGAGGGTCACGAAGAGCCCGACGTGAGAGTGAAAAGAAAATTAGAAAACAAACAGAGGGGAGGTGGGAACGCGCCCGCCCTTGAAGTGCAAAGCCCTCCCCGTCCCCCCCGAAAAGGGGCTTATCTTCAAAAAAAGGGCCCTTGCGATGATACAAGAAAGAGCAGACTTCTCACACCTTGTCTTCACTTCCCGCAGATCCTATCTGCCCACAAGTGCCTGTGATCTCGGGCAGACCTCTCTACCTTGCCCCTCGCCTTTCAAGTCTGTGGCAGCTGTTTTGCTAAGCCAGAGACCTTCCCACTTCATCCTTTTCTCCCTGGCTGGTGGCGCAGGACAAGACAGGCGGCGTTTCTGAGGAGCGGGAAATGTCATTCCAGAGATTTTCTTTTGTATATTTTCTCCTGGATGGATTAGTTTGTTTGAAGAGCATCTCCTATTTAACACCTCATCGAGCAAAAAAACACGTAGGGACAAGAGTTTTTTTAATAGGTTGCTTGTAAGGAGCTTAAAGAGCACACTGTGTACTTAAATAATTTACTCTGTTTTCAGAAATACTGATCATGCGGGAGTTGGAGTGAGTCATGAAACTTATATGTTTTATAATGATATAATCCATATTTTTCCACTGCTCCTCAGTCCAAAACCGGACAAATCATGACATTCTGGATGAACGCACAGGGTGTGAGTAAAGAATCCCAAACTGGAAATAGGATTTGTTGTGCTGGTTTATTCACCTCAGGATCTGGTTGGAGTCCCATGGCTCCTGTGCTGGCGTCAGCAGCAGGGATGTCCCTCAGCCAAGAGCAAGGAGTAGCCCTTGTCCACATGGATTGAGTCATTCCTGCAGGGTAATGGTAACACGTTGCTTTTGCACTTCTCCATGGACAGCAGTGACCTCCCACCCCCAAAAATGCTGAGCTTCTCTCAGGAGACCTCCCTTCATCTGCTCCCTATCTTCATCTGACACAAACCATCCAGCAGGTCCCCTGTAATGGGATTACATGGGTGAAATCCACTTTATCAGGAGATCTTGGAGCGTTTATTGGTCCTTTGTGGCACTCCTGGGAGAGAAGCGCCCGATTCAGATTGATAACATTCCTCCCTGCTCTGCTGAAGGAGCCTTTCCCTGGCTGCACAAGGACAGCCCACGGGATAAAGTCCAAATCCCTTCCCATGGAGCAGGTCTCTTTCACAAAGCAGGCAAAACTGTTTCTTCCTTGGGGAAAAATTAGCTCCAACAGCCGTCTCAAACCCTTCCAGCCCAATCAACTCTTGTTCTGTGCTTTGTAGGTCACTGCAATTTCCTATGAACTTGAGGGGAGATTTTCTTGGGAAAAGCTCTTTTTTTTTCCTTCTTTTTCTGTAACTATTCCAGCTGCTGATTTTCCCCTAGGAAAGTCAAATTATACTTGAGCATTGTATCAGCAGATGGATTAAAAAGCTGATCTGTCACACAAGAAAAACCTGAACTGAACAGCTTCCTGCATTTCCTGGGCTGGGAACCTTAGAAAATAAGACCCAGACTATTTTTCTTGTAGAACAAAACATCCAGGATGAAATCAAACCATGACCCTTGGGACTTTGGAGGACGTTTGGGATTTGCTGACCTTGATGTACACAATCTACAAGGGAAGGGGAAGCCATTGGCCAAAATTTGAGGGTTTCAGGGAGCAGAGTAAATTGTAACCACGTTCCAGGGAGCTTGCCAGGGAGGCTAATAGACTGATCTCATCCACCTTGATGTAAATCCAGCCCAGCTCCAGGAAAGCCAACAGCATTATCCTGGCTTGGTGTGGAGGTACTGCTGAGATCACAAACGACACATTTCTAATGAAGACAAAATTAAGGGAACACGTGCCCTGCATGGAAAGAGAGGGTGTAGCAATGTCCCAGGCTTTGGGTCTCAGAGGAAGTGGAACTGGCTCAAGTATGAAGGATTTTGGAGGTGTTCTTTCACTGATTTTCTGTGTGTGAGCCCTTTGGGATTTGCTGCTCCTCCTTGCTGAACCTTCCTCCTGGAGATCTTCGAGGATGTCTCAAGATGCCCTCCCACAACCTAATTAAACTGAGGCAAGGATTTATCTGAGGTGTCTTGAGTCCAAAGAGAACAGCAGAAGCAAGAAAGGAGCAGCGCCATGAACTCATTTTCCAAAATTTTAGTTGCATGTAGTTAAAAAAAAAAAAAAAAGCTGTGAGAAGCCTGGACAGGCTCCTTCCTTGGATGCACAGAAAAACTTCATTGTGAGCTCCCCAAGGATGCTGCCTCTCTGGTTTGAAATCTCATGCAAGAGAGAATAAATACAGACCCCTTCCCCCTCCTCCCCTGACATTTCAGTTGTGATTAAGGCACCATTCATCGCCCCTCGTCTTCCAAAGCCTTTACTATTTATGGACCTGCTGTTTTTCCAGGGGTTGACACTAGTGTGCATTCAGCTCTGCTCTTCTCTCCCCATCCCATCCTGTCCCCCCTCTCCCCTCCCTGCAGGCATTTCTCCATTTCAGTAGAGAAACCACGAGTGACTGGAGTGTCTGTGACCTCTGGGCTGTCAAACTCCCACTGCCTAAATAAAAGCAGCCCAAGAGGGAGAGAGTTCCCATAAATCACCTCCCGTGACAGAGACCACCTGGGATTTGCTCACTGAGCAGAGGTACCCGGCCCGTTCCAGCTGCTGAGCCTGCACTTTCCTGCATTTTTATGGAGAGATAGGCGCTGTTTACACAAGGAATGGAAATTTCAGTTTTACTGCACGGGACTGATCTGCTCGGCTCGAGGTGGGCAAGCTCTTTGATTAGGGAAGGGGGGAGGACCATCTCATCCCAGAGGTGTGGGAAGAGCCTGCTGCCAGGTGGGATGGGGCAGGTGACTCCAGCCTTTGGGCTGTTCATCCGCATGGAAGCTTTTCCCACACTCAGGGAGGATGAAGATGTTCGTGCCAGAGGAAAGCAGGGTCAGAGCCAGGTCTAGACAGGTTTGGTTGTGGCATCTGCAGCTTCTGGATCTACTTGAGGGCCCCCAGGTCATCATTTGCCATGTCAGGGTGCCCAGTCCCTTCAAAGTCACCCTGACCCACCACGGAGATTCAGCCAAGCTGAACATCAGCAGGGATGAGCTGAAGGGGATGATGGAATCATGGAGAGGTTTGGGTGGGAAGGGACCTTAGACTCATCCCATTCCACCCCCTGCCATGGACAGGGACAACTTCTACTACCTCAAGCTGCTCCAAGCCCAATGTCCAACCTGGCCTTGGGCACTGCCAGAGATCCAGGGGCAGCCACAGCTCCTCTGGTGCCAGAGACTCCCCACCCACATAGGGAAATACCTCTTCCCAAAATCCCATCTGAACCTGCTCTCTTTCA
>JAOTQP010000567.1:2633013-2671811 GCA_026413545.1 Cichladusa arquata
AAGAGGAGGAGGAGGAGGAGGAGGAGGAGGAGGAGGAGGAGGAGGAGAAGGAGAAGGAGGAGGAGAAGGAGGAGGACGAGGCAGAAGAGGAGGAAGATGAGGAATATGAGGAAGAGGAGGAGGAGATGGATGAGGTGGAGGAGGAGGAGGAAGATGAGGAGGAGGATGAAGATGAGGAAGATGAGGAAGAGGAGGAGGAGATGGATGAGGTAGAGGAGGAGAAGGAGGAGGATGAAGGTGAAGAGGAGGAGGAGGAAGATGAGGAGGGTCCCGTGTCACCCCGCCGTGCCTGCTCTCTGTTAAGGAGCGCTCCCGGCGCTGCTCGCCTCTCCCGCCGGGCTCTGCCTTCCCTTAAAAGAGGCACAAATCTAAATCCCTGCGTAACTTCAAAGTAACCCGGGGAAGATCAGGCTCTCCCAGAGTCAGGCAGCAGAGGAGAGAGAGGGAGGAGGGATTTTGAGGAGGGATTTTTGAGGTTCAAATGCTGCTGAGGACCCTTGGAGCTCGCTCTCTCTGGGGAGAAGGGGGAGACTTGACCCCTCTGTTTTGGAGATGCTTGGAGCAGAGCAGGACCTTGTTATTCCCTGGTTCTGTTTCCCAAGCTGCTGGCTCTTATTTCCTTTCTAGCTGCTCCCTGCTCCTCTTCATTAGCAGCTCTCAACAGTGCAAAGGAATCGTACTCAGAAGTATGAGTTCATCTCCTAAAACTTTGTACTGCTGCCAGCGGGTCAGTCACTTTGCAAAAAGAAACTTCCCTTGGAGAAACTCTATCCCTTTGGAGAAAAGGCCAACAAGCCAGAAAAACAAACTCTCCAAAACACTGCCTTCAAAAACACTCCTTAATTTGAATCTTTTTCTGGTGTCATCCAGTCGGATGGGTGCTGGGAAAGGCAAAACCTCCTCTGCTCTGGCAGCTCTGCCTGTGACCTACAAACCTGCTTCTGGTGGGTGACTGAAGCTGGCCACCCCTGCAAAGCATGGGCACAGTTTTTTGGGAAAGCTCAACCACAGTTTTGTATAGTTTCCATTAGAGAAGCACAAGTGCTGTGTGAGTTATTGGTCACCTCTATCCATGTCCCAGCTCCTCTTGGCTTTGGGCTGAGGGCTGGCTGCAGAGGCTGGTGGCTACCACAGGGTCACCACCACTAGAAGGGGTTGTGTGGAACTCTGGTCGTTTCCCTTGTTCCCAGGAGCAGGATACCCCAGGGTGTGCTAGATCTACCTGACACTGAACATCTCACAGCAATCCCAGGTGGAGCTTTCAAGATTTCCCTTGGATGGTGCCACGGTGATGCTCAGAGCCAGAGCCTCCTTGGAAGGAGTTGTGCTGTCAGCTTGTTCCTCTTGCAGTCACTGAACCCTCTGAGGAGCAGCACAGCCTGGCTAACACCGAGTTTAAAATGTTATCCAGCACCTCCCTGCCTCAAGCCACCCAGATCCCAAATCACAGTTTATTCTAGTGTGTGTCCCTTTATTTCCTCACAAAGTTCTCTTTCTGCTGGAAAAGATTTTTCCCACTGAGCAGCAGCGAAGGCAGCTGAAATGTGTTATTCCTGTAGTGAAATAATGTTTTCCTAATCTCAACATCTTTTTTTAAAGCATGTCCACATGTAGTGCACTTCCAGAGCAAGTCAAATTCCAGGCACAGCTGCAGAGAGCACTGAGAAAGGTTTCACTCCATGATCTTGGAGGTCTTTTCCAACCTTAATGATTCTGTAGCTGCTGGCACACTCCAGCCCTGCTCTTCTCTGTGCTGGACACTGGAAGAAACTAAACCTGTCCTGGTGCTTAAGGTTTTTATTTGTGTTTTTTGTTTTCCTGAACACAAGCCAAGGTGGGCAGAAGGAGGAACAAAATAAAAAAAATGTGTAATTAGAAGGGCAGCACTTCTCCTTGGGTTGATCATTCTGGCTGCTTCAGAGAATCCCTGGCTTGGAAAAGGAGGAGATCCAGAGCAGCTGCAGGTCAGGGACATGTCCCTTGGATTTCCAACTGCTGGATGAGGATTTGGGCAGAAGTGGAGATGCACTTTCTGCTTTTAAGGCCGGTGACTTTCAGCCAAGTCTCCTCTGAGTCTCCACCTCAACCCTTTCTCTCCTCTGAGTCACACCAACAGAATTGCCCTGGGCTGACTTCTTATGTGGGCAACAAGGAGGGCACTCCTGATTTTGGGCTTGGGACCAGAGCCTGTCAGTAGCCAAGGTGGGAATGCAGGTGTTCAGTCAATCATGGTCTGCATCCCTGCTGATGCTCTTTCCTTGTTTTTCACACTTCCTCTGGGGGGAAGCCTAGGGATAATCCTCTGTGGAATCTGGAATGGTCCCTGATTTTCATCCCTAATAAAACCTGGCCATTGCTATGGCTCAGGGCATGAGGCCACGTCTTGGGCTGCTGTAATTATTAGATGGTCACTCTATTAATGACAGATTCAATTAAGCACCAACAGGTTTGTCTGATATATTCCCAGGAAGAAATAACTCCTTTTTTGATTCCTCAGCTGCTTCTGAACAGGAGAATCACCCTGGTGCCACTGCCAGCTGCCCTGGCTCTGGATAAAGGAGGATAAATCCCAACAGACCCAACCTCAAGCTGTGAAAATGAGTCCTTTACTGTGCTCAATACATTAAATAATCCAGTGTTTTCCTTCCAGATAACTACTCTAGATCAGCCTTATCTACTCACTTGTGAATTGCAGCCTGTAAAGCAGCCATAAAAAACAACAAGGACCACGGGTCTGATCCAACATGTCCATTTATTTTTCCCCACAGGCAGAGATGAAGATGCAGCAATCTGGGAAGTGCACAGCACATGCTGCTGTTTTGAGCCCAAGTAGACTTTTAGTGTCAGCCCTTATCCCCTGCTCAGTTCAGGCTCTGAGGCTGATGCTGTACATCACAATCACACTTGAATCTATAGGGTACCACCTCATCTGTCAGCTGCCACAAAGCATTCTTGCTGTCAGCCAGCACAAGGTCCACATTCAAGCCCTGATCAAACCTTGGACAGAGCGTGAGCAACAGCTCCAGTGAATATTCCTGTCAGAACACGGATTAGAATCTTCTCTAAAGCACCTCCTGCCAAGGGGGCTGATGTCATCTGTCTTCTCGGAGCAGGGAAATGGTGTGAATTCAATTTTTGTGATGAACAAATCCCTTTCTGTGAGTGCACTCAGGCTTGAGACCAAGAATTCAACTGATTCCTTTTTTCCCTTCTCCCCTTCCCCCATCCCCACCCTGATGAGGTCGATGCTGGCCTTTGCTGTGGACACAGGAGGAGATGTTGGTTTATGTCATGACAGCCTCTCCATGGACAAAACTCCTTGGAACAGCAAGGACTGGGCTCAAGACTGAAACTGGGAATTTTTAATGTTGAAAGTTGAGAACAACTGGAGGATATCGTGGATCCCCTCACTCTCCTGCAGCAGTGGGTATAAGCACTGAGCTTGGATTGATACCAAGGGCTGAGGGCAGAGAATCCTGCTCAGGTAAGGCTGCACCTCAGGCTTTGCTCTAAAGTGACCTGGCAGAAGTGTAGGTGTTGTTTTCCTTGAAATTTTCTAGGAGTGCCTCCAGCCCTGCTGGATCTCTGTTTCAGGACCTGCACTGACACCTGAAACCACAGTGAAAAATCTTCAGTCCCAACCAAAGTTCATTGCTTTGCCTCACACTCTCAGAATTATGGGCCAAGTTGAAGACGGAATTGAGGATTTAATTCAAATCACACCCAGCTCCTCGTACCATGGAATGGAAGGTGGAATGTGCAGGTTGGTTATGACCTCCCCAAGATTCCACTGCCAGGCACCAAAGCAGATTTCTCTGTGTCCTCACATCTTCACACCCCCCTGAAAGATTTTCCCAGGAGCTTGTGCATGACTTTCCTGTAAAACTTGTCAGCTTTATGGGTTTTGTTCCTCATTGGGAGCAACATGTTGGATTAGTGCATTTCGTTTTTATTTTTTGTCACCTTCCATCCCCTTAGTTTTTTACTCTTTTGAATTTTGGGGTGTGAATGAGGCAGAATTTCCAGCTGCCACACTTCTCCTGGGCTTTCTTGGGAACACAGCTGATGCTGTCCCATCCAAGATGGTTTAAACCCTGTGGCTCCAGCAGAGCTGGAATGTGAGCTCATGTAAGGATCTCCCCAGCTCCTTGGAAGGGATTTGCAGCTCATTTGTGTTCCTGCACAGAGCTCTCCTGATTTATGTCCATCCTGGGCATGCTGACATGAACTACAACTCCAGGAGATGCCCAGAGTTGATTTTTCCAAGGAAAACCTGGCTCACAGCAGCACAGCCCCTGGCACAGCCCTGCTCAGGTGACAGGCACAGCTTCCCCCAGAGAACCCCAGCTCAGAGTGAGGTTCATGACAACCATTGAGGATGGATTTAAAATCACTTCTTAAGGGGTGTTGTCATATATTAAGAATCAATTTCCAATATTTGGTCCCTTCTCCTCACTGAAAAAGTTTAACTGGACTGGGATTGCTGAACTCTCAGTGAGAGCTGCTGAAACACAACCAAAAAAAACCTTTTATAAAATAATCCCCCTGTCTTCGTTCTGTCACTTCTACCAAGCTGAATGAAGGCAGGAATTTAGGCCTTGATTCAGCAAAGCACTTAATTGAGTGCTCACATTTTAGTGAGCACACTTGCCATGGGCAGAGCCTGTTCCAATGTGGCCTTTCCAAAGGATTATTAGGTATTTTTTTAGGATATACCTTTCAAAATAAACTCTTCCTCCCATAGTGTTTAGCCATCAATCTGTGCCCTCTGCAACAGGGTGAGCTCCAGAAATGCAGTGTAAGGAAAGATGAGTGGATTTTGGGAAAGCCTTTACTGAAAATGGATTATATTTTTTAATAGGAAATGTAGTATTTTGCTCTATAGACTGAAATTTGAGAGGTGGTCCGACCACAATAACCAAGATATTGCAGGGAATTGAAAGCATCTTTGCCAAACTTTCAGCTTGGATAATGTTAATCTAGAAATGGATGAGTTAAATAAGAGTAAGTAGAAATAGAATTAAGGGAAAAGAGGCAGTGCCTAAATGAAGTGTTTTATTTCTTGACTGCCCATCCCATGACTCTCCAAACTCTCATCACAGGTGGTGGCTGCTCCTCCAGTGCAGTGTGAGGTCTGAGGAAGCAGCTCACAAAAAACTGCAGAGGAACTGGGGATGAAGCAATGTTATTTGTCATAATAATTACTAATCCCTTAAGAAAGCAGAACAATGTTTGGGTTGGATGTAGGGGAAGATTAAATTTTCAGCCTGCACTTGATCTTAATTCTTTGGATTCCAGGTTGTTGGTGCTGAGAAGCCCAGAGGACACCCAAAAGTTGTCCTTTAGCAGACCCTTCCCCAGCTGAACACCCACCCAACCCTTGGAGGGAATGCCCTCATCGGAAACTGATAATCCTTCCCCAAACAAACCCTTCCTTCCCTTCCTTCCCTCTCTTCCCCAGCCTGGCTCTGTGCTATCCTGCCCTATTGTGTTACATTATCATATCAAGTCGTGGCATGGCATAAAGCAGCTTAATGTGCTGAAGGAATGCAGCTCTAGCTGCAGCAATCCCTGTCAGCCTCTTCCATGGATTTTGGGAGAGATGTGATCCATCAAAGCTTCTCATTTTCATATCTACCTGGTGTCATGTTACCCAGAGCAGCCAAAACCCCCCTGTGTGCCATATCAAAGAGCAGCCCTGATTCCCAGAAGTGTTTTTGTTGGATCATCAGTGCCTGCCTGCAGCCAGAGGAATGGCTTAGCCCCAGTTTTCCCTTTCCAGAGTTCTGAAAAGTGTCAAAGAGCTGCAGGGCCTAAATCCCCATCCTGTCCTCATTGTCTCTGACAATGGCAATGGGAACCTTCAGAGAAACCTGGATGGTTTGCAAAAACTTTACCCCCATCAGCACAAGGATTTCAATCCCTATAAAGAGTTGGGAAAGAAGAACCCATGAGGTTTTTTTTCTTCAGACCACTTTCTCCCATAAATATTTCTCTTCTTTAATCGCACAGGAATCCCAGTGACATCTTTACTTCCCAGTAAAGCGCATGGGGAGGAATTCCTTACGTAACTTCCCTGCCTGAGTTGCATAAAAATTCATCCTGCCAAGAAAGTGAGTGCATTTTGCATGCATTTAGATCAGTTTATATGGCTTTTATTTCTCTCTCTGGACCTGTTATCACATTTCATCCTCAAAAGTGCTGTGACTTCTCCTTATTTCTCCCCTTGGTGGTAGGGATGGTAACAGGAGAAGAGTACATTCTATTCTGGGTTATTTTTAGGTCTAAAATCAGAACATTTGAAGTCGTAGCCCAAGTGGATTAAACAGTTCAGAGTAAAGCAGGTCCCATTTCTGTGTTTGTACAGCATCAGGGTCCTGGCAGATAACTGCAAGCATTGTGGATGACACAAGGGGCTTGTTCTGCCCACTCTCAAACATCAACAAAGCTTTGCCAAAATCCCCATTTCGAAGAAAACTGGGATGTCAGATTTACAACTTCTTGAGGGAGAAAGCTGGGGCTGAGGGAGGTAAATTAAGGTCAGCTTAGAGAAGGAAGAAAACCTTGAGCTGCTGAGCTGTGTGTGAACATCCAGTCCCAGATTCCTGCCTGGATCACGATCCTGCCCTAGGAAGGGACTCTGAATTAATCCCACAGGATGCTCTGAATTATTCCTGAGCAATGCCTTATCCCAGAGTGGATCTGGAGCATTCAGCCTGTGCTGTCAGAAGAGCAGGAGGTGTTTTCCAGGTGCAGGAAGACTCATCTGTCTTTGGATTTAAATTCACTTTTTCAGCTGTGGGGAACCATAGATTGACCCACATAAATTCCTCAAGGCACTGCTTCAGGATGGGTTCTGGTCCTTCCAGTGGGAAGCTGACAAATTCTCCCTCTTTGGCTCTGTTTATCCACAGGATAAATGGCTCCAGTGAGCCCAAATGGTGATGGGGACTGGAGGAGAACTGGGCCTGGAAAGGAGTGAGCTCAGACCCCACCTGCTGAGCACCCAGATGGGATTTCCACGTTCTGGAGCCAGGCTCAGAGAAAACCACCTGCAGAAAACCAGGATCTGCTGCTCCTGGGCCCCAGTTCAACAGGGGAACTCCAACAGAATTTCTCTGGTAGCTTTACAGACATTTCTTGGCAACTCCATGACATCAAACACCCGGATTTTTTTTTTTTTTTTTTTTTTTTTAAATATCAGCCCAAGCCTTTCAAGCCTTCAAGACAATTCAGGTCGCAGTTGCCCACAGAGCAACAAACACTCAGCACTCTCCTTTCCCTGGGCAGGGAGCAGGGTGAGCCCCATCCCACGCACGTGGGAACGTGTGCAGGGGGCTGAGGTGTGCAGGGCTTGGGTGCTGAGCTCCAACAGCTGAACTCATGCCTGTGGTATCACAAATATGAGAGCCCAAAAGTGTTTCAAAGGCTTCCAAGCCAAACACTCCAGCACATTTCATAGCCTTTGAAATCCATCTGGCCAAAAGCTCCTGACAGTGTGATCTATGAGGCTGTGGAATAGTTTCCCCAGGGAAGTGTTGGAAGGGCTATCATTTGAGTCATTTAGTGCTGAGGGGAATATACCACGGGGAACAATCCCTCATTAGCTGGACTAATGGAGCTTTCTGCTTCAAACCCTGGTGTTCCTACAAAAAAAAAAAAATCCCTTGACTTCTCCTTGTTCTTCCATATGCTCAAATTGGCAGGGATGTGGGGCCATTGGCTACATTTTGTAGCTTTTGTTTATAAGGCACATAAATTTATCAGAGGAGGGGGGTTTCATGTGTCAGGCGAAGTGTGGAGTGTCAAGAGCAATCTGAAGGAAAGAGTCCTGGAGATAAATGAGAGGCACATCCGTTATTTGCTAAAAAGCAGGGAGATGTGTGGGTCCTCCCTGAGGAGCTCTGAGCAAGTTCCAGGGAATGAAGATGCAGAATCTGAGTGGGACAGAGCCTTGAGTTCAGCAGCCACCCAAGGCTAGTAACTGTCTGTGTTTGGCTGGTGGATTTCTGGGACATCTCATCCTCCATTCAGATTTTCCCTGGGATAGCACAATTCCCAATAACACAATTCCCACCTGTCCTTTTCACCATGTGTTGTTTCAGATCAATCATTTTTATGCTCTGGATGTGGAAAGATCTCAGGTCTGGTCCTCTGGGAACATCAGCAAGGTGACTTTGAGGATCAGGCACTTGATTTTTGGATAACAACTGCTTCCATCTCTCCTGATCTTCCTGTGTAACCCTGGGAATGCCACTTGGATTTCTGGGATCACTTACTCTGAGGTGTAATTTAACATCTCAGAGTTGGATTGGGTGAGTCAGATGGGTGAATCACAGTCCCAGCAGGCTGGATCCTCACCAGCTTTACCTTATTTATGGAGAACGTGGAGAAACCATCCCAAACTTTATTGCTAAGACCTGGGATGGTCATTATGGCCTTTCTCCTATGGAATGCATCAGTTTTCCACGATCTGGCCACTCCAGAGAGCACCAACTCACTCATTGCTCCCTTGGCTTTACCTGCCACAGGTGCCTCAGTGGCAGTGTGGCCTTTCAGAAGAAAGGAGGTAACACTGACATCGCTCCAGGATTTGTAGTAGATTTTTTTTGGGGCTATTTTTTTGCTTCTCAAAGTCTTGAATACTTTCCAGCCATGATGATTTTCCCTTCTGTGCTTCTTTTTTTAACAGCAGATTTTCCAAGTGGACAATCCCAAAGGTGGCCGGCTTCACGGGCGGGAAAAAGAAAAGAGTCATGGAGATATTTTAAATGCGACGTGAATTTTATGCCAAAAAGTGTCTTTTCCATATTTATAAGCCCCTGTCATCCCCTCTCCCTCCGCCTCCTCCTGCTTAAAAGGAAACTCCATTACAAAGGCAGGAAAGAACATCAAACGAACCTCGCTTGGCAGCCATGTCTCCATGTGAAATTACTGTCAGAGTACAAAGGAAGACTCAAGATTTAGAAGGTAACATGTGACAAGAGAATGCCGTCCTTCCCAATGTCTTTACCTTTTGTTGGTGAGAGCTGGGAAGGGGCTGGTGCTGGTGCTTTTTTGTTTTGAGAAGGACTGTGCCAATTATAGGAAGGCACAAATCACCTCGGGCTGGGGGCGGTTTGGCTGCTGGGAGCCCCTGATCCCAGCAGTGACTCCAGCCAGGGCTGTGTAGGCACGTGCTCACCCCCAGCTCCATCCTTCAGGGCCACCCGAGGAGCAGCAGTGCTGTTTGATCCCAAAAAGCTTTGATGGAGCCACTTTGGAGCTGCTCTGGATGCCCTCAGCTCCCCTTGGTAGAAGGCAAAATGTGTTTGGTTGAAGTGACCACATATGCTTTCCCTGCAGCCTTTAAGCAAATGGCTTCTAGCAAATATGGTTTTTTTGTTGTTTATTTTTTTTTCACTAGAGGAGCAAATTCCTGCTCTGGAATGGAAGTTATTCCTGGTCTGTGACTGGAAATTAATTAGTGGGCCAATGTAGGTCTTGACGTAGATCTTTGTCTCATCTTTCTCTTCATCTTGGAGAGTGTCTTTATTAGCTCTATTCTTATCCACGCTCTTGCAATCCTACTTTCTGTGCCAAAACAATACTCCTTTTCCACGCTGCAGGAGAGCAGCAGAGCAGCACAAGCTGGAGCTCCCCAGCCCTGGCACGTGGGACAGGACACACGGAACCTGCTGTCCTCACCAGCCTTGGCTGCTTGGGCTCTGCCCACAAATCCAGGAATTCAGCTGAGAGTTGAATATTCAGGTGTTTATAATAAAAAAAGCAGGGCTTTTATTAAAAAAGCACAGGGTTTATAATGAAAAAAACACCAAATCATGGAGCTGGCCACCCTGTTTGGGTGTCACCCTGTGGATTGGAGCACCTGCCCTGTTTCTCCTCTATCCCACAGTCTCGAATGAAAGTTAAGCTGAGAACAATTCCCAGGCCCAACCCCAAATTGCTTTCCACTTCAGTATTTATGAAATGTTTGTATCTTTAATCTGCCTCTTGTCCTGTGTGGTACCATGGTCTGTCCCCTCCTGGTCCCCTGTGCCAGGATCCTTGCAGGAGCAGCTGGTTCATGCTTGGTGTGAATCTCTCCCCTTTGTTCCTTGAAGGAACTTTGTTTTTTTTTTTCCTAAGAGCAAGGCTTAATGCAAGAGACACTTTTAATCCCTCTTAGTTTTGCGGGCTATTGAAGTTGCCTGCTGTAATTCAAACATGAATTTAACCTTTCAAAAAAATAGGAGCTTTCTTTTTTGGCTGTTGTTGAAGTGTGGGTGCTACAAGGTCTTTCCTCCTTTATTTTAGGGATGGAGGCATTGTTTGCTTGGTTTATTTTTTTTTTTTTTTTTTATATAGAGTTGATCATGAGCTGCAAGTGACATTTGTTGACCTCAAGCCAGGCATTCAGAAGCACCACACCGACTGTGTCTTGCATCTTTGGGAAGAATCATTGCCCTTCCTCCTCCTCCTCTGAGAACAATAAAATTGAGCTTTTTTCATTTTCCCTCATACAAAAAAGAAAAAACAAACCCCTTTAAAATTTGTGTGGGGAGGCATGTCTGCAAACCTGGTTTACAGCCCCTTTTCAGCCTCATCTGAAGTTTTTTTGAATGAGGTGCAAAAAGTGGCTGAGAGCAGGGGGAAGGGAGGAAAAACTCAGTTCTGTGCACACACACACACACACAAGATGGAGACACTGGTTAGCAACATAAACAAAAGGTGGGTGGTAACCCCCAAGCTTTTTTTTTCTTTTTTTTTTTTTTTTTTGACAGCCAGTGGTGGCAGTGATGAATTTGTGAAGTTATCTAATTTTCCACTGTTTTAATTAGGGGCCTGGGCTATGAGACCTAACAGCTGGGTTCTTTGTACTGCTTTCTGTTGCCTGACAGAGAAAAATTTCTACTGTATCTTCAGCCAAGCTTTCAGTCTGACCTGAGCAAATGAAACTTCTGGGACTCATAAACTGTGGTTTCTGGGCAGATTGCTTTTTGAACTGCTCCTTAGCCCTCCTAACATGCAAAGAACACAAAGGCTCACAGAGTGAACTCCCTTTGTACTCCAAAGCTAATGGGGATGCTCATTAAAGAGGTGGGAGGGGAACAGGAGGGGAGGGAAGGACTCTCCCTGGTATATTAGAGGACTTATCAAGTGTAAAGTTTCTCCTGACCAGCCACAGCAGAGTTGGGGCTAGTTGGGAAGTTGTAAAGCTCAAGCCCTTGGAAGACAATGGCTTTGGTTGCAAAGCACGACCAGTTGAGCAACTTAATTTATGGCTCAGCTCCTGCCAAGTGATTTTTAAAGCTTTACATTAGACTGGATGTGCATCACAGTTCATCACCCCCCTGCTTCTCGAGGCATGCACTATAACCACTTTCTTTCACTTGTAATCCAGAAGGAAAAAAAAAGTCAGAGGAATTTTTAGACCTGAATTCAGCTCAGTGTAAAGTCTCTGCTTAAATCCCGTTGGAGTCAAAGGAATTAAGCAAGGCTTTGACTTAAAGCATATACTTAATTGCTTTGCTGAATCAGAGCCCATATTCTGATTTTCTTCCTCAGGAGCTCCTCAGAGTCAGAAATGTGTTTTCATCCTCCAAAGGCCATTGCTCCCTCTTTCCCCACCTGCTCAGCTATGGCAGATTTCCTTGGGGCTGTTCTGCTGCAGGAGCCAAAGGGACTCGGTGATGACAAGGCCACTCAAGCCAATGCAAGTTCAATAAACCAGAAAGGCATTTGATTTGCAAGGAACCCACTGAAAACAGTTTTTCTGTGAAGGCAGCTGAGTAATGACCCATCACTCAGGCAGTTGTGAAAGGAGAGCCCTTTACAACTCGAGGGTGAGGAATGGTGCCTTTAATTGCCACGACTGCAGGCCTGGCTTGGACAAAAATTCCAGGCATGTCCAAGTGCTGCAGCAGATGGATTGTGCAGCACAGGGAGAGGTTTCAGGCTTTCCATCCTCCACTCCATGGATGGCAGCACTGCAGCCCCAGCTGCTCCAGGAGCAAGGGAAGGGGACTGAGGGGGCAGCTCAAATAAACCTGGGAGCCTGGGAGAGATTTTCCTCTTTGGATGGAGTCGTGTCTGGACCTCATCCATCCATTCTCCTTCACCCTTGAGACAGGTAACCAAAAGTGACAGTGAACTTGGTCAGAGAGTATGGATGAGCACGGTTTTGGCCAGAAATTCAAAATTACCAAACCAAACTACTTCCAATAAAAACCTTTGTTCCGTTCTGATAGGATGTGGGTCTTTGTGGCAACGTGGTCATGCTCCAATGTGGTGCCTTCCCAGTTTGGATCTGGTTATATTGGATGAATCCATCACTAGAGAAGGGAATTCAGGGCCTGTAGTGTGTGAGGAGGGAGAAGGGAGACCACAGTACTCCCTTCTTGTGGAGAATCTGCATCTCCATCTCCCTGAGGGGCAGTGACAACTCCTTGCACACACACTGACTGCTGCTTTCCCTTGTATGTAAAAAGAGAGGATGGGAGAAATCCTCTTGTGACATTCCCTATTTGTCCTTGGGTGGATTCTCCCATGGAAAAGTGGAAATTTCATCTCCATCCAGTTCAGAAAGGTCACAACTCCCTCTTTATGAACTAAAGAGGCTCTGTTGGGCAAAAGTTCTTGTATTTTACCCTCATGACTCTGTTTGCCCCTCATGTTTTGGGTGTGGTCTGGGCACAGCAATGCCCACGTGGAGGCTTTGGGGAAAAAGCAGGAATTGTGCCTGTCCTGTGGCTAATTAATGGGACAGTGCTGAGTGCATTTTAATGGAGGCCACTCTGTCACCCCATGTGAAAACATCTGCACTTTTCTCTGGGATGAAGTGACGGCTGACATTAAGCAGTTTGCAAGTCCCAGGTGCCGAAAGTCCAACTAAGATGGGATTTAAGCCAAATTCAGGTTGCATTCCAGGCTGTGATGAAAGGGAATTTTGAAACCTTCTACTTCCCTGCAGAGCAGAAATTCCATTTCCCAATCAGCTCTAAATAATCATTTAAAGATGGACTCTAAATTGGGATTGTTTTAATGTGTCGTCTTGGTTTTTAATTGCTTCGAGTTCTCAGTAAATGTTATCAGACCATCAGAGCCTGAGGATGAAGCAAGAGCAGGGTGGTGATTCAGATGGAGCTGCCTGCTGCCAAAGAGGAAGTGCTGGGATTGGGATGACTCTCCTGCTCCAGCAAAGACAAGACAGTGAACTCTGTGTTTACAGTGGGCCACCGAAGGAATGGGATAATTGCAATTATCCCAGCGGAGCAGCGCTTTAATGACTGCTTCATTTTAGAAATACGTATGTAAATCTCCCAGGAGGTGGAGAGGTGCCAATTTGTTCTGGCCGAGCTGGGGACCTTTTATCTCCTTCAAAGAGCTGGCAGCAGAGTCCAGCACTGGGGCAGGCTGTGCTTGCTCAGCTCGTGAGTCACAGCACCAGCGTGCACAGACCACACCAGGCTGCTCACAGACCCACGGAGCAGCAAGAGATGGGTATTTCTGCTTTTCCTCCTAAAAACCTCTGCTGACGGCTCTGGGAATGGGAGGTTTTGTACAGCAAGCAGAATTCAGCTGCAGGGGTTTGCTCTGGGGAGATGCTGAGCTGTGGGTGCTTCTCACCTGCTGCAGTGGGTGGTGAATTCTTGTTTTCCTGCCCCATTTTTTACCTGCATCTCCATTGCAGTGGTTTTCCTCTCCAGGGTACATGTGATCCATCTTCTCTGAGATGAAGTGATCCCATATTTATCCTAAGATACTCAACTCTGTGCTCTAGAGAATCTCTGTATTTGGAAAGGAAAACTTCACTCATACTTTGTTATAATTCCCCCCTCTCAAAAACTCCTGATGCTGAATTTCCAAAGAGGCCCAAGGAATCAGGAGCCAGCACCCGCTGGGTTGGAAATTTTGGACCCTTTAAGGACATTTGAGTGGAATATTCTTCATCTAACATGTGATTAGAGGTATCCAAAGGATCAACAGCATGTTGAGAAATCAAGATTCTTGAAGGGATAAGACCTTCCCATGCAAATCCTGGCCAAATTCTGTGCTGTGAGTAAGAGAACAGGAGCTGTGCTCTTAATGCTGAATTTATTGGTCTTTGTGTTTCAAGGTCTGCAGTAATTACCATCATGTGACTGGGGTTCATGGACTTGGGAATGTTACACGTCCCACTATCTGCTGTGGGAGCGCCCAGACACACAACCTAAAAACGTGCAGAAACCACAGATTTATGAGATCAACCTTTTTAAGTGTGCCCCTGTCCAAGAAATAGGAGTTTCTAAATCACTCCCTTCTTCCCCACTTATTGGATTGGCTTTGCTGAAGCAGGCATTGCTGTGGTGATATTAATTGCTGGATTTAATAAAATATCTTTGGAGAGGGTTGGAGATTTGCCATGTCAGCTTTCTAACTCCTCCTCTCTTCTCCACTTGTGGAGGGGAGGAAGGGAACAGCCACCTCTGGATGTTTGCCAGGCCAGGGGGATGGAGAGCATGGAACCTCTCCCTGAAATATCCTAAAAACACTTAAACTTTCTGCCTGAGCTCTGCTCCTCTCGTTTCACCCATGGTCAACATCCCAATCCCACGTTAAAGTTTCTCCTCTGTTTTCTTAGGGCCCAAAAGTGACCATGGTGTGGTTGGATCGGTCCCAAGGGGCAGATCTTCATGGAAATGGGGCACAGTTCCTCCAAATTTAACACCATGAGGAAAATTCCTATGAAAAATAAAGCCCATCCACCTGTTAGCTATGAAGAGCCTTCCTACTCAATCCTGTAGTGCTGGGAACCCACAAAAGGCTTTGTATGAGATGAAATTCCATTTTTTTTCATTTCCCAAACCAATAAACCTGTCCATTATTTGCAAAATCTGCTTAAGAGGGTTCATCCTCTGCTTTGTTTTATTTTTCAAAACAAGGTTTCCAAATGGGAAGTTTGACTGTGAAGATGAAATAAAAGATGCAAAATATTAATTAGCACGAGCATCCTGGTACCTCAACTCAAAGTACAAATTGATATGAAATTTATTGGAAATACAGACTGTCTCTCCCTGCAGGTGCAATGGGGTCTGTTCTGCTGGGAGTTTTTGGTTTGGGGTGCTCATATTTAGCAGAGGGTTTAAATTTGTGTTCATGAGGGTGATTAAGCAACTGCCTGAGCAGGACACATGGTTAAAGTTAAATCTGACTCTTGGTGCTTTGTTCTGTGGAGGCTTGGGGGTGATGTTTGTGTTGATGATGTGTTCAGCTACTCTCTGTCCTTCCCTGTATTATTAATCTGAGATCCTTTCCCAGCCCTCACTGATTCATTCCTTTGCTGTTTTTCCTTGAGCTTGACCTGTGGAAAATAAAACCCCAAACTCCTGCTCATTGGATTTTTCCTCTGTTAACTCCTGCACAGGCTCATCCTTCAGGGAAGCATTTGAGTTTCTCCATAACCTTGGGGTGAATTGCAGCAATAGACAGCAAAATCAGGAATTATTTGGTAACCTCATGTCAAAATGCTGTGGATACAGCAGCGTGGATTAATCTCCATGACTGCAACCCTGCCTTTTCCCTCCTCTTGCCACGTTATTTCCATCCCTTCCCTTCTGCTGGCCCTGGGACTCATCTGACCTGCCTGAGCCAGAAACTGCTGTGTGAGTTTTGTAGGGCTCATTTTTCTGCTGATTCAATTAATTAGGGAGTGAATTAATCAATTAACTGGGGAGCTGGGTGAGTTGTTCCTACAGATGAGTGGAAAGGAGCTGTGCCCTCACACCCCCTGCCATCATTTGGGTTCAGGTGTTGAACTAAAAAGCTGCAGAGGGTTTTGCAGTGAATCTTGTTCCTGGATGGTGCCTTTTTAAAAAATATCCAATGGATTGGGATTTTCCAGCCCTGGTGACCCAACAGGGCAGGGTGACCCTGGGGTTTGGCAGAGGTGGGAGGGAGCAGGATGGTTCTTGGTAACCAGTTCTAGTGCTAGAGCAGATTCACCCAACTTCTCCTGCTGGAGGAGCTTGCAGAATGCTGAACTTGGCACTAAATTGATGTATTTGCTGACAACTGAGTGTTTTAAAAGCTGAGTGAATCCTGGCTAACTGCTCCTTTGTCTTTTTATTGTGTTTTTCTTTCCTTAATTTAGATTTTTACTTTTACAAAACTCCTTTCCGAAATTGCCAAACCTCTGTAAGTTCAATATTCTGTTCCATTCCATTTACAATTCCAAAATTCCTATTTCACCTGCCACTGCGAGTTCACTTCCATTTTTATTGGAGCCTTTCAATTCTCCATAATTTTATCCCTCCTGAAGTTCTGTTCCTGAAAGCATCACACTGAGTTAAACACAGGAATATTTCTGCCATGCACCTTCAGCAGAGAAACTTCCATTATTCCTGAGAAGAAACCCAGGACTAATTCCCTCCCTGTCCTTAGCCAAGACACATTTTCTTCCTATAGGACACCTGTCAAAGAGGAACAGACTTTTTAAATAAAATAAACAAAAATCATTTGGTGAGAAAACTCAGGGAAGAGAAAGAACCAGCCAAGTCCCGGATATCCTGGACAGCAGTTTTCATGCTTCCTTCAGCTGTCTTGAAGAAAAATGTCATCTCTTTCTGGCCAATTCCAGTTTTATTTTCAGCCTAAGGAATAGCTGGAGAGCATAGATGAAATTTTCTTCCTTGTCTAATGTAATCAAAGGCTTAGTGGACAAGGTAAATGATGGCACGAGCTATAATTAAATGTTCCAGGGCTTGAGGTGTCTGACTGATCTGAGGGTCAAAAGTGGGGTGAAAAATGAGCTGGAACGTGGGCAGCAGAGCTGCATGGAGATGTTCCTTCTCTCCAGGAGGGACCAGAAGAAAAGGTCACATTCCAACAGCCCCAAAATGTGGTGATGCTGGGGCTGGGCTTGCTCAGTGAAGTCCAGGAAGGATTTTGGGCTCTGCTGGGGCAGTGCAGGAGGATGAGCTGAGCTCAGCTTTGTGGGGAGGGAAGTGCTGAGCCAGGGCTGGGATTCAACCCCTGACCTGTGCTGGGATCCTGGCTCAGGGAAGTCCTTGTTGTCCCATCCCTTTGTGCCTGCTCAGGTACCCATAAATGAGATCTATAAAAATGAGATTATAAATGAGCTCTATAAAAAGACCTCATGAACTTGCTCTGGATCAAACCCTCAGCCATGAGGGGCTGGAAATCTCTCTGATTACCTCTGATACTGAGCATGGGCTTTCAAAATCTCATTGGCAGCCTGTTCTGAGGTCCCTGTGCCTCAAACCCCAACGCCAAATGAGGCAGAAGATGGATGCAGGCAGGATTCATCTGGTGCTTTTTTGGCACACTCGACCCCTGTTTAGTTCCTACTTGGATTTTTCTTTCTGCCTTGACCTCAGTGTGTCTCTTTCCCTGCCTGCTGCTCTCTGAATAAAACCCTTCCCTAAAACTGCATCTTAAAAAAAAAAAAAAATCCCAGATTCCCTGCTCCTAATTCAGAAGCTCAACTCGAATCAGGCAAAGAAATTGAAACAAAGACCAGAGCAGCTTAGACAAAACTGAATTGCTGCTTATTTTAATTCACTGCAATTTCCCTGCAAGCAGCTCTGGACGTTTTATTTGTGAAATTTTCAAGTGTGAAATTACCTTAATGCTGGGAGGCAGAGGCCAGTGCTGGAGACTGTTTACCCACAAGTTAAGAAAATGTTTTTGCAGTTGGCTGATGTTCAGTCCCATGAATAATATTTTGCAGAGGAGTTTGCTCCCTGATTAGCACAAAACGCTCTGTGCATGTCTAGAAGCAGCTTTCTGGTTGTTCTGCAGGTTTTGGAAATCCCTCCTGTTCCTCGGAATATCTGGGCTTGTTTTGGAATCCAAGCACTGCAGGGGAGGCTGAATGGGCAGAGGAAAAGTTGCTTTACCCTGATTTTGAGCAGGATGTGATCTCTGAATCAGCTCTCTCATTCCTCAGAAAAAAATTATTAAATATTTAATTACTCGTGGTTGGGTGGAGCCACTGCTGCACTCTGGCTCTTCTTGAGCTTGAAACCCATCAGTGCTCAGCCTTTCCCCCCCATCAGAAAGATTTTTGCTATTTGAGCCTAATCCTGCTTTTATCTTGGGAGAAATCAGCAATCCACCCACCAATTCAGTGGCTTTTCCAGTGATTTGTCAGGATTTAAAATTTGGGTGGGAATTTCCCATCCTGTTTTTCTCACCATTGGGATAGGGGTTTAAGCAGCAATTTTAGGAATTTTTGCTGTTCTTCAGCCCTTCAGAAATGGCTCCTGCACACCAAAAAGTGTTCAGGCCACCAATGAAGGTCAGTCAGGGTAAATGCAGGTTTAGGATCATCGTCTTGTAAAGATTTCATGGAATCACAGGATCATGGAATGGGTTGGGTTGGAGGGGACCTTAAAGCTCATCCCACTGCACCCCTGCCATGATTTATATCCATATAAAATCCAAGTCATGCTGGAGCAATGCATTGATCAGACTTCTCTTTCTTGTTCTCATGTTACCCATTTCACTCTGTCTCAAGCAGGGAGCCTGCTCAGAAAATATCTCAGTTTTAAACCCTTCTTGGGTAAAAATATTTACTTTTCTGCTCAGAGATAACAACTTCCTGCACTATTTTACACTTTTTTTTCCCCTTTCTCTATATTCTTCCTATCACCCAGTTTACCTTTTAGCTGAGAAATTTATTCTGTTGCAATTTTCAATCCCTGGATCAGAATGGAGCTGGTGATAACACAGCTGAGGGACCTGTACATGGAATTTTTTGTGATATTCTCATTGAGGGAACTTAAAGAACATGAAGAGATCTCAGGCTGAGAGGGATTTCAAACTTTCTGAGCTTCTTCAGCATTATTTGCAGTGACAGAGGAATTTAATTAGTGGTTTAAGAGAATGGAGGCTTTTTTTTGGAGTATGGTCAGATAAGAACAGTGAGAAATCAGCAGATCCAACATTTTCCTACAGCAGCTCCAGTCCAAAGCCAATCAAACAATTGTCAATAAAATTCCCTATAGTTCTTTAGCTTCATTTACCTTGACAAAGGGAAAGTAATCTCTGGAAAAATGGAATGAGTGAGAAACTTGGAAAAAAGTCATCAGAAGGGGGATTTAAGTCTTCAACTTTTCTCTAAGAAAAAGAAAGAAATTTCTAAGCATTTTGACTGGATTTATTTGAATTTTACTCTGACCCACCCCCAAAATAACAGGATTATCAATACGTTTATTGATATATTTATGATTTTTCTGTTTTTCCAGCAGCATACAAAGCATGCCTTGGGAAAAATCCTTGCAGGAACTTTGGCCAGGGTATCCTCAGCTGTGCCCTGTGCTTCCTGCAGCTCTGTGGAGAGCCCTGAACAATGGGCTCCAGCTCCCAGCCCTCCCGGGGCTGCCAGTCCCATGAACAAACACAACATCAGCTGAACTTTCTCAGCCCCAATTGTTTGGAGCTGCCTGAAAACTTCCTATGGAGCAAAAAGATTCAAATGCCCAAAGGGGTTTCCCTCCCCCCCCACCTGCTTTGGGTCTACAAAACAACTCCATCAGTACAATTTGGGAAAAAAAATCTCTACAATGGGGGCACCTTGTTGTTTCCTGCTCTCACACCTGGTGAATTTGCACCCTGTGCTGGCTCCAGTATTTTTGAGTTTGTTAAGATGGTTAATTGGGCTGAGCAGGGAAAGGTTTGGGGTGAGAGAGGCACGAAATGGGCACTGGAGGATGGCAGAGAAGCAGGAGGGAGGAGATGGGAATGGAAGCCAAGGGATCAGAGCCAGCAGAGCTGTGGAATATTTGTATTTATGTGTATTTATGGGTATTTATGGGTATTTATCTGTATTTATGTGTATTTATGTGTATTTATGTATATTTGCCTCCTGCTCTTTGCTCCATCCCCATTCCCATCTCTCCCCAGCACGTTTTACAAGAGGGAATCTGCTCTTTCCATTTTCCAGAGGTGCAGGGATTGACTGGGCAAAGGGAGGATGTGACAACAGAGCAGCACAGTCCCATTCCCTGGGAAACACCCATCACCTTCTCCAGGAAAGGAGCTCTTAACTGGGGCTCCTCTGAATTAATCAGGGGCTGAGTTTCTTCATGAAGACAAATAGAATTTTAGGGAAATATAAAACTTTGCAGAAACATTCTTGGCTGAGCAGAGTGGGGATGCTCAAGGTCTGCTCCAGTTGTGTCTATGGAATGAAACTGGGATTTCTGGTGCTCACTAAAGCTGCAGATAAATGCCTAAAAGAGACTTTGCCTCACTAATGACCAAGTTTGCATCAATTACTGTAATTCTGTGATTAATCAGACAGAAGTGTCTCTGTCCTGCACAAACCTTCCTTCCTTGAGGCTGCTCCTTCTCTAAAGCATCCTCTGCTTCTCCCTGCCCATCCTGTGCTGAATCTGGGCACTGGTTTCATTTTTGTTTTCCCACAGCTCCTCATCTCTGCTTTTTCCTGGCTCATCTGTGCTCTTTGCAAAGCTTGTAATTAAGATGGCACTTGATCAACTGGCTGAATGTTTCCTTAAGCAGAAGCAGGTAGAGGTGCTGATGCTCTTTTACTTTGAACAGTCTGTTTTCTCAAGGCTGGACCTCTCTGACAAACTCTTGGGGTTTGGTCCATGTTTATACTAAATAAATACATTGAAAAGAAACAAAAAAAGATAAAAAAATACCCTCCAGTCCTCTGTGAAATTGAAAGCAGAAGGCTGGAGCTGCCTATGAAAAACTGGAAGAAAACTTGCTCTGGAAATCTCAGGCAGAGGCACAAAGTGATGCCATCTGCCAGACTTAACTTCTCCAGGAGCAGCCAACCTGCAGCTCCCAGCTGCTGTGGCACTGAGCCACCAGGAGCTGCTGGATCAGCCCCTGGGTCACTCCAGGATCTGTCTGCAAGCCCAGCCTGGCCTAATCCTGCCTGGAGCCCCTGGGAGCTGCTGGGATCTCCCAGGGCTCCCATCTTCCCACGTTTTTCCAGAACGCCAGTAAAGTCTTGGCCAAATGAAGTTGTTCCTGTGGTCTGCAGCACTGGGCAGGTTTTCCTGCATTCCCACCTCTCCTTTTCATCCCTTAACACAGGGATCCACCTGCTGTGACTCCCTGTGATCCTGTCCCACCTGGATCCAGCCCTTCTCCCACTGAACGCTTCCAGCCAGGATCATTCCTGAAGAAACCTGGGATTATCAAGTTTTGGATTAGCAGGCAATTTCCTGAGTTTCTCAACATCATAAATGAGGTCAAAAAGGTCTTTTTGAATGGAACCCATTAATCTCCTTGTTGTTAGCAAGGAAATGTTGAAAAGTGCAGGTGTTAACAGTCGCTGTGTTATTTTTGGGAGAATGTGAACTGAAACACTCACAGGAAGCGTAGTATTCCCCTGCCAGCATCCTGGAGTATTATTTTAGGCAGCAGAACTGAGGGTTATGTGCAGGATTATGCTTTCATCACACCTTTAGGGCTCGAGCACTTTGTGTGCAAGAATTTTGCCTGGAGCATTTCTTTGCCCTGTCTCCTCTGTTTTGGAAAAATTAAAATAATCCCCATGGTGGCCATCAAGCAGCAGTGTTGTGGTGCAGCTCCTGGGTAAAAGCAGGACAGAATTCAGTCCCTGGATCATAGAAGGGGTCACAGAAGGGATTTGCTTCAGGGAGCATTGCAGCTTTCTCCAAAATACAGCAAGGTGTGGGCGTCTGTTCTCTTTGAAAGGCTTCTTCAGGAAAAGCCTTTTTTACAAAAAAACTGCTGGAAATGAGCCCAGGTAGGAGCTTTGGGGTCTGGATGCAATATCCAGCCTGTCTGCTGACTTTGGGAGCAGATTCTGGAAGAGGGGGAATAAATGAATGGCAGAGGATGTGTGGAGGTGAAGTGAGGGGATGAGGATCCCAGAGAAAATCAGAATTAGGGAGAGTTTGAAGCAGCAGCTTTCTGCTGCCTCCTGCTCCACATTCTTCCCCTAATTGAATTCCCAAGCCTTGTAGCTAAAGTAAGATCCATACCCTTGTAACAACAACACAAGCTTGTGTTTCAGGCACACATCTAAATATGTTCACCACTTGAAAGGTTTCCAAAACATGGCAACTTCTCTGTGTGCAGTGGACAGAGCTGTAACGTGTTCTGATGGCAAAGAAAATGAGAAAATCAGAAAAAAATACCCAAATTGTCATGAAGGCAATGAGTAATAAATACAATAATGAGATTGAAGCCCAGTTTTTGCAGGTGCTGCTGGCTTGCTGGAATGTAGATGTGGAAATAATTGTTCTTGCAAGGAATGACCTTATGTGGATGGGCAGACAGAGTTAACAAAGCCACATCACAGGGGGAATGTCAGCACTGGTGGCTCAGTGAATGTGCTGGCTGCAGAAACTTTCCCCAGTGACATTGGGTGGTTATAAAAAGCAGCATCTCCACAGAGATTCAGAGGGAAACCATCCAGGAGCCCTGAGGAAATTAATGACCCTCGAAGATGAAGGGCTTGGTGGTTCTTTTCTGATAGAAAAATGCTGAGTGGAGGAGCAGAGTCACCCCAAAGCTTCCTATTTGTTTGTTTTGGTTTCTCCTCCTTTTCAAAGAGTGATTGCTGGAGCTCTCCAGCCAATGGAACTGATAAGGAAAAGCCACCTGGATCCTGAGGTTTTCCCATCAGCTGGTTAAAATCCAGAATAATCCAACAGGAATCCCACTGAACATGGAAGAAATTCCCTTCCCAACCCCACCAACCTGTCCTGCACTACTGCTCTGGCAGACCAAGCAATTTTCCTCAGAATATCTGGAATTTGAGATGGGTTACTCATAGTCAGGCACTTTTCCAAGCAGCTCTGTGAGGGGTTTTTTTAGGGTTTGTGGAGTTCTGACTAGCAAAGGAGGCAGAGCTTTTAAACTCTGCAGAAATATTTTTGACTGAGCAGATTGGGGATGCTCAAGGTCTGCTTCTTTAAAATCAGATCTCCCTGACTTTAAATTGGGAGATGGGATCTCTGGGTGGTCACTAAAGCTGCAGATAAATGCCTAAAAGAGAGTTTGCCTCACTAATTACCAGTTATTATAATTCTGTGATTAATCAGGTGTGTAATAGAACTCCCTTGGTTTTAGTGCTGATGTAGAAATCCCAGAAAAAGAAAGATTTTTGTGATGTGTTTATCAAGCAGGAGAAAAGACCCAGGGAACTCCCCAAAATATAATGAAGGCAATTGTACAAGCTAAATGAAAAGTTTTCCCCTGATAGCAGGTTAGAAATTACTTCAAATTTTCTACCCTGTAATTCCTTGGTGTTTTAAATGTTGTTTCTGACATTTAGGCTGAGCAGGATGATAGGAAAGGATCCCAGCCCACCAGCCCTGTCCTGTTCCTGATAGGGAAGCACTGATTGCTGCCCACAAGCCAAGGCAAAGGGAGGATAATTTCCCAGGAACCAAAGCCATAAATACTCTGTTTCACCTTCAATGGGATTAATAAAGATACTCCCTTCTCTTAAATGCACTAATTCAAAATAACGCTCTCACTCCCCAGCAGATTTTTTTTTTTTTTTTTTACCTGACATCTGTTCCAACATCTGCTGAGCAGGACAAGAATGAATCATATTACACTGATTATATTTGCTTAATTCTACCATGTAGTCTTTGATCCACATGAGGTGGACATGCTGAGCCAGATACCACGAAACCCAAACTTCAGCCCGGGAGTTCTTGCACCAAACAATTACAAGGCCCAGATTTTAATTCTTGGCTGTATGGATACAAGAAGGAAAAGGAAAAAAAAAAAAGTCATTTCTTGTTCACAGGCTTCCAAATTCACTCTCTGTGTGTTGAGGGGGAGATTTTTCCTCTTGCCACTCAAGTTTTTCCCCATAAAGGAGTCTGCAGATTTCCTCTGGGGGGGGTGGAAAGGTGCTCCCAGGTTTTCCTGGTTTTCCAAATGACACCTCCAGCACCTTTGTCACCCACACCTGGCAACCCCTGGGTTGTTCCCTCATCAGAGGTTCCAAAATCCTCGTTAAGGCTTTGGAAAGGGATAAAATCTTCTTTTCCTCATGGCACCATTCTGAAAGGGATGCTGCAATGAGAGGAGGATCACAAGCAATTTGATTTTTCCTGTGTGTGCCATAACCTTTGGCATTCAGTCTGAACGAGCTCTTAAAAACTCTCCTCCACTTCTCTGTGGGATTTCCAGCAGGTGCCCTTTCCAAGGGGCTGTTTGGAATAATCCCCTGACTCTGAAGGTTTCCTTTGATTAAAAAATAAAAGGAGGAGGGAAAGAAGAATTAAGAGTCACCTCAGCCAAACGATTTTATTCCATGGTTTTAATTAGGCAGTTGGGAAGAGACCAAAAGTGAGCTCCAGCACATTTGGAAGCACCTCAGGCAGCAGTACAAATTACTGAGTGAAAACCAAAGGCTGCAGAAATCCCATGGATTACAGGGAGGCCCAAGTCAAGCTTCATGGGACGAGCCAGAAGAGGAAAAGCTGTTTTTATTTACTTCTGGTGAAGAGCTCACTGGGGTGGAATACACAGAGCAGCGAATTGGAATCTGTTTGGAGTTTTTTAGATGTGTGGACGCTGATTTTTTTTCCCTAAGATGGCATCAAAACTCTCAGAGTCCAACCCAGAGAAGTTCAGGACTGGAAAAGAAAGCTGGGAGGACCAAAGTGAGCTCCCTCTGGCCAGAGAAACCATCCTGGCTGTTTCCTCATGGGATGTGTCGTGGCAGACTGGAGATCCTTCCCTAAGGCTGCTTTTACCTTAATTAAGACACAATTTCTTGCCCCACAAGTAGATCAAGGCACAGAGGTAGAGGAGATGCAAATCATGGATTAGGGAGTTCTTTTTGAGCAGATAGGTCCATAGGCAGGACCTCAAACCATCCCTGATCTCTCTGTGTTTCCTCATTTCCACACAATTTTTCTTTTATTCCTTTTTTGTTGCCCAGATTTTGAAGGATGTTTCCACTCCTTCAACAAAGATCAGCCCAAAAATGGTTAAAATAAAAATTAAAAGAGAGACAAAGCAACAAGAAAGAGACAAACTGGCTGCAGAAATTATCTGGTCATCCTCTTTTTCTCCACCAACTTAAAAGAGGGAAAAAAGCCTCCATAAAAACCCATGTCCAGGAAAACTAAACTGGCTTTGGTCAAAGTCTTGGTGTCTTGGAATGAGGAAAATTATGGAACAATTTCCAGCTAGTTTTAATTGGTATATCACTTATGTTCCCTACAGGTTTATGCCAGGAAGATGGAGAGAAAGGAGAGAAATCATTTGCAAGAGTCTGGAGAGACAGGACAAGAGAAAATTGCTTCCCACTGAAGGAGAGTGAGTTTAGATGGGATACTGGGAATAAATTCCTCTCTCTGAGTGTGGGGATCTGGCACAGGGTGCCCAGAGAAGCTGTGGCTGCCCTGGATCCCTGGAATGTCCAAGGTCAGGTTGGACAGAGCTTGGAGCAGCCTGGGACAGTGGAAGGTGTCCCTGCCATGGCAGGGGTGGGATGGAATGAGCTCTAAGGTCAAATCTAAAGTCCTTTCCCACCCAAACCATTCCATGATTCTCCAAATCGACTCCATAAAATCAGAGCCTGCCTTTGGGCTTGACCATCTTGGGAAGATTGAGACTCAAATGTTGAAACCATGGAATAATTGAGCTTGGAAGGGACTTCTGAAGCTCTCCTGGGCCAGAGCAGCTTTGATGTTGCACAAGGTTGCTCAGGTCCATCCAATTCCTTGGAGTCAGTCATCCTGGAAAACCTCCTGCCAGAGCTGGCAGGGAGCAGCTTCTTCCTGCCAGAGAGGCTGAGCACTTGAGGCATCCCAGAAAAAGCCAGGTGGTTTCCTCAGCCCTCCCTGGAGGAATCTCCTGGCTGGCTTGGAGGCAGTTCAGCAGAGGGGCATGGTGGGATGAAAATTCCAAAGGGTAACACTCGTAACACCTTGCCCTGCCCGAGAGGAAGAGAAAAAAAATTAATTATTAACAAAAAGCAGAGATTAATTGGCAGTGAAACCATCCAAAAGCAAGGCAGATCCAAAGGGATGACAATTCCCTGTTTGTCTGCTGGCCAAGTCTGATCCTCAGGATTTCAATTACCAACCTCAGTGCCTGGAGGTGGCAGGAAAGGCTTAAATTGTTCCAGGTGGAGGTGCAGCTCAGAGGGAAGAAAAGGGATTTATTTTTCCTGATGGGAATGGGGTCACGGTGATTTCTCCTGGCTGGAATCCTCTCCATGGACACGCTGTGGGGGGAGTGTGGGTTCTGCTTGGGTTTCCAGGGAATTTGCTTTGAAACCTTACAAAATGTCTCTGGAAGTAAGAAAAATGTTCCCATTCATTAATGTTCTGGAGAGAGAGAGGGAGGGAGAGGAGAAGGAAAGTCCATGGTCAGCTGGAATAAATGCAGCATTGCTGGGATTAAAGGGAGAGGAGAGGAAGGGGGAACCACCATTTTTCATGGGGAAAGAAGAGAACTCAACTTTCAAAGGAATGGCTTTGCCAGAGCTCAGGGCAACATTTCATTTTTATTATTATTATTATTCTCAGTGGTTTGAGCTCCAAGTGATCTTCTCAGATTGATTCCACTCTGTGGATTTGGATTCCTGGCTGATGGCTGGGCACCTCTGGAATATGGGAAATGCTGGATGGAGCAGCTGCTGAAGTGGTTGGAACCTTGAAAAGATGGGAGAAGTGACATCCCCACACACACATCCCATCTCTGTCACCTTCTCCCTGTCCCCAGCTCCAGCAACAAGTTCCTGTCCTCAGATTATTTATTTTAAATTCAACCAGGTCAATGAAATTTTTCTCTCTTTGCTGGACTTGTGAGATGGCTCCAGTTTGGTCATGATGGAAAGAAACCTCTGGATTGGTTTTTTTTTTTTGAGTGTGAATAGGAGAGAATAAGCAGCAAGAAAAAGAGTTCTTGGGTCAGAGATGGGATATGGGATATGGGATATGGGATGTGGGATATGGGATATGGGATGTGGGATATGGGATGTGGGATATGGGATGTGGGATGTGGGATATGGGATGTGGGATATGGGATATGAGATGTGGGATATGGGAATTGGATATGGGATATGGGATATGGGGTGTGGGATATGGGATGTGGGATGTGGGATATGGGATGGTGCAGCCAGGGCTGTGCTCTTGGTCATGGATTTCTTCTCTTCATTTAACTTCTATTTAACTACACAACCATGATTTTAACTCCATCACTCAAATTTGGAATCCTTCTCCAAGTGTTCTCCTGGGGGCCAGGAAGCACAAAAAGCTCAAAAATCCCGGATTTCTGGGATCCAACAAGGGAGCAGGGGTGGAATTACCCCTGGATGCACTTTGCAATTTGCTTTTTTTTTGCCTAAAAAAACCCAACAACTCTGTGTTTTGCAAGTTGGAACATTGAAAAAAAAAAAATACAAACCAGAAACCCAAACATAAAAGCTCTGAAATCAAAGGTTTCCTGTTATAAATAATCTTGTATCCCTCAGGCATTGAAGGGGAAAATATAGCCAAGATTAGATTAAAAGATTTTGGGGGCTTTCTGTGGTTATTTTTTAATTTAGGAAAAAAAAAAAAAATCTAAAAATAACTCTGGTTGGTGGGAGGTTGAGGTAAATGTTTCTTGGCTGTTTTGGAATCTGTTTATTAGGACGGAGTGTCAGTTTGTCTTTCTGGCACGGGAATTCCAAATCCATGTGTCTGCACCTCCAGGGATCCCAAATCTCCTGTTAAAGGGATTCCTTTGTCCAGGATGAAAATTTCACACTGATCCCTTGAAAAAACCAGTTGCAAACCACGAGGAAATTTAAACCTGTGGAAACAGAGCTGAGAGCCAGAAGTGCTCAAGGGCTTTTAGATATAAATATGCTGATTTTTATTCAAAATGTGTCATTCTTTTCCCAGTGGCAGCAAAGAGGACAGTGGATTTTTAGACTTCTTTGTGCCCTCAAGTACCCAAAAATCCTTGGGCCAGTTTTTTAAATTGCAATTATGAAGTATTGAAAAAAAGATTATTTTTGTTTTAGAACCACAGCCTGAACATTTAATTTGAAATTTCCAGCTTCTAAGAAATAATGAGTAATTGCTCCTTCCGACCTTAATCTGCCACTCATAATTAAATGTTTATCAAATCTTCTTCTTTTCCAAGTTATAATTCAGGATTTACTCCAAGTGTAAAAAAAGCTGAGAGACATCAAAAAATTGTTGTAATTTTATTATTTCTTTTACTATTTTGTTTCAATCCACTACAGAAGATGTTATTTCTGGGAATATTACCAGCAGAATCATCACTTGGCTAATATGTCTTCTTTAATAAATGTCTGCTGGTTTAACCAGCATCTCTTTCCTGTCCCATTGCAAACACCCTGAGGATGAAGGCAGGTGCAAACTGAGCTGGGAAAATGTATTTTTATCCTGGGGAGGGTGGGAGAATGGTTCTGATCCTTCTGCTGCTGGCACAGAAGGAGGAATTTGGACAATTAATGAGTGCTGGGATGGTGTGGGAAGGTTGGGTTAATTAAAAGGGCTGCTTAAACCTACCCATGCTATAAATAGGGGCAAAGAGCTTTGTCTTTCTCCATCTTGACCATGTGGAGATTCTTGATTCACATTCTCCCTGTGGCAGACATGAAGCCAAATAAATATTCCTGACAGAGCAGGAAGAACTGGGCTCAGGCCAGTAATTTCCAAACTTTCAGGGTTTTTCGTGGTGATTAAATTCTTGCATCCATTGCTTCTGTGTGAGTTTGTGATTGGAAGGCACAAGAAACTGAGATTTTTGTGACTGGCAGGGATTTTCCTTCCCTTGGCTCGATGGAAATTAATCCAGTGGTGCAGACATCAGCAGGAACAAGTGTCCTTAGGTTTTTTCTGGACAACCTCCAAAAGGTTTTGTAGGATTCTGTTTCTGTTTCGTTTCCAGGTTTTATAGCATTGGAGATAATAGAAAGTTAAATAAACTCGACTGGCTCCTTTGCTCTGCACTCCTTTGTGGCTCCCATTTCCATGAAAATCAAGGCAAAAAAACACACACGTAGGGTCAGAGTCTCATTTCAGATCAAATTTGCTCACAGCTAATTGAATTGCAGGGAATGTCTGCGAATTCTGCAGGAGGAATTTCTGGACAGAGTTACCTGAACATGCCTTGAGTGGAATTTCCAGTGGGTGTAAAACCCAGCACATGTGCTCAGAGGATTATTTACCCTTTCCTGTTTGCTTTTCTTTTTTTTAAGTTCCCAAACACATGAGGAAGGCAGCTTGAAGCAATTTTTGCAAGCTCTTCACTGGTGAAAATTTAAAAATAATAAGAGCATGTGCCAGTTGGTTGGACTGAATTTCCTTGTGATACTCAATCCAAAGAAAGAAATTCCTGGTAAAACGACCTGGTGCAAATTTGTTTAGATCTAGATTTAACCCACAGCCAGACATGTTAGGCTGTAATTCTTTGTGGCACAGCTACAAGAGCAAGATATTAATAGAAGTATAAATAGTTAGAATAATAATAATTCTCAGCGAATTGCCTGATACTGGAATATTGGAACACACAACTTGAAAATGCAGTTGTGTTCCTGTAAAAAATCCATAGGCACACATATGGTTTCATAATATATCCTAGATTGTAAAGAACAAATGGAATTTAGGAATGATTTGGTTTACAGTTCCCTTAAGTAACATTATCTTGTTAAAGACATTAACCTCAGGCCTTTACTGTTATATATTTGCTTTTATTGTTTTCATCCTGGGGAGCAACCTGTAGGAGAGACACTCAACAGGAAAAGAAGGTTCAAAGGGCATCAAAACATTGATTTTCAAGATGGCTGAACAGCTGTCTTGGGAGCACTGTGCAATTATGAAAAACAGACATCTCTCTTCAGCCTCCCTGATTATTAAAGATCTTCCCACCCCTTCCCAGCACTAATAACTGGGGGAAGATTTACCTTGGCATCGTTGATTTTCCTCCACAGGCTGTGCTACTCCCACTAAATAGAGTTTAACAGGATGAAATAAATTCTCTGGTGAGCTGCATCCAACGAAATGCTGACAGAAAGAGTGAAAATGGCTCAAACAGCCTCTCCAAAAAAAGAAAAAAAAAAAAAAATCCCCCCAGCTGTAGTGACCTACGTGGGATTTGTTCTTTCTGTTCCCCTTCAGGGATTTCACCCCACGTTTTTTGGGTTTTGCTGTGGGTTTCTGGGTTAAATATGCACAAATCTGACAGCAAACTTTAAGAATAACATTTTAAACTTTAGGAATAACATTTCCATTTAAGTTGCCTGATAAATCCATTTTCCAAACCCTCTGCATGTGCTCTCCAGGATTGCTCCTATTCCTTGAAACAGGTGTTCTTCCTTGGTTTCCCCTTCTGCTGAAGGGAAAAAGGAGCTTTTTAAATGCCTTTGGCAACCCATCCTTTGCCAAATTCTCTCCCATGATGAGCTGTGTCTTTTCCAGAGCTTTTTCCACAGCTTCTCACCTGCTTTAAATGAGCTGAGGATGGGGAAATCTCTGCAGCCCCAATTGCATCATCCCCTCAGGCTGGGCTTTGCAGATGCTCTGAGCAGAGGGGGTTTTTTGGGCTGGGCTCAATGTCCCCATAAATCCCTGCTGGCTCCTCAATTCCCTCCCCTGAGCACTTTTTGTCTCACAGGAGGGTGAAGGAGCTGTCCATGGACCCCTCCTCCCCCAGGAAAATCCAGGAGAACAGAGGTGATGCCAAAATAGACAAAAGCATGAGGATGGGATAATGTGGGGAAAACCCAGCTGCTCCCAAGGGGAGAACAAACCCAAAACAAGGCAGAAGAAATACGTTCTTCAAGTTCCATTGCTCAAACAGGACTCCAAGTTCCAGGATTGCTTTCCCAAATAAAATTGCTTTTTCTGGAAAGTTCCTCATTGCACAGACTTCCAAGCTCTTGCCTCAAGGTTTCTTTTTTGTGTCATCCCAGCTTCAAAGGTCATTTTGGGTTTGTGATGCCTTTTCTTTTTTTTTTTTTTGTTTCCATTTGCAGTTGTCCTCTCTCAGTCAAGGCACAGTCTCCATCCAGTGACATCCCTCCAGGAGGTCACAGTTCACAGCAACAAGAAAGGCTCCTCAAATCTCTACCAGCTCCCATTTCAGGCTCCTTGCAAACTCCAGCACCAACCTCCTTAATCAGTTACAGATGAAGGGTTATTTCTTTCCCATGACCACAAGAGATAGAGACTGATAAAAGAAAATAAAATAAAAGCCCATATGGCTGAAACTGTGGGTTCTGGAAGAGAAAGAAGCAGCTGAGATGTCCTGTCAAGTGGTGTTGCTGTTTCTGCCTCTGCTGGATGAGTGTTTGGGGCTCTGTGCTGTTCCCCAAGGATGTAATTAGGATGCAGCATCGTGGGTCTCCATTCCTGGAGTTTCCTGGAGGCCAGCAGCTGTCCAAGGATTTTTTTTTTCCTTTTGTCTTTTCAGTAGGCTGAGAATTGGGAGTGTGCAGCTTTTCCTTATTGTCACAACAATTTGCTGCAGAGAGAAAATGAACAAATCCTGTGGCAAACGGCGAGGGGGAAAAAAATCAATATTTTTTCTGCATTCATTCTGAATGAAGATGTGTTTCCTGAGGCAGACAGGAATAATTCTGCAGTCAGAGGCCAGTGCTGAGTTTAAAAGATCCATCCACAGTATTTAACCACATGCTGCCTTTTAAAAACATGGAATTGTGGTTCTGTCAGTGCTATTTCCACCTTCCAATGGAATCCAAAGATCCAGGAATGCTGCATTTGAATGATGAAGTCATCAAAATCTCTTTCTCCCCCCTTTTATCCAGCGTGCTCTGACAACTTTTTTCCAGCGTGCTTAGAATGAAACTGTAGGATTGTGTTGTTGGATGCTGACGGGTGGAAAATCGGTTGTTTAAATTCCAGGAAATGTCTGATTTTTCAACTCCAACGGGTTTGTAATTAGGGAAGAATCCAGCTGTCAGCCAGGGGAGGAATTATGAAATGCTAAAATCACTGGGGGCGATGGAGAACAATTAACATTCTCAGCCGTCGGGTCGTGGCTGTGGTCTGTACCTTGCACACGCTTGTGGCCTGTTCCACTGAGGGCTCCCGTGGGATTGGGGCATGACCAGAGAACATTCTATTACTTCAGCTCTTCTGGGGTCAGGAAGAAGTCATGGAGTGCTGGATTTCTTCTCCTTGAAGTCCACAGTCAAAGGTTCAGAGCCAAGTGAGTCAGGTGCTGAGCTCCAGCCCGGCTCCGCTGGCTCCGGTGGCTCCAGTGGGAAGTGCAGCACTGAGGACCTGGCACAGTGGCCTTGGTGGGAGTGGGATTGTGGAAAAGAGCTTCAAGATCTCACATCAGCCCAGGCAAAACTGAATATTGTAGTCCAAGGGCTGGGGAGCCAGGGCCGAGCCAGGCTCTTGGTGCTGTTGTGCTGGGAGGAGGAGGAAGGTGAAGGCAAAGAGACAGAGCCGTGAGGTTTGGTGGGGTTGGCGTGAGCAAAACAGCTGTGACTGCTCAGCTGGAGCCAGCCCAGCCTGGTGATTGTGCACAGCTTCTGCTGGGACCATCAGGGCTGGGGCAGATCCTCTGCTCTGAGAGATTCAACTTGGGTCACAGAGCCTGGTTCTGTGTTTAGTCTGTGGAAACAGATCCTGGTTCTGTGCTCAGGCCATGGAAACCAGGGACAGACACAAGGCCATGGAGCTCAATCCAAGGCAGCCAACCCACCCAGCAGAACTCTGCAAGAAGCAGTTTGAGAAGTTATCTTAGTCTGGGCTGTGACTGTTCTTGTTTTATTAGTCTGTATATCCAGCCTGGATTTCTAACAGCCCAGCAATCAACATTTTGGATGAACACGTTTGGGTGAACATTTTTGGTATCGAACACATTTGGAGCTGTGGTTTATTTAAATCTCTCTTTGCATTTGCCCAATTTTGTGTTATATATAATTCTTTGGCACCCCTGTGCTGTGCCCACACAGCTGAAATGGGAAGTCAGCCTTGTGACATACAAGTCACACTCATCTCCTGTCAGCTTAAAAGGTACTGGCTGGAGGACAAAGTAGCTTGGAAGAAGTTTTGATATTATCTGGAAAGTAAAAAAAAAAAAAAAAAGAAAAAAAAAAAATCCAGGATGTGTTATAGTTGGAAACAATTGGCAGAGATAATGCTGGACTCGGAGAGGTGGAGAAGAAGCAGCCAAAAGGTGACCTGGAGGGAGTGAGTGTGGAAATAGAGCACAGAGTGTTAGAAACAATGGTTGTTCCCTGGGACAGCCAGGAATCCATGGACAGGCTGGGGAAGGGGAGAAAGTCACGTGAATTCTGCTCTGCTGCTCTCACTGCCCAGGCTGGATGTGAGTTACAGGCAAGCTCAAGCCAACAAGCTGGATCTGAGCAGCCTTGTCCAGATCCAAGTTCCATCTGCCTGAATTTCCTGGTGTTTACATGGGAACGCCTTGGCCGGCGTCAGCACCACTCGAGACGTTACAAAACCAGGGGAAGGGGGATCAAACGTGGTTAAACTGATCCTCAGGGGGTCAATCCTCCAGCACTGGGTTAGGAACTCAAAGGTGAGCCCCAGTCATGTTCCCTCCTGCTGCTCCTGAGCTGTTGGACCCCAGGGCGCCCACCCATTCCCATTGTCCCGTGAGCACTGACCCTACAAGGGCTGTGCTGGATTCCCCCCATTGCTCTGCTCAGTCCACCCAAGTGAAAACCCCAAGACAGGATGGGATTGCTTTTCCACTCCTGTGCCTGAAGAACCCCAAGCCAAGCCAAGAGGCAAATTTTGGATGCTCAGATTTGACCCTTCTAAAAAAACGTGGGGTGAGCTGAGAACTTGGGCTCTAAGCCTGGACGTGAGCCTTGGCTCAGATCTGCTGATACCAGTCCTATCTCTCTTTTGGGGATGACATAAATATTTAACAGTGCTCAGCTGGGTGTTTTTGTAAGGAATATGGATAGTTTGGGATAAGAAGATGAGTCACGATTCTGAGATAGTGCCTGGCTCTTACTGGAACACTGTAAAGCAGCTATAGTGAGTCTATATTAAGGAACAAGATGAAAAATTATTTAAGGTTGAAAAGCCACATTTCTTCATAAAGAGAAAATGTTGAGAGCTCTCTCCAACACAGAGTTTTACAGGAAATGAGTGATAAAACAACAACAAAAAAAACCCAACAAAAAACCCAAGAAACAGAAAGTGTGTCTCACATGAAGGGCCAGGAAACCATTCTCATTATTTGCTTCTTAGATAGAGATGTTTAGGTAGAGAAGAGATAAAGGTGTGTGTTGAGAAAAGACTTTTGTGGCCAAGGCTGATTAGTATCTGGAACTGGGATTGTTCAGGCTGGAGAAGAGAAGGGTTTGGGATGATTTAATTGCAGCCTTCCAATGCCTGGAGAGAGATTGTTTATAAGGAATTGGAATGACAGGACACGGAATGGCTTCTCACTGCCAGAGGGCAGGGTTGGACGGGATATGGGGAAGAAATTGTTCCCTGTGAGGGTGGGAAGCCCTGGCACAGGGTACCCAGAGAAGCTGTGGCTGCTCCTGGATCCCTGGAATGTCCAAGATCAGGTTGGACAGAGCTTGGAGCAGCCTGGGATGGTGGAAGGTGTCTCTGCCCAAGGCAGGGGTGGGATGGGATGAGCTCTAAGGTCAAATCTAAAGTCCTTTCCCACCCAAACCATTCCATGATTCTCCAAATCGACTCCATAAAATCAGAGCCTGCCTTTGGGCTTGACCATCTTAGGAAGATTGAGACTCAAATGTTGAAACCACGGAATAATTGAGGCTGGAAGGGACTTCTGCAGCTCTCCTGGGCTCTCAGAGTGGAAGGTGTGCCTGCCCATGGCAGGGGAGTTGGAATGAGATGAGTTTTAAAATCCTATCAATCCAAGATTTTATGATGCATTCTCTAACCTTCACTGCTCTGATTTTGGAACCCATAGGAGTTGTGAGTGTCAATTAATTTCACAGGACACAGAAAATGCATACAGAACAAACCTTGGGCATTCCTTATGGGAAATGAATGCACAGGCTGCTGTGGGTGAGCTGGGCACCAAGGAAGGTGCTCTGAAGGACAGCCTGGCTTTAAATCCTGTTGCTAATTAATCATCTGGGCCAACAGGTTCATTAGGATAGGAACAAACCCAACCCCTTAAAACAAAGTTTGAAAATAAACCAACCTCCTCCCCCTTCCAACGGAGCAATCCTCAGCCCAGCCCGCTGGATTGCCGAGCTTGGAACAGGATTGGCAGCTGGGAGATGACATTACACACAGCCTGCCAGCACACACTTCCAGAGCCCAGGACAGCCTTTCTTGAAACAGGTGGAAAAATGTTTTGGAAGCAAAGCTTTCGGAAGAATCACGACCGCGGAAGACGACGACGATTTTCTTTGCACTTTGTCAACCGCGTTTCCGATGAGTCCTGAGCTCTTGGCTCATCCTCTGGGATGGGATGTCAGATAAACAGGCAGTTTTTGATGGAGCCTTCCTCATCCCCAGCCAGGGAAATGCAGGATATAAAATATGGGAGAGCAGGTTCTGGCTCCACAGCATCGGTGGGGCTGCACAGATTTATCCAAGCTGAGAAATCTGTGCTGGAATTGAGGATATTTCTCTGCCTTCCTCTTGGAGGGGTGGGAAAAGGGAAAAAAAGTCATAATGAGGATGGGCTTGTCATAGTTTGGAACAATAGCCTTGGAAATTCCTCTTCTGGAGGCTCATGGGGAATGTCACTGCTCAGGGGAGAGGGATCCTTGTGGAGTCCTTCCCACTCAGGATATTCCACGATTCCAAACCCGTGGGTGGCTCACAGGTGCTCCTGGCACAATTCTGGGTGGCTTTGACCAGCCTTTGTGGAAAAAAAAAAAATCAAATTGAGAGGCTATGAGACTGATTTAGCTCCCTTAGGTCAGTGATTAGCAGGGGTATGATGTAGGCTGTATTGTGGGAAGATATCCATGATTAATCCTTGGAATTCACCACCACAAGACACCCCTGAAACCAGAGGAGTTGCTGATTTCAAACCCAGCCTGCAGGATTATGTGAACAAGGTTGTGTTTGATTTGATTAGTTTGGGAAAAGCTCAAAGCCACAGCAGCTTGGATGAAATCAAAGCTTACATGTTTTGGTGCAGGGCTGAAACCTGAGCCAAGGGCTGTAGGGAAGACAGGGAAAGTTCTGACAGGTTATTCCACAACTTCCCAAACTGGGGCTCCTCCTTGGAAGTGCAATACCAGACAACAGGAAAAACTGCTCCAATCCAATGGGGGAATTACCCAGCAATGTGCAGACCTAAACTAAAAAAAAAAAAAAATCTCTTCCCTGCTCCATAACTTCCCAAGGAAAACCCAGGGATATTTGCTGATGCTTTTGCTTATCCCAGCCTCCCCCCATCAGCAGATTTGTGCTGTGCACTTCAACTTGAACTTGACCACGAGTGGCCAGTGATGGATGGGCAGAGCCCTGGCGTGTCTCCTCAAGCCGGTTCCCTTCAACAGGTGTTTGCTGTGTCTGAGGTTCCTCTGTTTATAGAATCCTTGTTCCATTTGGAAGGATGAAAAATATCACTGGCTTTTATTGTAAACAGCCTTCTCTTCTCCTAAACACTGGAAGGAAAGGTTACAAGATTAGTCACAGCTTCTCCCCCCACCCTGCAGCACCACCTTGCTCTGCTCGCACTCCGAAAATGCAGCACAGCCAAATCTGCTGTGGATGTGGGAAAAGGGAAAAAACCCAGGGCTCCATCCCTGTGTGGGACACCCTGCCCTGGGTGAGGGGTGTTTGCTGCCTGGGGGGTCTCTGCCCAGTGCTGGTTATCAGCTTTCAAACAAGCTTGGATGAGTGTCCAGGTTTTATCTTCTGTTTGCTGCCAACAAGTCTCATTTTGATCTCTTTTCCTTTTTTTCCCCTTCTTTTCTTTTTGTTTTTTTTTTACCTTGACTGAAAGCTCCATCACAAATCTTTTCTAATGACAGAAGCAGAGCCAGGGATCTGTGTCAAAGCACAGCAAGGGCTGGCCTGAGCTTGGTGCTTGTGTAAGGTGGGTTTGGAGAAGAGATGGAAAGGATGGGATGGGGTTGGGGTGTAGAAAGCCAAGCTGGAAGCGAAACTGGGAGGCTTTGAAGTGACCCTAATGGGAACAGAGCTCCCCATGAGTTTCTGCACGAGGCTGGCACATGGATGGAAGGAGTTTTCCATGCTAAGGGTCACAAAACACTGGCCCAGGTTGCCCAGAGAGGTGGTGGATGCCCCAATCCTGGCAAAACTCCAGGTCAGGTTGAACAGAGAACAACCTGATCTAGCTGAAGATGTCCCTGCAGGAAGGTTGGACCAGCAGACCCTTAAAGGTCCATTCCAACCCAAACTAATCTGATTTTTTGGCCACCACCAGCAGGGCAGCCAGGCTCAGATTTCCCCTAGGGATGGGGATAAATGAGCTCTGTGCAAAGTCCTGCAGCTCCAAAGGGACATGACAGGGCCTCTAACATAAGGCATGTGTGTGTGAGCTGTGGCATGAATCATCAGGGCCTGGAAGGGAGCTTTATTTAGGATGCAGAGTCAGAGAAAATTCCACCCTTGCCCTGGGAGTAGGGGAAGGCAGGTGTTTTTTTCCATAAACTGTCCTTAGCCCTAAAGTTAACGGCCATAAATTAAACCAGGGAGGAGAACAGCAGATGTTGCTCTGGGAATCCATGTGCATGGAGGTGAAAACTGCAGGTTTTTTCCTTTTTTAAATCAAAATCTAAAGGAATGTCCCGACCTTTTTTCCTTTCTGGCTGACAGCTCACACGGTTTTGAGAACTGTATCTTTGCACCCTCCTGCCTCATCCCAGCACAGGGATGGGCAGGATGCAGGAATCCCAAATCCCACAGCCCCTGCTTCCCTCTGGGTCTGGGCTTTGCCCAGGTATCCCTCCCTCCAGTGAGTTGCAAGGGATTTCCTGAAGTCTTTTTATTGAAAGACCCCCCCGCAGTATTCTTGATGAGATCTAATTCTCCCTTTTTTCCCTAAAATCTCTCAATTTCTCTCCTGTGGATGCCTGGTGAGGATGTGCTGGGAGCACCCAGAACCACCCAGGCACATCCCACTCTTGCTGCTCCCAGAGATGGAGAATGGGGTGAAGATCTCCCTTGTGGAATAATTCCCTTGCTCATGGCAGGATGATCTTTAAGGTCCCTTTCAGCCCAACCCATTCTGTAATTCTGTGATGCTCAGCTCCTCCTTGGACCTTATTTCCAGGCACTTTTCCAAGCAGATTTGCCTCTTTCCCATTCAACTCGAAGATCCTCCAGAGCAGGCAGGAGGGGGAAAAAAAAAAAAAAGACAAAAAAAAAAAAGAAAGGAAAAAAAGGGAAAAAGGAAAAAAAAAAAAAAAAAAGAAAACCAAAAGCCCTGGGGCTAAATTGAAGCCATTAGTAGCCTCGAACTGATGACAGGGCAATAAATTACTAATTAACCTTCGGGGCGAGTTCAACACCTTGGGGATAAGTGTGAAAACACGGAGTAACAAGCCCTGACACAGGCAGGCAGCGCTGCCTCGGCTTTTGCGGGAATTCTGCTCGGATTAGGGCGGCCAGGGAGCAGCATGGCGGGGGCACCGGGGCTGGACCTCGGACCTCGCCTGGCCTGGGTCCTGAAAAAAAAAAAAAACAAAATACAACAGCATTTCTGCCTTGTTTTCGCAAAGCTGCTTCTTCCTCGGGTGTCTTGTTTAGTGCAGCCACAGTTTAAAAAAAAAAAATATATATATATATATATATATATATGTGATAATTGCATAATGCAAAAGATTTTTTTATGTCTATAAATGCAGATTATGGGTGATTCCAGAAGCAGCAGAGTATTGTAATTAT
>JAOTQP010000567.1:2716600-2728896 GCA_026413545.1 Cichladusa arquata
CTTTGACTGAGGGCCTGTGCTCCTGCCCTGGCAGAATCCATCCCAATCCTTGCCCTGACAGAATCCATCCCAATCCCCTGCCCTGGCAGAATCCATCCCAATCCCCTGCCCTGGCAGAATCCATCCCAATCCCTGCCCTGGCAGAATCCATCCCAATCCCCTGCCCTAGCAGAATCCACCCCAATCCCTGCCCTGACAGAATCCATCCCAATCCCTGCCCTGGCAGAATCCACCCCAATCCCTGCCCTGACAGAATCCATCCCAATCCCTGCCCTGGCAGAATCCATCCCAATCCCCTGCCCTGACAGAATCCATCCCAATCCCTGTCCTGGCAGAATCCATCCCTGCCCAGCAGACACTGCCATTCTGCAGAGCTCCTGGTGCTTTTCCCCCAGAACAGGACACCCCATGGGCTGGGTCACACAATGGTGGAAGCTGCAGCAGGAGCGTGCCTTGGAGCAGGGCTCCCATGGATGTGGGCCCAGCTGGGGGTACATCCCCTGCTTGGGGCACATCCCCTCTGTGCCATCCCACCTCCCACACCACCCACAGCTCCTCAGATCCCACATGGATCTGCTGGGCTGCAGCAGGGAACAGAAGAGCTCGGACACTGCACTTCACACTGTGAGCCTGTTATTCCCTCCTTCCATCCACCCTTCCATCCATGCCCTGTTCCCAAAGAGCTTTTCTGGAAGGGCTCTTCCTCTCAACAGCTGAACCCCATCCGTGTGAGGCATGAGATGCCCCAGGCTGCACTCAGACACTGGCAGGAGATGCAGTGCTTCCCCAGCTAATGTGGTCGAGCTCTTGGCTTGCATGCTGTGCTTGGGAGGAGGAGGAATTCCTGCTTGGCTGCTGGACAAGTCCACATCCATCAACACCAGATCCAATGCTGAAATTTAGGGAGCAAAACAGCCTGGGGAAGCAATGCCTGAGCTAGCAGTGACCCAGGCTAGTAGCCCAGAATGTGAGTGGGCCACTCTGGCAGGGCAGCACCTTCAGCAGGCTGGACTGGAGCAGCACCAGTATATCCCAGTCAGCACATGCCTGCAGATGTCCCAGCTCAGACCTCACTCATCCCAGAGCCTCTGAATCCCTGCTCCTACAGTTACAGTCACAGCCAGTCTGGATCTGCACAACATCAAGCTCAGCTCTCTGGGGACAGGAGCCCAGCTCTGAAGTGACTCGAGGAAAAGCCAAGCCAGGGTGGGGCAATGTCAGGATGAGGTGACAGCAAAGTCACTCAACAGAATTCTCTTAATGCTTCCAGGGCTCATCTTCTGAGGAGCCAACAAGCAGGTTTTATTTCAGGCTGGAACTAAATAAAAATATGATTTCCATAAAGCCTGTGCTAGTTCTGCTAACACAACATCACATAGCAAGGACTTGCTCCAGCAGCCTCCACACTCAGAAAGGTGCAGACCATTTTCAGATTTTACTGAGTTATTACTCCTTGGATTCTGGGGCTGATTTGTTTTTCTCAGCCAAGAATTCCAAGTGCTGTGTCTGACAGCAAACTCCCCTTCTCTGAGTGATACAACATCAAACCAAGGGCTGAAGGATCTCACTTCATTTGTGCTGGCCAACAATTAAGAACATTTGTTGTCTTCTGTCAAATTTTGATGTGAAATGTAAGCTCTATGCTAATTAAACCAAACAGGAAAAACATTTTTCTGCTCTCATGCAACCAATCACTCCTGGCCCCAAAGCACAACCCAAGAACAGTTCCTTTCATCCTGAAATTAAACTCAGTTGCCAAGGCATGGCTTGGGTGATTGGTTAGAAAGGGAAATGCTACCAAGGGCAAACTCTCAGGGTTTTGGAGATTAGGGCAATCAGAGATGGGCACTGAAAGGATAAACTCTGGAATTCTCAAGCTTTCAAGGACAATCAAAGGTCAAGATTTAGATAATCCAGGGAACAGCACAATCTTGAAGAGACTTCCACCAGGCATCTCCTCTCACTAAGGAGATTTTGGCATCAGACTGCAGCTCTTGGAGCTACTGTTTCAGGCTCCTGGTAACCTCAGGAAGATGCAGTGACAACAGCATTTATGTATGAGGAGGAATTTCTGCACAGAAAGGGAGATTAGACATTGGAATTACTGCCCAGGGAGGTGGTGGAGTCCTCATCCCTGGAGGTGTTTGAGGAAAGACAGGACATGGCACTCAGCTGTCTGCTCTGGGATCAGTCACAGGCTGGACTTAATGATTTTGAAGGTTTTTTCCAACCTCAATGATCCTGGGATTTTTGTAAGGGTTATGAACTATTTTCTTTTAAGTTCTGATCAAACACCACCATGAAGTGATTCTGTCATTCCTTAAAATCCAGCCCTGTGCAGATAAAACAGAAACAAACCAAACTAATTTTTTTTTGTATTAGCAAAGATTTGTAAAGAACATTAGACAAGTTCTGACAGTGTCAGCTGACACTCTGCTGTCACAAGTGGCACAGAGGATTTACCTTAAGGGCTTTTTTTCTCTGGGGTCCAGGAGAACATTTCAGCTGGGTCAAGCCTAAACCCTTCCCTATTTTCTCCCATTTTACGCCACAAAAAGGCAGAAACTCGATTTGGGGCTTCAATTCAACAAACAAATAAATCCATGGGGTTTTGGGGGTGAGAATTAAAAGGGCAAAGGGGGCAGTGGGTGGCAGGGCAGAGGAAAAAGCTTGTTCTGCTCTGTTGCAAAAGAGCAAACAAAAGAACCCTGTGGTAGTACAATGTGTTGCTAATTACAATCATGCAAAAAGTTCCTTTTGTCCTGTGAGCTGTGGAGGATTGCAAGGATTTATTTCCATGTGGAGAGGGGCCAAAGATATTCCTCCTCTCTTTCAAACAAGCTGCACACTTCTGGCTGTTGTGCTGGCAGACCAGTCCTCCCCAGCCTTGCTTATCCCTGTCCCTGTCCCTACCTACTGCTTCAGGCTAAGCCAGAATTTAAGGGACATTCCAGCCCAAGTCTGGTTGACCCAGCTATGTGAACATGGGCAAACCCAGCATTGGAAGCTTCCCCCACCCCTCTCAAGTCAAGGCCAAACCATTTACTGATGTTTTTAAACTTTGGATTGAGTGCTGGGATTTAGCTTTGGTAGTGAAAGCAAAGCTGAAGAAGTTTCCTATTATCCCTTGAGCACCAATTCCCAAACCAATTCCACACTTCAGCCCTCTGGGGCTGGCCAACAGAAGTGTTCATGGGTCTGTGCCATCAACTCTGAAGTGATCTGGGTTAAAAATAACTCCACCAAAGGCAATTAATCATTTAATAATCCTGCCTACTCCCTGCCATGGCTGGGAGAGCCTTGGGGAAAGAGGACAGCAGGCTGGACAAATTCTTCTGGCACACAATTACTGGGAAAGGAGCTGAGGAGGGAAATGTGGCCCCTTTCTGACAGAAACCTGAGGAAAAAAGTCCTGGATGCTGAGAGCCAACACAAATCTCCCAGCACTTAACCACAGCATCCACTGCTAGGAGACCTGGTTTGATGCTGAGGTGTGGTGGCAGATGAGTCCTGCACCAACCCTGCAGCAACACCAGGGCTCTGCTCACCCCCTGCTCCCACACAGCTCTGATCAGAGCCACCTTCAGCATTCTGCTGGGGAGGATGAAGGATGTGTTTGTCCTCTGTCAGGGTGAGCAATGCTGACCCCTGAGCCAGCCCAGGCCAAGGCAAACAGCACTGAGAATTCCCTGGAAGCACTGCAACCCCAGAGTGAGGCAGACAGGAAATGGCAGATGGGATGGNNNTGGGATGAGATGGGATGAGATGAGAGGCTGTTCTTATCCTGCTATTTCATTCTGCTTCCCACAGCTCCTCACCTCACTGACACAGGAACACGTGGGTATTGTGAGACCCCACCTGGAATCCCGTGCTCAGCACTGGTGTCCCCAGCATCAGAAAAACATGGAATGCTGGATCAAGTCCAGAGGAGGCCATGAAGTTGGTAGGAGGACTGGGACACCTTCCCTGTGGGGACAGGCTGAGGAAGTTGGAGCTGTTCAGCCTGGAGACATCCCAGCACCTTCCAGGATCTGAATGGGCTACAAGGAAGCTGGAGAGGGACTGTTCATCAGTGACAGGACAAGGGGAACGGCCTCAAAACAGAAGAGGGGAAAATTCAGTTTAGATACAGAGAAGGAATTGTCCCTGTGATGATGCTGAGGCCCTGGCACAGGTGCCCAGAGAAGCTGTGGCTGCCCCTGGATCCCTGGAAGTGTCCAGGGCCAGGCTGGAGGAGGCTTGGAGCAACCTGGGGCAGTGAAAGGTGTGCAGGAGCTTGGAGTAAGACTCTTTAAAATCCCTTCCAACCCAAACCATTCCATGATTTCAAGATGGATACTGATCCATCAGCCCTTCCAAACTGGTGGGCAAAAGGTGTTTGCAAGGTTCATCTCTGCCCATCCTCAGAGGGCTCTGAGCCCAGATTGCTGAAAACCTGCAGGACAGACCCCACTTTTCACACTGTGTCCTCGTTTCCAGGAGCTCTGAGCAAACAGGGATGTGAGGCACAGACAAGGCTGGGACAGCAAGGCCAGCACAGCTGAACATTTTATCATTCACTTGCACAGAATGTCCAAATATGTGCACACAATCCAAGGACATATTTCTGGGAGCTGGCAGCCTGTGGAGCCTGCTGCTGTCCCTCAGGAGAAGCCACACTTGGAATCCACCCGTGCCAGCTGCATTCCAGGGACTCTGCAGCCAGGCTCAGCTTTGCAAAGGTGTTCAGATGTGTGACCACGTTTTTCCTGCTCCCATTAGCCCAAAAAACACCAAAACAAACCCTTGGCAACACCCACTGGATTTGCCACCTTTCCTTTCCAAAGATTTTATCACAGCCCCAAATCAAAGCTGTTTGTTGTCAGAGGGTTTCCATCTCTGTCACTGGGATTCCACCCCCCACCCCAGTTAATTTCATTCAGGAAAATTCTTTTCCTACTTCTATAAAATTCTCAGCAAAAGAATTATTTCAAAACCAGAAGGAAATGCTTGCTAAAATAGTGATTTTTCCACCAACTACTCTCATTTCCCTCTTCATGAACCCAAATATTTCAATTTGCCTGTAGAGTTTCAATTTAAAATAAGCACAGCACAAATAACTTGATAATTGGGACAAATATAATAGCCAGAGTTCCAGATAAAGATCACAGTTACCCATAGAAAATATTAAATAAGAAAGCAAGTAGCTTCATGAATTTAGAGTTCCCAGAAACAATGGGTTGGATTTTCAAGACAGATGAAGCCAAATAATTCTCCACTGGCATCCAAATAAAGTTTTCCAGAGTGCTCAGCTCTCAGCAGCTCTTGCTGCCCTCCAGTAACTCAAACTGATGTCCCAAAACTCTGACCTCAGAGGCACAAAACTTGCACAAACACCCCCCAGCACTGTGGATTTAGAAGTGTTTCTAGAGTGCCTGATAATGATTCTTTGGTATTGATGACACTGTGGCTCTTCCTTGAGAGTCTTCAAGCAGCACAGAACACACAAGAGCACTGCAGGGAAATGCAGCACCTCCTTCAGCATGGAAATGGAGCCATGGATTTGTTCCCTTCCCTCTGGAGCTGCAAACCCAGAGTGGGCATTACTGGCAGCACATCGTTCTAATAATCCTCAACTGTAATCCCATATTTACAAACACCTGGATTTCAAACCCCTGAACATTGTGCTGGCCTGATCCAGCCCTGTTCCCCAAGGATCAGCTTGTCTTTACTTTACTTTTCTTTTATTTTCCACCTCACAGGTCTTCACAATGAAGTTAAGCCACTCTCTGTTGACAAAAGCCCACGTTGAGAAGTGGATGATTTATTTACTCACTGCCTCTTGGTTCATTTAGTTTTGCTCTGAGGAACAGGAATGCACCAGCAAAGCCAGGATTTGAAGGAGAAAAGGATGGAGAGAAAATGATGGAGAAGTAGCCAGGAAAATCCAAAGCACAAACACTTAAATAGCCCCTATCAAATGCTGCCTTTTTCACACCCTGGTGATTAACCAGACCTCCCAGCTCCAAACCCCTCTGTGCAAGAGCTGTATCACCACAGGCACAAACAAAATAAATGTCACTCATTTCCCTGGGGAATAATGGTAATTTCTTCTTCATATAGTCACCACACTTTGTTCTGGTCCCAAAAAGACAGAAAAGTGATGATTATCCCTGCTCTGCCTGGTCTTCTCCAATATTCCTATTGAATCCACACAGCTCTAGGTGTTAAATCAACACTCAAATATTCAAATAAAGGGTCAATCTGTGCTCCATTCTCAGTGAAAGCTGCAGAAAATTCAGTTTCTGCTAAAGGCACAGAAAAAGAAATAAAAAAGTGTCAGCAAGGCCACTTACTGAGAAGTCTGACACCAAGGCAGACAAACTGATCAAAAGTATGTTGGCAAGATGGATGGAGCACAAGAGGCAGGCCTTCAACACAATTACATTCAATAATATCCTAAAAAAATTACAATTCAAAAATAATTCAATGGAAAAAATGCACTAGGACAGACAGAGCTGTTATTTATTTATTTATAACCTCAAATCCTCAACCACAGGCAGGGTAAAATGCTCTCCCACCAGTGGAATAAAAATAGTCCTGGCTAGAATTTGTTTGTTGTAGATACATTACCTAAAGAAATTTAACTCTTTTTGATGGTTGGCAAATTTCATCCAATAAATTTTGATTTCCCTGAAAGTATTCCCATAAGATTCCTCAGTTTTTGCAAGATGTGGGTGCACAATTCCTCATTTCAGCATTCCTGCTGTAGTCACTCATGCAGGATTGTGTCTGCTCCCTAACTGGATGATTTTACAAATGAAAATCCAATGACAAAGAAAAAGTTTTCCCAGCAGGAACCTCCAGTAAAACAATTCACTCAAGGCTTTTCTGAAACTATTTGGGAAGCTGAGGAAGCTTCTGACACTGGGCAGGGGGAAAGAGCCAAATCCATAATAGAGGAACTACCAATAAATAAAGATCCATGTTTAAAGCCACTTTTCTTCCACCTGAAAATGAGCTCCAGCCACAAATTTATCCTTGAAAGTGAATCCACTGCAGAAACAGGAATGTTTCACCAGCAGCTTGTGTCTTCCTTTCCCAATCAGACCAGCACAGAGTTCCACCCACCAGTTCCAACCCCCTGGGAACCTCCCACTATCCCAAGGTGCTCCAAGCCCATCCAGCCTGGCCTTGGACATATATCTGCTCTTTTACCAAGAATTTCTAATTTTTTAAAAAAAGTTTATATATAAAAATGGGGTGTTTATCAGCAGCTTATTGGTACCAGTAAGCCACCAGCAGCCAAGGTTTAAGATTTAACTTGAATTAAGATGGAACTTGCCTTGTGCCACATTATTCCCTGAGGTTTAGGTCGTTTGCAATTAGTCTGGATAGTCCTTGTTGGAGTGAGGATGTAATCCACAGTTAAATCATGATCACCCAGCAGCTCCTCTGCTATGTCAAGCACCTACAAGGCAGAGATTTGGTTAAGTAGCTAAAAACAAATTCCCTAAAACTGCCCCATTCCTGAGGTCTTGTCACATGAAAATCCATCAAAGACAATGGGAATACAGATGCCAAACCAGCATCATTCCATGTCTCCTCTCCAGACAGAGCAGGAAGTGTCCCAGAGCTCCCTCCCTGCTGGAGAGGGGATGTTTGAACATCTGAGCTCACCTGGCAGTCGTGCACGATGGTAACCACAGGTGTGTCCTCCTGCACTGCACCCATGGACACCATCATTGCATATTCCATGTCTGCATAACCTTCCCCTTTGCCAATTCTCCAGCCTAAAGCACAGAAAAGTGGGAAAAAAACCAAAAAGCAGAGTGGAAAGTTGTTGTTAAAATCATGTCATTAACTGAGCAGTCTGCAAGTTGTAACTCTGGAAAAAATCAGATCAGCATCTCTCAGAGAGTGCAAATTTCCTTGAAACCAGCACTGAAATGAAACAAAACAGTTTCAATGACTCCTAAAAGATCCTAGAAGCTTCCCATTCAGAATAAACAAATTAAATGCAGCTAACACAACAGTTTATCAATTGTATTTAGAATCTTCTATTTATGTCCAACACAGGTTAATGTGGGTGAAGAGGAGTCTGGGTCACACACAAAAACTGTGCTATTTTAGGCAAGGGATAAAGTCAGTGGAAAATTTTTCAGCACCAGCAGGTTTCCAAAACACTAGAAAAGGCAAAATCTGATCCCCAAATAGGTACTGAATCAGCAGGTCTAACACACCAGCCTGTGTGAGCAGAGCAGATCTCAGACCAGGCAGCCTGCCTGGATTCCTTTAAAACACAAATAATTGCTTGCCTCAAGAGTTTTGCTGAAAGCCAGAACATCTCTGAGCCCTCTGCTGTGTGCCCAGTGCATCCTGGAGCATGGCTGCTTCCTGCTGGGATGGGGAGCAGGGATCTGTCACACACAGAGGCAGAACCCAAGAGCACAACTCAGCTCCAAGGATAAATCTGTCTCTGCCACGTGGTGTGGCCTTCCTGACACTGCATTGGGACTTTTCTGCTGGAAGTTTTTCCTTACCTTTTTCAGAGACAGCCACTGATCCCACAACAACCAAGTCCACTTGTGCTTTCCCATCCAGCCCCACGGGCACGCTGTATTCTTTGACACCCTGCAGGAAAAAAAAAAAAAAAAAAGGATAGTTACAAATGTGGCAACAGGGCTTCAACAATAAAATCACTCAAACAAACAGTGGGTTGGCAGGGGGGATCCCGAGGCTGGGTGAGTCACCGCATCCCCTCCCGTACTGCATGGAGAGAAGTCACTGAGGCTGAGCACGGGAATTCATGTCGGACCGGTGAGCTTGGCATGGACAAGATTTCTGGGAATATATCAAGGAGTGGAGATGCTCAAAATGCAGCTCTGGCTTGGTGGTGACTCTGGAGCAATTTGGCCAGATAGTGGTGGTTTGCTTCCACTGAGAGAGCAGGCATGGAAGAAGAAATAAAGGGGCTTGTTATTCACAGTTTTCTGAGGTCAGCATTTCTTGTAATCTTAAAGACTTCTAAAAATAGATCCTTTACATTTGCTGAGAATTGGCTGGTGGAGTTGTGTCTTAGATGCTACAGGCAAGATTGAATAGGGATATGCTTGAGATGTGGGTGAAAGGGGAAGAAGTTTGTCAGAAAGCATCCCTGTTAAAATACGATCCATACTGTGATAGAGTTGCCAGTCTGCTACTGCAGGGAATCAACCCTGCCTTTTTAAGGCCCAGCAAGAGATAAGCAGCTACTGACAAAATACCTGTCAAAGGCCTTTCCCACTTTAATGAGGATGACATTGGATTGCCTTTATCTGAAAAACAAAGCTGGTTCTCTTTGAAATCTACACAGATTAAAAGATTTTACTGGTTTTCAGATTATTCCTTCTGTCTGGTGTTATTGATATGTGTCTGGTCTAATTTTAGACTATAGCAACCTGCTTAAAAAAAGAGCTACAGATAAAATAGCAGCAAAGATGGCACATATGGTGGGCAAAGACAATCCCGTGGGAATTTTTTCCACTGATGGAAAGTAAAGATAGTGTTTTTTCCTCAAGGATAAAATAAGCCTAACTGTGTTTAGTACCTGTGAATTAGAACGTGCTTCTTGTTGATGTATATGAATACAATATCCAGGGAAAGGAAAGTTTATTTGCTTACCCTGCAGTTGAAGCTGGCATTTGCATTGAGCTGCACCATCCATTTCTCCTGCTCTGTTCCTCTGGCAGAGTTTATTGGAGTGAGGGATGCTCAGCTCCATACAAAATACTAAAATGCAGGATCTCAAAGCAAACTCTGCTGGCCAGAGTTCAGCTGTGGTGAAGTATCCTCTGCCCCAGACCTGTTCACAGGCTGCTGCCCACCTGTCAGGGAGCAGCTGCCTGCAATCACAGAATTGCTTACCAAGACCCAGCAGGCAGAACACCTGTATCAAAAAGACACTCACATGGGGCAGCAACAGTGCAGCCCCCTAAGAGGCTGGATATGAACTGAGCTGTGACTGGCAAAGCATAATTTGTCCAGAGAGAGAGAGCAAACTAGTTTTGTACAAACTGCTCTCTGCCCTGGGAGGCGTGACAGGCAATGGCCAATATCAGAGGCTTCACAGGGAGGTGGAGGTGTTGTGCAGCATCAGCATCAGCTTCCCCACAGGAGGGTTGTTTCCTAGCTCTCCATCTGGAAGTGTTGGTGCCCAGCCAGCAGAGAGAAGAAGAGTAACCAGAGAGGCCACACAGGCTGTGACCATGGCCCTGGAGGAGCACTGGTACCCTGCCAACCATTGGCTTCATCCCTGCTGCTAGACCTGCCAAGCTGGGTATGAGAGGGGTAGCAGCATGTGTCAAGTGAACAGGAGTGCAGATAGATGCTCCTGTTGGGGAGCAATGCTGCATGCCAGCAAGATGATTTTTTAAGGAAGAGAGGGTATCCCTCTCATGCCAAGGTACCATGAGGTTAGGGGAGAGTTCAGCTTCCATTGAGCAGATTGGTAGCTCGTTGAGATACTTCCACCTTTCATCTGGATACAGAGAAAGCCTAAGGAAGTATCTTACCAGTAGCTTAAGGAAGGGGAAAATTTCAAGTTGATAAGATTTATCATGTGTAGCTGTTTCTGTGAATGAAGGGTTAGCCCAATAAGTCTGTCTTATGTATGTGATGGAGAACTAGCTCTATCCACTCATCCGGAGAAGAGGCCGGTCTTTCTGTGTGTCTGCAGCAATTTCTTCCTTTATGGTGCATGGTTTCCACAGGGAAGGTTGCAATAGAAAACCTATGACATGAAAGTTTCAGCATGAAACCAAAAGTCTTAAGCATTCTGCAGGATTGACACATTAAGGTTGAATTGCCTAAGATCTCCATGCCATACTTCATGGTGTCCCTTGACTTAAGCAGCACTCATTTCACAGGCTTTTCTGAATGCCTGCAGTTTGTTAATTGGAGGTAGATGGTAATTTAAGATGTGAGAATCTGGATTAGCATTTCCACAGGGAATGAGAGGGTGAAGCTTTCCACACGTGCCATGCCTTTGCTGAAGTTCTTCCCAAACAAGCAGCTTGCAGCTGCTGTAACTCTGCTTGTTTTGCCATGCCCCACACATTTGCAGGCATTGTTAGTCTCTGTGAACAGTAGCCCTTGGCATTAAAGGTGAGTGTCCACAGTGACATTAGATAAGACAAGCATTAAGCCTCTGCAAGCCCAGATCAAAGGAGAAATGGAGGATATGAGAGGGAAATGGGGTGTGGAGTTAGGAGTGGGGGAGGTATGGCCAGGCTTGGCTGGAAACATCTAGAACAGATTGCTTTTAGAGACTGGGGGTGCCAGGAGATATAGACCATATGTGAATTCTCTGCACTTTTTGCAGATGCAAGGATCTGTGCTTGTATCTGAGTTCTGTAACTCAGAACTGGGAAAATTCTGCAACTGGTTTCTCATGCTCTCTGGGATGCTCTCAACAGCAATTTAACTATATGCTATTTGGATGTGCTTTTCTGGCTATCTGCAAACACATATTGCATATTCAGCCTCCCTCAGTCTAAATAGCATAATAGCAATAGTCTTTCTACCTAAAGAGTTCCCCTCTCTTATATGTGCTATTTACCCTGTACATCATCTTGCTGGCTGGGTGCAGGACAAATGGAAGTGATATGGTGTTCACTACTTCTACACTCGTCATGACAGGGAGAAGGCGGGGCGGAGCCTCAGCTGGTGTGTGGGTTTAAAGAAATAGAAACCAGCAAGTTTCATACTGCTCTGTAGTGGTGTAACTGATGTGTTTGTGTGTGTGTTGTGGGATTATCCACGTGATACAACAATTGGCAGAGACACAGGATAAATCTCAGAGCTGTATGATAAACTGCATTTGTCACACCTGGCTGTGCAGGGCTTCAAATGGGAGCAGTCATCCACTGGAGAGGAAAGGGTGGTGGTTCCCTTATTTATAGCTTCACTCAGCTTTGAGGAAGCAGATATTGGAAGTCCCACCTCTCTGGTTTTGGTCAGTTCTCTTGTCATGTTCCTGTTCCTCCAAGGACTGCTAGATGTCCAGTACTTAGGGTGGCTGACTTTGCAAGCTCAATGGTACAAGAAAAGGGTGGATTACAGTCAACACTGAACAGCTGTAACTCTTTCTGTGCACTATTTAATTTTTGGGTTGGGTTGTTGTTTTGGGTTTTGTGGTAGGTTTTTTGGTTTTGTTATGTTTTGTTTTTGTTTGAGGTTTTGGGGGGTGTTTGTTTTTGTTTCTCTTTTTTTTTTTTTTTTTTTTTTTTTTTTTTTTTTTTGGTTTGTTTTGTTTTTTTTTTTTTTTTTTTTTTTTT